>OX333071.1:72272991-72735491 GCA_946863875.1 Alloplasta piceator
GAAGTTTTTGCTCCAACATCACGATCGTAGTTGCTGCGTCACTAAAATAGTAGTAACTCCGTAAATTATGGGTATTCAAAATTTTTTTTCGAGGAAATATTTTTAAAGGTCTAAACTTTAAGAATATGCAAAAAAAAATTGATTTTTTCAAAATTCCAGACCAGAATACTTTTTTAATAGGTTATACGTCATCATGAAATCGATTAAATTCCCTTTTTCACGATTTTTAGACACAGCATATCATATCTTAAATATGGCCTTGACATTTCGACGCTATCGACATTAAATTCATAGAATTATTAGTATTTTCGCTCATTTATATTTGTTATTTTGAACTGTCTATTTTTATTGTCATTTTTGACGCACATTAATTGCATGTAATCCATTTTAAAAAGAATCAACCGGTGTTGTATTGAAAATTCATTTTCAAAGTGACCCAGCAAAGGATTTCAAAAACTACTGCATCAGTATTCTAAAAATTAAGGGGTTCTTTTAGATGCATGAATCTATCATCCGATCAGAGGATTTCTCTTTGATAAGCATTCATCGTTTTATTTTTATGAAATTTTTTTTTTTCACTTTTTTCCAATATATTACCTTGATTTTAACGTAAACTCCAAGTTTCGTAAAACCTTCAAGCCTCGAAAAATTCTGATGCGGTACCACGTGCGATGATTCATGGTATTCGATGTGTGTGTTTTTTTATGATCTTTTCAATCCTTTTGCAGCAGACGTCCTGTGCGTTGCTTTATTTATTATTTTTATCACGATCTTCGCTACAATAACCTTGTTTTGCCAGGAGAGAGAAGGTCCCCGTTTGGGGGATCGATCGAATTTTTGTGTTTCCTTTATTATACGTTTAAACGAGAGATCAAATAAAATTCACACCTGGACTAAAATTCACATTTAGGATATTATAAGAAAACCAATGAGAAATATCATGAAATTTTCTTACTCTATGCAGAAGTGAAAATTGCATCATTCGACACCACAGAATTTGATTTTGAGATATACAATAACTTGAAACGAAAGGGAGAGTGAAAAGAGTTGAAGTAAATCATCAAAGTTTTTTGACTGCAGACTCGGCAGAAATGTTGCTCTCAATAGGGGAGCGTGGGGCTAGTTGTAACAGTTTTTGGAAAAAGGCCTGTAACACCTAAAATAAGTATGCTTTTAAGATTGTGAGTAAGAGGGTTTATAAAGTATATATTAGGTGTACAAATAAGTTTCCGCGGTTTTTTATAAAAAATTAGGAATTTATTGTGAAGGAACAGTACATTACGTTTTATTCAAAGTATTTTCCATCATTTGCCACTACTTTTCCCCATCTTTCTGGCAACATTCGGATACCCCGTCGAAAAAACTCTTCATCTTTTGACGCTATCCACAAATCTACCCAATTTTTGGTGTCTTCATATGATGTGAAGCGCTGCTCAGACAGACCATGTGCCATCGACCGGAACAGGTGATAATCGGAAGGGGCTAAGTCTGGTGAATACCGCGGGTGGGGTAAAACTTCCCAGTTGAGTGTTTCCAAGTATGTTTTTACCGGCGCCGCAACATGTGGACGAGCATTATCGTGTGAAAGAATAATTTTGTCGTGTCTGGAGTAGTAATGGGCGCGTTTTTCCTTAAGTGCCCGACTCAATCTCATCAATTGTGTTCGGTAGAGAGCTCCAGTAATGGTTTCGCAGGTTCTTTGTCCGTTCCGTTCCGTTGTCCGTTCTTTGTCCTTCACGTCAAACTCACCGTTCTTAAACTTTTGAAACCATTCCTGACAACTTCTCTCACTTAAAGCAGCTTCACCATATGCTTCTAGAAGCAATCGATGCGCCTCAGCTGCAGATTTTTTCAAATTAAAGAAGTAAATAAAAAGTTCCCGCAAATGATGCTTATTCGGCACAAAACTTGACATTCTTGCACGAAAAAAATTACGTGATGCTGATACGGAATCACTAGTACTTTAAGGTTATGGTGTTGCCGGATGACAAAACTTGGGATATTACGTTTTACATCTGACAATTTCTCCATAACCTTCTGGTGGGGCCATCTTTTGACAAACCGCGGAAACTTATTTGTACACCTAATATCTGAGCACTAATTCCAATTGAAAGATAATTTTAAATCTGTACCCATCTTTTACACCAAAGGTTTTTTGAAAAAATGGGAGCTGTTACAACTTACCCCATGTCTGGGGCTATTTGTAACAGGCTCGGGGCAAGTTGTAACAATGAAAAGACTGGCAACATTTGTAAGAAAGAACACGTTTTTATTGGTTCACAGTCTTGTATTATTCATCGTGGTTCATTCTTGTGATAATTATAATCTTTGGTAGTCTCTAATGCTATACAAATTACAATACAATAACCTTGCACATTTTTCTGGGCAATATTAGAGTAAGGAAGAGTAAAAGAATGCACAAAAAGCCGCAAATAATTTGTAATACTATGTAATCACTATACTACAAGTTGTAATAATATTATTTATACAAATACACGTAGGGAGCAGAAAAAAATACACGCGCATGGGGCAAGTTCTAACATGTTACAACTTTCCGCATGGGCTCATTATGTCTACTTAATGAAATATTTCAAAAACTACAAACTTTAGAATAATTTAAAAAAAAGTAAATGAAAGCCAGTTGAATTTACGATGTAACAAGGAAAAAACAATAAACAATTAATTTAATTTTAATAGTAAAAATCAAAAGTTTCGTAACTATTTTTTTTTACGAAACCTGGCCGAAATAGAGCTTGTGTGCATATTAGACCATGCGGAAAAAAATCGATATTTTTTTTTCAGTTGCATCCACCAAAAAAAGGTGAATTAAGGTAAAAAATGAAGAACCCCTGAAGGAGAGCTCAAAAAAAAATTATTTCAAACGGCGCATTGCATTTGAATATTTTCCATAAGAATAACAAAGGAAAATATTGGCACTTCTGAACGTCGTAGTAGAACTCTTCAGAAAAAAATCTCACAAAAATGGCATTATGATATTCCGATAGAGAATTTAATTCCCTACAAAAAAAGTCCTTACGAACAATTAGCTTAAAACCACCGTTCAAGTGGTATCGCTGTTTATAGGGCATAGTGCAAAATCATCGGCAGAAATACCCCAATTGCAAAAAACAGACTCTTAAAAAAAGGAACGATGATTATTAAGCATTATAATGTAAAAACAAATTATTTTATCTTATTAAACCAAATTCATTCAATAAACCTTTTCGAAACACGATCAATGATGGACGTAATTTCTTTTATATGTCTTGTTGTACTTGATTTTTTTTTGTATTAGAGAAATATTTTGAGAACGATTCCATGCAAATTGTATGTTAGAGCAGAACATTGTCTACAAAAAAAAACCCAAAAAGTTTTTTCGTAAAGCAAAAAATTCGATTTTTCAGCCTTTTGAATTTTTTTTTCTATCAATTCAATTTCAGACAGCGATACCACTTGAACGGTTGTTGTAAGCTAACTGTTCGTAAGGACTTTTTTTGTAGGGAATTCAATTCTCTATCAGAATATCGTAATTACTTTTTTGTGAGATTTTTTTCTAAAGAGTTCTACTACGACGTTCAGAAGTGCCAATATTTTCCTGTGTTATTCTTATGAAAAATATTCAAATGCAATGCGCCGTTCGAAATAATTTTTTTTTTTTTGAGCTCTCCTTTGGGGATTCTTCATTTTTCACCTTAATTCACCTTTTTTGGTGGATGCGACCGAAAAAAAAATCGGTAAGAAACACATTCAGCAAAAAAATTAAATCAAAATGTTTTAAATTCCCGGTCAAAATTGAGTGTTACAACTTACTCCTGTTACAACTAGCCCCACGGTCCCCTACTCGAGTTTCCTGCTCATCCGGCACCGTAACATCCCTTTTGTTTCAGTGGTAAAATCAACCGCGAGTAATTGTCGGGCATTAAGATCGGGCAACGTAATTACCGAGAGACAAAGAAGGAGGGGACAAAACGCATCCCGAGATTAGCAAGATGAGGGTATAAAAAGAGAGCGTAAGAGAAATAGGCAGAGAAGTCTCCAGTAATCAGTGGAAAATTTTCATCAACGTTGTTAGTACAAGACCCACGAAAAGGTGGCGAAGGAAGGCAAGTTTTTCGTACATCCTGAGATCCGTAAACAGAATCGCCGTGATCGATAGAGACCGATTTTTTTTTCAAGATTTATGAGGAACATGCTCCCGCAGATACTATATTGTTTCCGGTTTACATATTTATAATATTTGGCGTCGAGACGCGCCCCCGTTTCTTGATTAACGTTTGGGCGTAAAATCTCAATTTCAATTCTATAAATAATACTGGTGAGTTAATTTTTCATTGAAAAAAGGTTCTTCATCAGCGGGGGTGAAAAATTACATTGCCTTTGGCACCTTATTTCATCCCTCACAATCTCGAAACAGCAGATTTTGGATTAAAGCGGTATTCTGGTCTAGAATTTTGAAAAAATAATTTTTTTTCAAATTCTTAAAGTTTAGACCTTTAAGAATATAATATCTCAAATTGTACTCAACCGATTTATTTCAAATTTTTCATCGATCTTTAATGTATCATCCCTACCACTTTTGTATCAATATTATTTTTTTTTTACTAATGTGAATAAAATTAAAAACTACGAAAAAAAAGAGTCGAAAAACGCCTTTTTTGTTCAAACAATCGCCATTTTGCGATAATTTTTTTTCCGTTTTCTCTCAGGCAGGGGCTATAATTCCATTCTCACTAATTAAGAATCTTTTTTCAAACTTTGTATCAGATGACCAGAAGGGTTGCAATCGTGAGAACCAGCACACTCCTTTTTTAGGCCCAGCTTTACCAACTTCTAACTTATTTGATTTTCATTATTTTTTCTCGACCTTTTTATTGTTTATTGTAAAAATATTAATAAATATGTTGCAAAAAAAAAAGATTAAAAAAAAATTTTTAACGAGTCAAACACTTAAAATGTATGTCTCCAGACTAGAATACCGCTTCAAAAGACTTTTTTCATTGGATAAATTAAGAAAAATATTGCTCACATTATTTACAATGGAGAATTTATCGACAGGTCGAGAAACAAGACGATTTATTGAACAATCTATGTACAGGCACGAGGTATATGAGGTATTCCCGCTCAACGGGACCCCCTTTTAGGCCGACCTCTTTCGATTTTCTTGAAATTCGAGTATGTTTTAGTGTTGCCTGAAAATATATTGTACCCCAATTTTCAGATCTCTAAGTATAATACTCTTTGGAATACACCAAAAGTTATATTTCAAACTTTTTGCGTATTCAGCGTTTCGGAGTTTTGGCACGGCGCGAAATAAAATCGAAAAAGTTCTTTGACAATAGCTTTCGATCGGAAATTTCCTGCGCTGTTCGAAAAAAATATCAGTGATTCCGAAAAAAACGATTTCATTTAAATTTTGGCCAAAAACCGAAAAAATTGATTTACAAAAAAAGTGCATAATTTAATTCGGCGTAACAATTTTTTTCATGTTTTGTATATATCTGAGAAGTCACGATATAAATTTCAAGCTGGAACTCACATCCGTTTACTAATCCAAGTCAAGTCTTTTAGTAGGATAAAAATTCTTCAATATCGTGTTTTTCGTATTCAACAGTTCCCTACTGTATTATATAGCGTTTTTTTTACGAATTTTGAATTTAGTAAATTCATTAAATTAATTAAATTGAATTTATTAAATAATCAAATTTAGTCAATTTATTAAATTAAATTTATTAAATTTTGAATTTATTAAATTTTGAATTTAATAAAATTATAAAATTCGGAATTCGTTAAAAAAACTATATAATATATCAGAGAACTGTTGAATACGAAAAACACAATATTTGAGAATTTGTATCCTCCTAAAAGACTTGGCATTAGTAAACAGATGCGAGTTCCAACTTAAAATTTATATCGTGACTTCTCAGATATATACAAAACATGAAAAAAATTGTCCCGCTGAATTAAATTATGCTCGTTTTTTGTAAATCAATTTTTTCGGTTTTTGGCCGAAATTCAAATGAATTCGTTTTTTTTTTTTGGGAATTGCTGATATTTTTTTTCGAAAAGCGCGTGAAATTTACGATCGAGAGCTATTGTTAAAGAATTTTTTTTATTTGATTTCGCACCGTGCCAAAGCTCCGAAGCGTTGAATACGAAAAAAGTTTGAAATATAACTTTTGGTGTATTCCAAAGAGTATATAGTTAGAGATCTGAAAATTGGTATACAATATACTTTCAGGCAACACTAAAACATACTCGAGTTTCAAGAAAATCGAAAGAGGTCGACCTAAAAAGGGGTCCCGTTGAGCCGGAATACCTCATATGGAATACGCTTTTGTGTCTACAGTATAAAGTTATGTTGTAACGGACAGCCATACATCTACCTCATTGCAAAGTTGAAAGGGGAGGGGGGAAACACATACACACACACACACACACACACACACACACACACACACACACATACACACACATATATATATATATATATATATGAAGGGCGAGGAATAATAGAGAATGGCACACAGTTTGTACATGCCCAGAGAATGTTAGAACTCGACTTAACTGTAAGTGCAGTTCCAAATTGCATTATGATCCAGTGAAAGTTCATAAATTTTGACCATAGCTACGCCATACACTCCATTCTACGCGTTAGGATACAATAACATCATTTGCCAACATCTGTCATGTGTTTTTCATCCAAAGAAAAATGAAGTCTCGTAAAAATATTTAGGAAGCCATTTTTTCCACAAACTTGTTTTCATAAAAAAATTGTTAAAAATTAGGGAAGGATAAAACCTGATGAATTCCTAAATTTATTGAGCAACCAAAATTGATTCTTAAATCTGGATTCTCATGGAATGGAGTACTGAGATTTAAATAAATAAAAAAATAATTAAGATTTTAATAAAAAATTAAAAAAATTAAATTAAATTGATAAATAAATCATTTTAATACATAAATGTTGAGGTTATGTTAATATTGTATTATATTGTTATTATGCGTAATATTCTTGTAAAAATACGAGGAACAATCCTTGATGCCCGCCCTAAAATCAGGATCTTGTGCAAACGCAGCCAATGATGCTTTTCAAAAAAATCGATTGTTTTTCAATTGTTTCTAACTGAGGGAAGGGGTGATCAGTTTCCATTAAAATAGGCACATAATGCTCTGTTTTTCCTTATATATATTTTTTCCATAAAAAATACAGTGCCCAGTTACTCTCGTATCCTATAAATCGGTTGCAACGTCCAAAGAACTTTTCGAGCGTAACAGCATCAGCAATTTTTCTCTTCCTCTCTTTTTTTTAATCTAGCAATAAAACGTCCCCGCATGCTGGCATGAAAAAAAAAACAAATTACACACAAGGAGTATTATTGTATATCACGACACAGCAGAAAGGTCGATGGAGAAATGTTTGCGCGACAAATTATATATATATATATTTATATATATATATATATATATATATATATATATATATATATATATATATATATATATGGGGATCCTTGCATAACTTTTTTTTGCATTGATTCCACTTAAAAAACAGCCTAATTTTTGAAAAGATTTTTCTCGCTACTTCTTCAAGTGGCGCGATGATCATTTTTGTGTAAAAAAGGGATGACTGAAAAAACACCATTTTTAAAATCCTGCAATTTTTCCTTACATGCGTAAAGAAAATAAAATAAAAATAAAACATGTCTTGGAAAATTTTGATATTTTGCATATTTTTCAAAATAAATGAAAAAAATCTTTTTTTTCGATAAAATACTTCAATAAAAAGGGATAACTGAAAAAGCACCATTTTTAAAATTCTGCAATTTGTCTCGGAAATTCTGGGTCAAATATAAGTAATATCTATCATAATTAGAAGGTGGGATGCGGCTGCCTCATATTTTTTTAAATAATTTTCTTTTTTTTTCAGTTTCTAAAATGAAATGAAAAAATTAATTCCTAATACCCCTTACATGAGTACAAAAATAAAATAAAAATAAAATGTGTCTTGGAAAATTTTGATATTTTGCATATTTTTCAAAATCCATGAGAAAAATCTTTTGTTTTCAATAAAAAAAAATTTTCATTTATTTTAGAAAATATGCAAAATATCAAAATTTTCCAAGACATGTTTTATTTTTATTTTATTCTTTTATTCATGTAACGGAGAATTAGGAATTAATTTTTTTATTTTAGTTTAGAAACTGAAAAAACAAAGTTATAAAAAAAATATGAGGCAGCCCCATCCTACTTTCTAATCATGATAGATATTGTTTATTTTTTACCCAGAATCTGTGGAAGAAATTGCAGAATTTTAAAAATTGTGTTTTTTCAGTTATCCTTTTTTTTACACAAAAATGATCGTCGCGCCACCTGAAGGAGTGGCGAGAAAAATCTTTTGAAAAATTTAGCTGTTTTTTAAGTGGAATCAATGCGGAAAAAAAAGTTATGCAAGGATCTGATGATGACCCGAGGGAAATGACCCCACGATTTCACTTGGAATGCCCCATATGTATTCTTCTTTTTCGCATATTAGCAAACAGCGACAGACAGATGGAAATACTTCAACTTTTGTATGAATACAACTAGTTAAACACAATGATCCACTCTCCTCTATATATATGAATGATTATATGTAAGTCATAGTTTCTATACTCATATCTCTGATTCTGGCTTGTGCGAAAACAGTGAAGCACAGAGGTGTCGCACAACTAAAAGTTTCGCTGCTCTCATATGCATCTGTGTATTTCTGTATGTATATTGTACGCTGTCAGGTACGGTGAAAATTTATGCAAAATAATGGATTTATATTCAGTTCTAGCTTGCACCATCTCACCGCAGTTTTTTTTAACCCTTCCCTCTCTCTCCATCTCTCTCTTTCAATTTTGCTTTGATTATCCATATTCCGCGTTTTGTCTATTCCATTCAGCTCGCATTCGCGAGCATGCAATTTTTAACGATGCTAACCCCACGAATTGATTTTTTCATTCCTCGTTATATCTGTGATGATTTTGAGTGGCAATTTTTCAAATATCATTCGTACCCCATGTTTTCAAAAATCGCCACTCAAAATCATCACACATTCAATTTGTATATAATTGTTGTATTACATTTTATTTATTATTATATAATTATTATAATTATTATAATTATTATAATTATTATAATTATTATAATTATTATAATTATTATAATTATTATATTATTAATTTACAGATTAAATTTATAATTTATATTTATAGATTTATTTTATATTGAAAAAGTTAAATTATCAACAGGCACAAAGTACGACGCATGTTGCGTGATTCCGGGGCTTGGGCAGCCTTGAAAACTTTCGTTCACAAGAGTGAGGAAATACTCGTGACGTAAGCAAGGGGATTCCAGTTTTTTTTTCTATGTCTCTCTTCCTATTTCTCTCTCAATCTTTTCCTCCTACTCCCTCTCTTATTCTCTCTCTCTCTCTCTCTCTCTCTCTCTCCCTCTCTCTCTCTCTCTCTCTCTCTCTCTCTCTCTCTCTCTCTCTCTCTCACTCACTCTCCCTCTTCATTTCTCCGTTCATCTCACTAATGAGTATCATGTTAAAATGCCGTCCCTCCCTTTTATCACATTTTACGTAATAATGAAGGGGTTATACGCAGTGAGGATTTTCAAAAAATCGATTTTTTTATTTCATCTTTGTAATGTACGTGTATGTACGTATATTGAAGTATATACACAGAAAATGTCATGATAATCCGTCAATTTTTTTTGCAAAGTTACAGTCATATTTGTAAACCCGTAATTACTATGTGGAAAGTGCTTTCGAAACTTTGAACGCGTTTTTTTCAAAACTGTTTTTTTTTTTACTCGGTGAGCAAGATTTGTCAGAAACGGCATAACCGATCTCAGTCCCAAATTTTTACACAAGTTTTATAAATATATTTTTTCGTAAGTAGTCGAAGATTTTTTTGGACCAATAAATATTTTCGATTTTATAAACAATATAATAAAAAAAATTCATCAAAAATCGATTTTTTTTCGAGAAGCCGCCATTTTGTTAAAAATGGATATTTCGGTTATTCTTTCGATTAAATACTATATTGTAACTTATATTAATGAAATCTTTTCTATTTTTTTATTTTGGATGATCCAATCCAGAGACTCGTGCTCACCGCAAGACATCTTTTTTCAAGAATCATTATTTTTCAAAAAGAAAAATTTCATAATGAAGTTAAAAGTTACAAAAATATGTATATAAATTCTTACGTTCATAAATTAAAATGTCTTAATTAAAATGTTAAGAAAAAATTCATGAAAAATCGTTTTTTTTCGACGTCTTAACTGAATTTTTCTCTTTTTTTTTCCTTCCCTAAATTAGAATTTTCAACACGGGGTCATAAACAATTTTATTATTATTCACAATACAGCGATTGACAATTGAAATTTATCAATCTCGGTCTCGTGCTACGATGTTAAATAGATTTCGCAATGCGAATCAATCTTGCTATTTAGAGCGTAAATTAAACATGCCCGTCCGCACTTCCGCGTTTTCATTGTCAGGCAGGACAATGTTGCTCTTTGCGGCTATAGCATACCCATCCGTTGGACGTTGAGTGATTTTTTTTTGTCCTTTTTTTTGCGGCGTAGAGTACGTTCTATATGGGAGTACCGTAAATGCCGTAACAGTCCTTACAAAACTGCTATAGCATTTGTCATCACAGGTTTATCAATAAACTGGTCCCCCAACTTCGTATCCGCTATCGTTTAGGCTGATGACGACATGCGGCCATGTTTTTAGGTCACGATAGAACCTTACTATCGGTTCCTTGGCAATCATCCATCCGGGTGCTAGTCAAATAAATTGTCAAACACTCACTTTTATGATTTTATTTTTTATCTCGTTCTTAACGGAAACGGATTCACAATTATTTTACTCGTCAGCATGAATTTTTGGAAGCAAAAACTTGGATTTCAGTGGTTGAAAAACAAGTTTTAAAAATACGTTGGTATACCAAGAGATGTTAATTTGATAAAAAACAAGCTCGGTTTCTTATTTAAGGGGGTTGAGCCCAGGGTTGCCACCTTTTGGGGAAAAAAAGTCGGGACAATCGGTCGGTCATCGGAGACGATCGGAGTTCGGTACGATTTGGACAATCAGACTAAAGGAAAAAAAAAGTTTCTGCACCTCCATAAAAAAAGCTTTGTTTTCGTGAAATTTTTTGTTTTTTAAGATTTTTATGCCAATGTGCGTATGTGTTCTGAGTTGCAGATGTAAATAATTAATAACTCGAGAACGCTTCAAGATATCGAGCTGAAATTTGGCAGACTTCTCGAGCACGAATTGCTATTCATTATGGAAAAAATTGTTTTAATTCTCACAGTTGTTCAGATTTTATCGACTTTTCACGGTTTTGCAAAAATGGCATAAACGCTCTAACTTCTGCAATTTTGAAGATATTGCATTCAAACTCTGTACAGGATTAGTATAGCTATTAAGGTTGCCCGTAGTAAAAAAACTCCATTGAATCGCCAATGGCAACCAATGGTCCTCATACGACTCCATTGGACAATGAATGGGGACCCATTGAGATTTCCGCATTTGTCAATGGCGTACAGGACTGATCATTTATCAGTGAATGGGTATCCATTGAACATCAAATGCGGATGAATCGAACGATCATCATTACTCAATGATGCTCATTGGAAAGCCAATGCGGATGAATCGAATGATCATCATTACTCAATGATGCTCATTGGAAAGCCAATGCGGATGTATCGAGCGATCAGCATTGCCCAATGGTGTCCATGGGAAGGTAAATGCTGATGAACGAAATGATCCGCTTTACCCAATGATGTCCATTGGAAAGTCAATGCGGATGAACTTAAAGATCAGCATTTCCCACAGATGTTCATTGGAACCCAAATGCGACTAACGATGAAATGATCAGCATTTACCAAGGATACCCATTGAATAATAAGTAACTACGAATTATACAATGATCAACATTTATCAATAATGTCACTTCATTGATGACTGATCGAATGATGAGCAGCATTCGTTAACGATGCTGCAATTCATATTCGAGGTTCAATGCTGAACAATTGAACCCATCGATCGATGAGAATTTTTCCGAATGCGAATTTCTCAAACGGCGGTGAATTAATAAAATTATGTAAGAGTAGATGTCGCTGATTCTCATATAAATAATACTCGCTCAACATAAGCATTTGAAGGAAGTATGCTGAAGGCGCGAGATACACGACAAAGGCTGCATTCGTCTTGGACGCTTACACACTTCACAACATATACATCGACATACAAAAGGTATGTGGCGTTTGCAGCGCTCAAAGCGTTCAAGACGAATACAGTCAAAAAATCGGGACAAAATTAATAGGCCGTCGGAACGCGGGACAATATCATCGAAATCGGGACTGTCCCGGGAAAACCGGGACGGGTGGCAACCCTGGTTGAGCCACCGTAAAAACGGCGATTTTTAATAATAATTTATAATTTTTGTAAAATACCTACAAATATGATGTATCATCCACCATTTGAGGTACCAAATAAACAATTTTTTGGGACTAGTTGGAACTCTTAAGGTGAACCGGTTTCCCAAAAAACTCAGTTTTGAGTTTTTACACTCTGCGCGTGATTCGGAATAAACCGCTCGACGGATTTTACTCTACGACGTCTCATTTTCTTCGTGACACTTTTCCCTATGGGATGAACGCGGCACATTTTTTTGTTAGCCGTTTATTTCAGAGTTGCAGCCCTGTTTTGGAATTGTTAGCCTATTTTGAACTTTCCAGGCATTGCCCTGGTCACAATTTTGACTCTAATCAAAATGTGCTGCGTTCATCCCGTGAGAAAAAGCGTTACGAAGAAAATGAAACGTTGTAGAACAAAATCCGTCCAGCGGTTCTTTCTGAATCAAGCGCAGAGTGTAAAAACTCAAAACTAGGCTTTTTAGGAAACCGGGGCACCTTAAGGGTTCTAACTAGTCCCAAAAAATAGTTAATTTGGTACCTCAAATGGTGGACGATACATCATATTTGTAGGCATTCTACAAAAATGATAAATTATTATTAAAAATGGCCGTTTTGACGCTGACTCGACCCCCTTAATTAAGGTCTCCCGATTGACGATTGATACGCAATATCAGGGAGCAATAACGATTTGGCGAACAATCAACTTGTTCCAGACTTCCAATCATATGGAAAAACGAGTGAGTAAGCAACAAGCTGCAAAATATGATATGACGAGTTTGCCCAAAGTTTGCCCCGAATTTTCTAGTTCACCTGTTGCACACGCTAACTTTATATATTATGATTTGCTCCATGAAAAAAATCGAGCTTGTCAGGCTACTCTTTTTTCGTCAATGACATCTATCGAATATTTTGGATTTATTTATTGTCAAAAGACATTTTTTGCGCATGAAAATTTTCCTTTCCTTGGCAATCGCACTTTAGCTGACAGAGATTTATTTCCCAACATTGCTTTCTCATGGGAAATCCTTATTTCTATTGAAAAGAAAACGATATTTTCCTGCCAACATGTATAAAAATGTTCGAACGTAATTTTTAAAAAATTCATGATAATTCATAAAATTAAAGCAGCTGTATCTCAACCTAAACTGTAAAAGCTTTGTGAGATGTACTTGGTTCAAATTTTTCTCCGCAATTTTGAGCATTCCAAGAATGTTGCGAAACACGTTTAAAATATTCATCGGGCTACTGATGAATATTCAGTGGGAGGAAAGCGGATTTTGTGTTGTGACGCGAGGAAAATTTTGGGATATTTTACAAGTATCAAAAAACCATGTCAATTGTTGGTGAATACGTTGATTCGAATTTTTCCTCATTTTGAATTTTCGCGCGGTTTTCAACTGCGTCCGGTGATACCGGTGACATGATCTCATCTCTCCATGTCGTGTTTTTGTAAGTATTTTTGTCTGTGTGCATGTGTGAATCATGTGCGATCAGAAATTCAAAGTTTATGCCGAAGGACCCAAGCAAGCAGTGTCGTTGATGTAGGCGTGTCTGCCCGGTCGCTCTAGACGTGATAAGCGTTTATACGACATAGACATATCGAAAAATATTGCCCAATAGCCGCAGGAAATATTTCAATCGTCGTTAATTACGCCAAGAGACAACGTAGACCAACGAAGTGAGTACTTTTTTCAAATTTAGTTTCAAGTCCGAAATCTACGAATTAAGCCCAATCTAGGAAACAATAATAATGAAGTGTCACACGTGTTTTTTAGTGCTCATTTCATGCTGACTGAAAAAATATAGAAAATAGCTATGTAAGTGTACAATATGAAATCGCGTAACTGCAACCTGCCAGTGTTGCCACAGTTAAAGAAATTTCTCAAGATCTTAAGAATTTTGATAGATTGGTAAGAAATGAGAAAAATAAAAGTATCCTTAAGACATTTTCATAAAGCTAAAGAAAATTTGCGAGTTCTTAAGAAATTTTCATAAAGCTTAAGAAAATTTGCGGGTTCTTAAGAAATTTTCATAAAGCTGAAGAAATGAGCTCCTATAGTCCAATCTTCTCAGTAAGTCTGACTGTACTAAAAGATCCGTTTTACCGACAATCTTGACTGTCGGTAAGGCTGTTTTACCGACAAACTGTACCAAAAGAGCCGTTTTACCGACAATCTCGACTGTCGGTAAGGTAGGAAATGTCTCGAGTCCTCGGCCCCTAACGTGACTAAGAAATCTTAAGAATTTTCAAGGCGCCATCTTAAGAAATATATCCATCGCGGTGTGGCAACCCTGCTGCCTGCTCGAATCGGTTGCATTTGCGGGTAACATTTTCTTGAAGTTGTTTTTTAACGACGACGCGCCGAGAAAGCACGGACGCTTTCGCTGGTCGATTCCCCTCCAAGCGCGCTTTTCACGCCCCTCAGCCCATTCGTGCGGATTGCGATGAAGCGAATGATGCTCTTATTTTTTACCGATTTTTTTATTGGCAGGTGGTATTTTACAACCAATTTCGAGCGGCAGGCACTCGAATTCATTTTCAGTATTGTCTTCAGCATCTGTGTGTGAGATTTCGTCCAGATCGCGATAAGCTCAGAAATCGTTTTTAAAAAACAACTTTAAACAAATTTTATACCCAAACGCAACACTGATTCGAGCAGGCAGGCACGTGATGTCATATTGTTCACCTACAGAGTTATTTTCTGTAATTTTTTCAGTCAGGATGAAATGAGCACGACAAAAGTGTCGCTACCTCTTGCGCTCATTGTACTGCGCCGCGACATGTCGCTGCTACTTCTGATGTTAGTGGCGGGGGTTTAAGCGTTTCCCAATGTCAAGATTCTAATTTTGCCTGGAATTATAGAAATTCAAAGAAAGCAGGGCAAAAATTTTTCATTATTTTTTTTTTAACTATGTTATATAGATATTGTTATAAATATTGTTTTCCAAAAGTAAAAATTGGTTTACTTTTATTTTTTATTTTATTTTTATATCCACTCTTACCAACACCGAAGAGTTGTCTAGAGTTTCGAAACAATCAATTTTTGTTTTGCATATTCTTAAAGTTTAGACCTTTAAGAATATATCCTTGAATGAAAATGTTTAAATTCGAATAATTTACGTAGTTATAGCTATTTTAGTGAAAATACGTGATCGAAAATATTTTTTAAATATCATAGAGGAGACTGAGTACGGTTGTGACAATTTTCATTTGATCGCCCATAATTTTGTTAGTAGGTCAGTTAGCTGGACGAAAACTGTTCTTTACAGTAAAGTGTACATTTGTCTACGTATAAATACTAAAGTTTTGTCCCTAAGTACAATGGTTAACTCGTAGGAGCAAAATAGAAAAAAAGAAAAAAGTGTCACAACCGATCACACCCCAGGGGCGGTTGTGACAGTGCTTGGGGCCGGTAGTGACAGGTTAAAAAGTATACCAAAATGGTATAAAATCACTTTTATTGCAAGTCGTATGTAACATAAGGCCCTGTACGAATAAGTTATTACAACAGTCTCCATATTATCATTTCATATATCATCATCATCATATATCATATATCACATCATATAATCAGTCAAAATTTCTTCATAAGTGATTTTATATTTTTTTACGTTACATTGCCCTTTTTCCGGCTTCCTCAACGTTTTCTGGGCATGTAAGAAAAAAAATTTTTTTTACTCGTGCCACAAACATACCCAGAAACCATGTCACAACCATACCCAACGCACTCCTTCGCAAAAAAAAACAATCGCCATGACAATAAAAAATAAGCTACGTAAAAAGTAATCATTGGTATTTAACTACTAAAGTTTAACTAATAACGAGGAAAATAATTACTCTATCTGTACACATGTAACAACAATTATTAAAAGAAATCGAATAAAAGTACCTACTTTTGACTGGTGAAAAGCAATGTAGGCCTCTGCTGGCGTTAATGTCGCGTGGGTAATGCAACAATATAAAACATGTTTAGTCAGGCACATCGCTCCTCTCTCCCCTTGCACCCCCCCCCCCCCCCCAGTATTCCTTATAGTTTCGCTAATATGGCGACTGTCACAACCGTACCCAGTCTACCCTACTTGTAACCAATTTGGGGACTTGAAAAAAATATCACGATTTTCACGAAAAATTTTCAACCTGATTGTTTAAAAAAGTTGTCATTCAATTTTTTTGATAAATTTTTTTTTTTTTACTCATATAATGTAAGTCAAGAATTTTACAATTTTTTCCAGTTGACATTTCTCGAAGCTTGGATTTGATCTAGGAAACATTAAAAAATGCAACAAACTACACAGGCCAGCAACAATGACGATCATCAACCGCTTCTTCCGTCTTACAGCGATGAAAATTCCACTCAGCCAAGTGCGCTCGTTGATGAATTCATTGCTGGCCAAATGCCTCAGCCACAGTATCCCTCTCAACAAACAAATTACAATCAATCGGAGGTTCTAACAGCGAGCCCATATTCGCTACCTCATACGACAAACACATATCTACAGGTAATACCGATCCCCGGTCAAGCTGGACTTGCGCCCACCACTGTTGACGTAATAAGACCTGTCCCTCAACAATCATCATCCCGCAAGCGTGAGTCCATTTTTGCAAAATATTTGAATTAACTACGATTTTTCGAAAGATAGAGTAGTTAATTGCAAATAAGAAAAACACCAACAACAACAACAATAATAGTAATAACTATCATAATGCCATTAAATTATTGACACCAGAACTGTTTTATTCCAGGACGGTGCCGCGTAGCTACTATCCTGGCGGTCCTACTCACGATAATCATGGTAGTGAAGATTACGATCTTGATCATCGTCAAGTTACAAGTAGAAAGAGCGTGAGAGATCATTGAGGGTCGACTCAAAAACGCGAATTAGATCTCCATCGACTGGGGATCCAGTTACGGAAGAGTGGGGAAAGTAGCGGATCACCAGTTCGACACCAGTTTGTAATATCGACTTTTCCCGATTTTCGGTAAAAGGCGGTAGTCAACCCTCGAAGAGTCTCGTTGCAGTGAACCAAATTAAGAAACTCGACAAAGTGTCATGAAATTATAAAAGGATAAAGACTCGACTATTGTTAATCAAAAGAAAAGCTATATCGTCAGCCAAAGACAGCCGATCATAAAATTTGTCAACCTACATTGTTAAACGTCAGTCTAATAAACTGATATATCTCTTCTTGAGCTGCGCGTCTGTTTCGTACTCTTGCATGATCTATCAGCTACGACAAACTTCTTTTTCGGTCCATCAACTGAATCTACCCTGAGAGGATACTTATTGTTAAATGTATTGAGATTTAGTGCTAGTCAATCGAACTAGCTGACGCCCAATAAATAGAGATTAAATAAAGTAAATTAGAGCCCTGGCAGCCGTTAGGACCGCAGCCGCGCCAGGTGACTAAAAGATTCCGTCTTAAGATAATTTTTTATTGCACTCCGTGCGCAAAGTGCCACTTTGCGCACTCGTACAATAAAATTTCGTACGATACTATTGTATTCTTATAAATAAACGGATCCGATGGATACCAAGAATAGGATCTATGTTTTTATAAAAACACAAATTTGAAATCTTCGTTCATTTTTATTTATAAGTTTTAATTATTTGCGCTTCGAAAATAAAAATTGTTTTTCTAACAATCTGTAGCAAAAGTGACGACGGACAATAAGTATACAACGATTTCGAACAGAAAATATCCCGTGTAAAAATGCGACAGGACACTCATTGTTCGATACTAGACTCTGACTTGCCACATCTGATTCAAATTTTGTATGATAGTGAAGCTTGCATTGTTGCAATCGAACAAAAATAAGTTCTGCAAAATTAATCCTAATTTTGTGGCAGAGCCCTGATGTGAAACATATCAGCTTGATCGCTAGGAATGTAATTGTAATTATTGTATTTTGTTCAGAGCGCTGCATGATGCAATCGTTATTTAATTAATTTTTATTCAAAAGTTATATTCAAAATTTAAAATTTCACAATTTTTCAAATCTTTCAAGTCTATTTTTAAATATCTCAAAAACTATTTTAGTTGCGAAAAATCGTTCTAAATTCGTTTTGAAGATCGAGTATACTTATTTGTGCTACGAAAAAAAAAATATTCCGAAAAAAATTTTGAAAAAATGAATGGGGCGTTCCATGGCATTTATTGCCGAAACACATTCTTTGCACATGTACATTTTCCTTTCCTTGGCAATCGCACTTTCGATGACAGAGCTTTATTTCTCAATACTGCTTTCTCACGGAAAATCTTCATATCTATTGAAAGGAAAACGATATTTTTCAGCCAGCAAATATGAAAAATGTTCGAATGTACTTTAAAAAAAAATCATAAAATTTAATCAGCTGTATCTTGACCCAAACTGTAGAAACTTTGCGAGATGTACTTGACTCATATTTTTCTCCGCAATTTTGAGCATTTCACGAGTGTTGCAAAACACATTTTGAATTTTCGACGGGCTACTGATGAATATTCAGTGGGAGGAAAGTGGATTTTGTCTTGTGACACGAGAAGAATTTTGCGATATTTTACAAGTACAAAAAAATCATGCCAGTTATTGGAGAATTGGTTGATTCGAATTTTTTCTAAATTTGAATTTTTGCCCAAATTGAAGCTAAATAAACAAGCTATCCGGTACATGTAATGGTTTAGCTGGAAAAAAAAATTCCAAGTAATTGCAGTCAAAATAAAAGTGATACAAATTTGCCGATTTTTTTTCTCGGTATTTCTCAGGATTGCATGAAACCTGTAGCTTCGCAAATTTTTTTGCTGAAAGATCTGAAAATTAGAAACTTGAAGCTTCAAAATCCTATTTTTGAGACCTCGTTACGACCATTTTTGACTGAGATACAACATTGTTAAAAACCACTAAAAATTTAGGAATTTTTTTTGTTCCTCTAATTGTTTCCACTAGTATACTTTATAAACGTAGCGATAGAATAAAGCATATCAAGGCGAAGAAAAGAGCTTGAATTTCGGGCGGTTCTTATATGCGTGGCGAGCCTGCGCTCGTCACATGAGACGGCTCAGTGCGCTGCTGCTGACATCAGCGGAATCTCTGGAGACGTCTCACAGACTTCTTTTTTTATGTACTCCGTGTTGTCCGGGACTCCGGGCCCAAAGACCCAAGCAGGCAGTGTCGTTGAGGGAGGAGTGTTTGCCCGGTCGCTCCAGGCGCGATAAACATTTATACGACGTAGACATATCGAAAAGTATCCTCCAATAGCCGCAGGAAATATTTTAATCGCCGTTAATTACGAAGAGACAACGAAGATCACCAAAGAGAGTACTTTTTTCAAATTCAGTTCCAAAAGTGCGAAATCTAAGAATTGAGCCCAATCTAAGAAACGACAGAAATAATAAAGTGTCACACGTGCATTGAGAAAAAAAAATGTTTGAATGAACTAAATCGGCGGTAAAATACGTTCAAGCGAATATTTAGTTGGTACAATTCAATATTTTTTTTTTTTTGCCCGAATAATATTTTCGAAACTCAAGAAACTAATTATTTAGTTAGACCAGATAAATATTTAGTTGAACGTATTCGACTGCCGATTTCGTTCATTCAAACATTTTTTTTCTCAGTGTGTTTCTCGATTTATTATGCTCTCACAGACTTTTCTCGCTTCGAGCAAAATAGCAGAATTCGGATAGAAATTTTACCGACAGTCACATTGTGCGGGAGACTCTCTCGCTGGTAATTTATCTGCTTGTTTCCAGGCTCTTTTATTTTACCACCAGTTACCTTTCGTCTCCGACTATTTTTCTCGATAATGACTTAAGGGGTTGCACCATTCTAAGGTTTTAAAAAAATCGGATTTTTTGTTGTTTATACTTATTACTCGTACTTTTAAAAATCGTTTAAGCGTTTCCCAATGACAAGATTCTGATTATGCCTAGAATTATAGCAATTTGAAGAAAGCAGGGCAGAAATTCATTTTTCATTATTTTTTTTCCAAAAAACTATGTATGTATAGATATAATTGCAAATATTTTTTTTCGAAAAGTCAAAATTGGTTTACTTTTATTTTTTATTTTATTTTTACATCCACTCTTAATAGCACCAAGGAATTGTAACCCCTTGACGGGGTATTCTGATCTAGAATTTTGAAAAAATCATATTTTTTTGCATATGCTTCAAGTTTAGACCTTTAATAATATATCCTTGGAAGAAAATTTTTAAATTCCAATAATTGACGTAGTTGTAGCTATTTTAGTGACGCAGGCGTCGGAGCAAAAACTTTAAACACGTTTTTCTCAAAAATAATTTTCTCAATACGGTTGACAAGATATCTCGTTATAACCAAACCAAAACAAAAATATAAAATTATACGATTTTTTCTGGAATGTTGTGTGCATCACTTTCAATCAGAAAAAAACGAGAGCATTTCTGAATTTTTGGACAATGTCTTTTTATCTGAATCTACAATATTTTTTAAATATCATAAATGTAACCAATTTGAGGATTTGAAGAAAAATATGACCATTTTCACGCAGAATTTTCAACTTGATTCGCAAAATTTTCAAACGTCGGCACATTGCTGAAACCGAACCAGCCAACCAATTTTATTATGACTCTGGCCACGAAAGCCACTAAACTATAGTTGAAATTCAAATTTTGTTAAAAATTTCTTTTTTTTTTCTTTACTCATATAATTTAAGTGAAGAATCTTACAATTTTTTTCAGTCAAGATTTTTCGAAGCCTGGATTTGATCTAAGAAACATTTTAAAAAATGGCAGAAACTACACAGGCCAGCAAGAATGACGATCAACAACCGTTTCTTCCGTCTTGCAGCGAGGCGACGAAAACAGCGCCTCAATCATCAGACATCCCAAATTTGCATGATTACTCCACTCTGCCAAATGCGCCCGTTGATGAATTCATTGCTGACCAAATGCTTCAGCCACAGTATCCCTGTCAACAAACGAAATACGATCAATCGTCGGTTCCAACAGCGAGCCCATATCCGCCACGCCATACGGAAAACACATATCCACAGGGAATACCGGTCCCCGGTCAAGCTGAACAAGCGCCCATAACTGTTGACGTACCTGACAGTAAAGAACCACTAACCTGCATGGGTGAGTTCATGTTTGAATAACCTTCCCATCTTTCCCCCATGTTTTACGGAGCCTTTTTTACGAACAATAATTTTTTTTCAAATGTTCGTAGCAACATATAGAATACTTCACGAAAAGTGTAAAAACGTACGGAAGCTCAAGCTTCTAAATCGCACGGGTTTTTGATAATTCTGTCAGAAATTCATTAAGGCGGTATTCTGGTCCAGTGGCATAGGGTAAAAGCCGGATAGTTGCCACACTTAAGGAAAATGCTCTATATTACTTAAAAATTAAGTATCTACTGACAATATGCTTCGTGCATATTAAAACATTGGTCCTTGATCTTTTATTGGGCACTATTTTTGTAAACCCAATTAATATTCTTTTTGAGTAAATCCCATTTCATTTGACCCCTTCAAAGAGGGATAGTTGCCCAACGTGGCGGATAGTCGCCTCACGTCGAAAATACTTCGAAGGAGTTTATAATTAATATTAAGTTACAGATTATTTTATTTTATTATATTAAAATTTTTTTTTTTTATTTAGATATTTTATTATCAATTTTATTATTTTATAATTAATAATTTCATCATTTTTCAAAATACCTTTAGTTAACAGTTTTTCTTTCTTATCTAGTTCTTTAAACGCTAGTGCTAAACTAACTTCGGTCTAGCAAGGACCAGGCCTGGGTTTTTGTCATATTGCCGTTAGGGCCACTAACCGGAAAGGAATTTGGGGTGACTATACTTATCGATACGGATACTTGCCCTTTTTATTAAAAAAATAAACAAAAGCTATTTAACGATATACCGTATCAGACCGTGTAGTTGAAACTCTAATGCATGCGAGGATACAAATAGTTGACTGAATCCTCTAACATAACATTATTTATTCAATAAAAATTAATAACCAATATTAGTACAACGCTCGTCGAGGTCTCACCTCGAAAGATTTTCGCTCACACCGACGAAACTTGTGGCCCCTGTCCTATGTCTTTTGGGCACTGAGGCCTGCGAGGGCATATTAAAAATTACAGAAAAGGGCTAACGCTAGGGACATCTCTAACATAGTGTATTAAAAACCGGGCAACTATCCGGCTTTCACCCTACATTTTGACCGTTTTGTAGAACTCGATAAAAGAAACAAAAAATGTTTTTTCCATTATTTGTTTTACGACATATTTATTAATATTTTGACAATGAAAAAAAAATATCGAGGAAAAAAAATTAAATAAGTCATAAGCTGGTCAAATTGGGCCGAAAAAAATGGGCGCGTACTGACTGACACGATTGCCACCTTTTTAGTCATCCGATACAAAATTAAAAAAAAAGATTCTTAATTAGTAAAAAATATCGTTATAGCTCCTACCTCAGAGAAACCGCAATAAAAAAAAAATCGGAAAATGGCAGCTGTCTGAACAAAACAAGCGTTATTCGACTCTCTTTTTCATAGTTTTTAATTTTTTTACACTACTAAAAAAAATCATTCTGATACAAAAGTGGTAGAGGCGATGTAGAGTTATACATTGAAGATTGGTAAAAAATTTGAAGTAAATCGGTTGAGTAGAACTTGAGATATCATGTCAGCGGTGTTGAGAAACGTAGTTTTGAGAAAACCGTCCAAGTCCGATTTGCTCCGACGTGACGGACGTAGTTGCTGAGTCACTAAGATAGCTATAACTCCGTAAATTATTATAATTCAAAAATTTATTTTCGACCATATATTCTTAAAGTTCAAAACTTCAAGAATATGCCAAATAAAAAATTATTTTTTAAAAATTCTAGACCCGAATAGCGACCCTTAATTTCATGAAAACTGAAACCCTCAAGACATTCTTTTCAAATTCTATAGTCTTCTGCTCTGTCATATAATGTGCAAAAAAAAATACTTTTTATATCGATGGTTGAAAAATGCCGAAAGGCAAAGTGCGTTCAATCATTTTTCAAAAATCTCTATAAATTGCATAAAATCCGAAACCCCTTACGGGAGTATTTTGATCATTTGATTTTATCGGCTCCGATGGAATTCGGCAAACTGCGAAATTACAAAAGTCAGATCGATAACAAGAATTTGTTCGAAAATTTCGAAAATGTACTCAAATTGAACTGCCTGAGCGTTCTTCGTTAAATTCAATAGCAAACTTCCCTGTTGCCTGGTCCATTTTTGCAAAATATCTTAATTACCTACGTTTTTTCAAAAGATAGAGCAGTTAATTGCAAATAAGAAAAACAACAACAACAATCATAATAATAATAATAACGATAATAATGCCATTAAATTATTGACACAGAACTGTTTTATTTCAGAACTTTGCTGCAAACTTATTATCGCGGTGGTCATACTCGCGATAGGCTGCGCAGCGAAGATTATGATAAGGATGGCAGTTAAACGAGGATACCGATCGTCAAATTAGTAGAAAGAGTGCAAGAGATTATTGAGGGTCGACTCAAACAACCGAATTATATTAGATTTCCATCGACTGGGGATCCAGCTACGGAAGAGTAGGGAAAGTAGGGGATCACCAGTTCGACTCCACCCACATGGAAATTTATATAAGTGAAATATAAGCAGAAAATATATTTTTTATTACTCATGCGGGAAAAACGATATCTTTACGCCCGCTGTTACGGTTGAAAAGTAGCTTTTTGCCCATTTTATAATTTGAGTGCGCAAAGTAAACTTTGCGCAAAGTTTACTTTGCACACGCAAGTTATTATTATTATTCTTTGTGCACGCAAATTCAGTGCCAAAATTAAATAAAAGAATAACGTTGGTGAAATTCAACGAAAACAAAAACGCAACCGAAATATTAAAGCTGAATTGAGGCTGACGTGACAGATAGTATACTATTTTATTACTCATGCGGTTCTTGTTCTTGTTCAAAATAAAATTATTTTCATTGTTCCTTAACTAAGTTTCCTGTATATTTCTTAACTTTTTAGTTATTATTTTTGGTCTGTGCTATCGCCTCGCTCGTGCGCTCAACTTCGCTTTCGTGGGCAATCGACAACTTGTCGCACTAGTTGCACAATATACTATTACTTGTATTGCATTAATAAGAGTCATGTATGCAGCGTATATCCAATACACTTAAAATATATGGAAAATATAAGTCGCGTATTCAAGAATTTGGCGCTTGTTTGTATATGAGTTGTATACATTGAATGTATTCATAATATATGCAGCATATAAATTGTATAAATAGGAAATGTACATGGCTTTACGGGTGCATATATGCTACGTATAAAGCATATATATGGGGCAAAACGCGTGTTTTTTTCATCCATGAAACCTGACCATTTTTGATTTGGCCGCTACTTCGCTTATTTCATCGTATGATCCCAAAAACAACTCTCAAATTTTATTAGATTTTTTGGAGCCACCATGGCGGAATACAGGACCATCGAATATGTTCGACTTTTTAAAATATTTAATTTTCAATCGACGATATCTTTGTAGCGGTTAACCGTATCGAAAAATATATAAAGAGGTTTTTTTTCATCTTGAGTCCATCTTTAAATAAAAAAATATTCCAATTTTTTTAAAGCAAATTTAAGGAGTCAAAATAATTTTCAAAAATTTAAATCACGATTCCCAAAACCCCCCCCCCCCTTCGAATTTTAAACAAAAATTCTCAAAAATACTAGAATCCATTACCAACGTTTCCCCAAAAAATTCGGATGGTATTCCTGGTGGTTCACGAGATATTGATTTTTTAGTATTTAATTTACTTGTTGTTCGTTAATTTCTGCCTATCTATTAATTAATTTGAGCTCGGGGTATCCGGGGTATCCCTATGCGGATACATGGAAATCCCGACTTACGCCTTGGCGTAAGTCCGGGGGCAGTAAGTAAGTATTTCATTTAAAATGAAATTATATGAAATTTGTATTTCGCATATATTTACTTGTATAATAAAAATATACATGTAATGAAATGTCCATATGTTATTAATATACCGGTAAAATATTTGACATGTATTTTCATGTGTAAGAAAAATATAATTAAAATAGATTCTTCCTACAAAGAGTATGTCAGTGACACATACAAAAAAAAATGTAGCATGTATGTTGCATTTTGAAAGTAAGTATTTCATTTAAATTTATTTCATTTCAGTACTGAAAAATAAAAATTGTATAGTTTTATCGACGAGAGCACATTTTTCAATATTCAAATTATCTCTCTGAATTTTCATACGGAAATATAACGCGTCGTCTTGTTTCCGTAATCACTCAAAGTTGGCTCGGGTCAAATTTGCCCACTGCGACTATTATCATATTCTGGGCAAGTGTGATCATTACGGGTTAGAAACGATAAAACATTGGTAAAGAAACCTGTTTTCATCAAAATTATAAATAAATCTAGCAATGAAAAACGATTTTCAGATCGAAAGTCCAATGAAATCACCCGAATCAGGCCCTGATGAAGTGGGAAGTTAGGAGCGATACTTTTTGCGATTTCTACACGGGTTGTTTTAGATCAAAACGATAGTATTTTTGATGACACATTAAAAAGCGGTTTTTTTTTAAATTCAACATCTTGTGAATGGGTAATCTAAAAAATCTCAAAGTTTAACGGGAAGGATCTTTTGATGGGTACTAAAAAATATCAAAAATTTGAGGAAAAAAAAAAGTTTTTCAAACTGTCCGATTTAGGATGGAACATCCCATATATATATATATATCGGACGTTCCGTGTCATTTATTGTTGAGACATTCTTTGCACATGAACATTTTCATTTCCTTGGCAATCGCACTTTCGATGACAGAGATTTATTTTTCAATATTGCTTTCTCATGAAAAATCTTTATTTCTATTGATAGTAAAATGATATTTTTCTGCCAGCCTATATGAAAAATTTTCGAATGTATTTTTTGAAGACTTGACTCAAATTTTCCTCCACAATTTTGAGCATTTCAAGAGTGTTGCAAAACACATTTAAAATATTCATCAGGCAACTGATAAATATTCAGTGTGAGGAAAGTGGATTTTGTGTTGTGACACGAGGTTAATTTTGGGACATTTTACAATTGCAAAAAAACCATATCAATTGTTGGTGAATTCGTTGATTCGAATTTTTCCTCATTTTGAATTTTCGCGCGCTTTTCAACTGCGTCCGGTGATACCTTTATATCTCTCCATGTGGTGTGTTTGTGAGTATGTGTGTGTGTGTGTGTGCGTATGTGAATCATGCGCGACCATGAACTCAAAGTTTATGGATGAAGGTTGCCAACCCTAAAGAAATTTATTTAGAATCTAAAGAAATTTCTAAAAAAAATCTAAAGTTTAGATCTAAAGAAATTAGAGTGCGTTCAAAAAAAAGAAAAGTTGTTTTCTTATTAAGCAATATTGTCGTTTAGGCCAAAATCTGAAGAAAGCCTAAAGATTTATGACAAAATCTGAAAACTTATGGCGAAAGCTGTAAAAATAATATGTGAAATCGAAAAAAACAGACTAAAAATCAACCAATTGTGAGGTTCCTGAGAAAACATGTACCTATCAAATAGCGTCTGCAGTTTGCGAACACACTTATCTGACCTGAACCGGTATGCATTATTATTATTATTATTGAACAAATTCTTATTAAAATTGAAGAAATTTTGAAGAATTTTATTCCAAATTTAAAGAAATTTCGAAGAAATATTTCGAAAATATATTCGAAGAAATTTGGCGATCAGGTTTGAAGATTTTTATTTTCGGGACCTGGCAACACTGAGTTTATGGCCAAGGCCCAAGAAGGCAAGATCGCTGACGTAGGCGTCTCTGTCCAGTCGCTGTAAACGCGATAAACGTTTATACAGTAGACATATCGAAAAATATCGTCCAATAGCCGCAGGAAATATTTTAATCGCCGTTAATTACGAAGAGACAACGAAAAGCACCAAAGTGAGTACTTTTTTCAAATTCAGTTTCAAGTCCGAAATCTACGAATTGAGCTCAATCTAAGAAACAACAATAATAATAAAGTGTCACACGTGCACTGAGAAAAAAATGTCTTAATGAACTAAATCGGCGGTAAAATACGTTCAAACGAATATTTAGTTGGGACAATACAACATTTTTTTGCCTGAATAATATTTTGGTCAACCGAAACGCAGAATTACCCAAGAAACTAATTATTCAGTTAGACCACTTATTATTTAGTTAGACCGGATAAATATTTATTTAAACGTATTTGACCGCCGATTTAGTTTATTCAAACATTTTTTTTCTCAGTTTGTTCCTCGATTTATTATGCTCTCACAGATTGTTCTCGCTCGAAGCAAAATCGCAGAATTCCATCTTACCGACCGTCACATTGTGGGGGAGACTCTCTCGCTGGTAATTTATCTGCTCAAGGCTCTTTTATTTTACCACCAGTTAACTTTCCTCTCCGGCTATTTTTCTCGATGATGACTTAAAGGTTTTCCATTCTGAGGTTTTTAAAAAATCGGATTTTTTGTTGTTTATACTTATTCTCATACTTTTAAAAATCGTTTAAGCGTTTCTCAATGTCAAGGACCTAATTATGCCTGGAATTATAGCAATTTGAAGAAAGCAGGGCAGAAATTTATCATTATTTTTTTTTTCAAAAAACTATGTATGTATAGATATGTATAAGTATTTTTTTCGAAAAGTAAAAATTGGTTTACTTTTATTTTTTATTTTATTTTTACATCCACTCTTACCAGCACCAAGGAGTTGTAACCCCTCAACGGGGTATTCTGGTCTAGAATTTTGAAAAAATCATTTTTTTTTTTGCATATTCTCTCAAAGTTTAGACCTTTAATAATATATCCTTAGAAGAAAATTTTTAAATTTCAATAATTAACGTAGTTATAGCTATTTTAGCGACGCAGAGGCATCGGAGCAAAAACTTTAAACGCGTTTTTCTCAAAACTAATTTTCTCAACACGGTTGACAAGAAATCTCGTGCTAAGTATTTTCCCAAAACAAAGATATAAAATTTACATACGATTTTTTCTAGAATGTTGTGTGCATCACTTTTCACTGCAATCAGAAAAAAACGGGAGCATTTCTGAACTTTTACATTATGTCTTTCTATCTGAATCTAAAATATTTTTGAAATACCATAAATGTAACAAATTTGGAGATTTAAAAAAAATATGACAATTTTCACAAAAAATTTTCAATCTGATTGTTTAAAAAAGTTGTAATTCAATTTTTTTAATACATTTCTTTTTTTTTCTTTACTCATATAATTTAAGTGAAGAATCTTACAATTTTTTTCAGTCAAGATTTCTCGAAGCCTGGATTTGATCTAAGATTCATTTAAAAAAATGCCACAAACTACACAGGCCAGCGACAGTTTCGATCAACAACCGTTTCTTCCGTCTTGCAGCGAGGCGACGAAAACAGCGCCTCAATCATCAAACATCCCAAATTTTCATAATTACTCCATTCAACCAAGTGCGCCCATTGATGGATTCATTCCTGGCCAAATGCCCCAGCCACAGTATCCCTATCAACAAATCAATTACAATCAATGGTCGATTCCAACAGCGAGCCCATATCCGCCACCTCATCCGACAAACACATATCTGCAGGCAATACCGATCACCGATCAAACTGGACACGCGCCCACGACTGTTCACGTAATAAGACCTGTCACTCAACAACCACCAACCCGCAAGAGTGAGTTCATGCTTGAATTACCTTCGCATCTTTCCCCTATGTTTTACCGAGCCTTTTTTACGAGCAAGTATGTCTTTTAAAATGTTGGTCCCAACGTGGAGAATACTTCACGAATCGTGGAAAAACATCGGAAGTAGAGGAGCGTGGGGCTAGTTGTAACAGTTTTTGGAAAAAGGCCTGTAACACCTAAAATATGTATGCTTTTAAGATTGTGAGTAAGAGGGTTTGTAAAGTATATATCTGAGCACTAATTCCAATTGAAAGATAATTTTAAATCTCTACCCATCTTTTACACCAGACGTTTTTTAAAAAAATGGGAGCTGTTACAACTTACCCCATGTCTGGGGCTATTTGTAACAGGCTCGGGACAAGTTGTAACAATGAAAGGACTGGCAACATTTGTAAGAAAGAACACGTTTTTATTGGTTCACAGTCTTGTATTATTCATCGTGGTTCATTCTTGTAATGATTACAATCTTTGGTAGACTCTCATGCTAAAAAAAATACAATACAATAACTAGGCATATTTTTCTGGGTAATATCAGAGTAAAGAAGAGTAAAAGAATGCACAAAAAGCCGCAAATAATTTGTAATACTATGTAATCACTATACTGCAAGTTGTAATAATATTATTTATACAAATACATGTAGAGATCAGAAAAAAAATACACGTGCATGGGGTAAGTTCTAACATGTTACAACTTGCCCCATGGACTCATTATGTCTACTTAATAAAATATCTCAAAAACTACAAACTTTAGAATAATTTTTAAAAAAGCAAATGAAAGCCAGTTAAATTTACGATGTAACAAGGAAAAAACAATAAACAATTAATTCACGGGGTATTAGCGGTGTTTACGTTATGCTGCGAGTTATGAGAAGCACATTCAGCAAAAAAATTTAATCAAAATGTTTTAAATTCCCTGTCAAAATTGAGTGTAACAACTTACCCTTGTTACAACTAGCCCCACACTCCCCTATCTTTTGTTCATAGTTTTTAATTTTTTTACACTAGTAAAACAAAAAAAATTGGATATAAAAATGGTAGAGGCGATGTGGAGTTATCCATTGAAGATTGGTAAAAAATTTGAAGTAAATCGGTTGAGTAAAACTTGACATATCATGTCAGCCATGTTGAGAAAAGTATTTTTGAGAAAAACGTCCAAGTCCGATTTGCTCCGACTGCTGCGTCACTGAAATAGCTATAACTTCGTAAATTATCGTAATTAAAAAATTCCTGTCCGAGGATATATTTTTAAAATTCTAAACTTCAAGAATATGGAAAAAAAAATATTTTTTTCAAAATTCTGGACCAGAATACACGCTTAATTTCATGAAAACTAAAACCCTCAAGCCATTCTTTTCAAATTCAATATCATTCTTGTCATATAATGTGCAACAAAAAAAATTATATCGATGGTTGAAAAATGTCGAAAAGCAAAGTGCGTTCAATCATTTTTCAAAAATCTCTAAATAGCATAAATCCCAAAACCCCTCACGAAAGTATTTTCATTATTTTATTTCATCTGTTCCGATCGAATTCGACAAACTGCAAAATTACAAAAGTCAGATCGATAACAAGAGTTGGTTCGAAAATCTCGAAGACTTTATTCAAATTGAACTGCTTGAGCGTTTTTCATTGAATTCAGTAGCAAACTTCCCTGTTGCCTCGTGCATTTTTGCAAAATATCTGAATTTGAGGGGCGGGGTCGAAGAGTCGACTAACCAATATTTCGAACGGCCTAAATCCCGAATTTCACGATTACGAGCGTTCGAATAACGAAGCGCCGAAATCCCGAACGCCAGAAAAGCGACAGCGGAGAGAGCCGCCCCATGCGTAAGAGAGAGAGAGATGCGTCTCCTCTCTCTCTTACGCATGGGGCGGCTCTCTCGACTTTCTCTTTTCTGGCGATCGGGATTTCGGCGCTTCGTTATTCTAACGCTCGTAATCGTAAAATTCGGGACTTCGGCCGTTCGAAATATTGGTTAGTCGACTCTTCGACCCCGCCCCGAATTTGATAGCTTCGATTATACGAAAAATTAAGCAGTTAATTGCAAATAAGAAAAACGTCCACACCAAGAATAATAATTATTATAATACCATAAAATGATTGACACAGAACTTTTTGATTTCAGCATGGACCCGCGTCGTACTTACTATCCTGGTAGTATTAGCCATTATACTCATGATAGTTCGGTTGGGAGTTTATTTGTCAAGATAATTTTTTTTTTCCAATTCTTACAAATAAACGGATTCGACGGATACCAAGAGTAAGATCTATATTTTTATAAAAACATAAATTTGAAATCTTCGTTTATTTTTGTTTATAAGTTTGATGTAATTGCGTTTCGAAAATAAAAATAATTTTTCTAACATTCTGTAGAAAAAGTGACAGAAAGTATACAACGATTTTTAAAAAACAATAGAGCAAAGCTGGGCAGTACTTGAAAGTACTCGGTACTTGCAGGTACTTGAAGTACAGTACTTGCAAGTACAAAGTACTTAAAAAGTACTTCAAGTACTGTACTTAAATTTTTCAAGTACTTCCTGTACTTGAAGTACTGTACTTGAAAATTTCAAGTACTTTTCTGTACTTGAAGTACTTTTTTCAAGTACAAGTATCAAGTACTTTTGAATGTGTCTTGCTGATGGTTGCATGTGCAAAGCCTTCGAATATGGGTGATTCCATGTCAAATCGACCAATAAAATAAATTTTTTTTTTCGAAAATCCAAAATTTTACCATTTTTTCAAGTTTATTTTTTAAATATTTCGAAAACTATTATAGTTACGGAAAAATAGTTCTGGGTTCACCTTAAAGAGTATACTTGGGGCTGGGGAAAAAAAATACTCCGAAACAAATTTAAAAAAAATGATGTATTTGGAAAACTTTGAATTTTTCAAAATCGTGATAATCCACGATCAACGTAAAATTTTTGGTTTTATTTTTTTTATATAACACCTTGTACTGATATTAAAGGATCCTGAAATATTCAGAAATGTTATTGTTTTTGTTGCAAAAATATGAATTTTTCAATTTTGGTAAAACTTTTTATTTTTACCTCTAAATTAAGTGAAGTTGATCAATCATGTAATTTTGACTGCTCAAAATTACAAAATTACATGATTGCTCAATTTAAAAAAATTCATATTTTTGAAAAAAAAAACACCTTTCTGAAAATTTCAGGTATTCAGAAAAGGTATTATATTAAAAAAATTAAACGAAAAATTCGATGTTAATAGTGGATTTTCACGATTTCAAAAAATTCAAAATTCTCCAAATTCATCATTTTTCAAAATTCTTTGTCCGAATATTTTTTTTGTCGTAGCCCCAAGTATACTCTCCTAGACGAAACAAACGATTTTTCATAACTATCATAGTTTTCAAGATATTTAGAAAAAAAAATCGAAAAACGGTTAAATTTTGAATTTTGCATAACTTAAAAAAAATATAATAATTTTTTTCCTTGGTATAACTTGGTTTATGACAAAACAAAACTTCTGACTAAATTTCATCGAAATTGAAAGTGATGCATTCCAACTCTTGGTCGATTTGACAAAGTATTTGATACTGGTACTTGATTTTTTCAAATACTTGTCCTTCAAGTACTCGTCTTGACGAGTACTTGCAAGTAACAAGTACTTTGTACTTTAAGTACCTACGGTACTATGTACTTGATACTTGAAGTACTTTCAAGTACTTTGCCCAACTCTGCAATAGAGCATTGATAAGAGGTGTTGTTTTCATGAAAATTATAAATCTAGCAATTACAAACGATTTTCTGATCAAAAGGCAAAACTTTCTGCCAATCGAGATTCCACGTGGGTTGTTTTTTATCAAAACCATAGTATTTTTTATGGCATATTACACTTACGATCATTTCGATTACATTTGTAATTCGAAAATAGCTCAAAACAAAAATATAAAATTTCCTGCTAAACATTACGAGACCATAAATGTTTCGGTTGAAGACGACTGATTAATATTCAGTGGGAGGAAAGTGGATTTCGTTTCGTGACACGAGGAGAATTTTGGGATATTTTACAAGTACAAAAAACCATGCCGATTGTTGGTAAATTAGTTGATTCGAATTTTTCATCATTTTGAATTTTTGCGCGGTTAGCAACTACGTCCGGTGATATCAGCTTCATGATTTCATATCTCTCTCCATGTCGAGTGTTTGTGAGTGTTTTTGTGTGTGTGTGTGTGTGTTTGTGAGTGTGAATCATGCGCGACCATGAGCTCAAAGTTTATGCTCAAGCAGGCAGTGTCGTTGACGTAAGCGTGTCTGCCCGGTCGTTGTGGGTGCGATAGACGTTTATACGACGTAGACATATCGAAAAATATCGTCCAATAGCCGCTGGAAATATTGTAATCGCAGTTAATAACGAAGAGACAACGTGGAGCACCAAAGTGAGTATGTATTTAAAAAAATTCAGTTTCAAGTCCAAAATCTACGCGTTGAGTCCAATCTAAGAAACAATAATAATAAAGTGACATATATGTATTTCTTGATTTATTATATGCCTCACAGACTTTTGTCACTCAAAGCCAAATCGCAGAATTCTATCTTACCGACCCTCACATTGCTTCTGCGAACTCTCTCGCTGGTAATTTATTTGCTTGCTACAGTCAAGGCTCTCTTTTATTTTACCACCCGTTACCTTTCTTCTCCGGCTATTTTACGAAATTGAAATCAGATCTTTGTCCGACGTATCCTTTCGCAACCTTCGATTCTTTCGTAGAAGTTGCGTCGACTGATACGACGTAGCGCTGTGTCGCGAGATATCGATGCTACTTCTGATATTAGTGGTGAGGGTTCCCCCACTCCGTAAAGTAAGTGGCAGTCGTAAGTCCCGAAAGATAGAGTTGACTGTGCGAAGGCCTACTCATTATCCATTCCTTCTACGCGGTTGTGCCCACATTTTTTTCGAAAATGGATGAAAGAGGTTGCACCATTATGAGGTTTTTAAAAAATTAGATTTTTTGTTGCTTAGACGTATTATTCATACTTTTAAGAAACATTTAAGCGTTTCCCAATGTCAAGATTCCAATGATGCCTGGAATTATAGCAATTTGAGGAAAGCAGGGAGACATTTTTTTCATTTTTTTTTCCAAAAAACTTTGTATATATAGGGCGCATTCCATGTCAAATCAACCACTTTTAAACCCGACCCCTTTCGATTTGGCTGATTTTTTTTGTTTTCATTTTCTACCCCATTTTCATTTTCTATCCCATTAAAAATATAGAAGGAAAAGTCGGCCCACTCCATGTTGCGCGTCATTTTTTCCGGAATGATCGAATTTTTTTTTTTTTGAGTAAAAAAAAAATTAAAAATGTCGAACTTCGAGAAAAAGATTATTTTTCTCAAAAAAGTGAAAAATTTCATAGATTTTAATATCTTAACGTCTTTTTTGTGTTTTCTCTTCGGGAAGTACATTTAAAGACTGAAATTTTGGAGAAAAAACGTCCCAATTAGTCAATTTTTGAGAAGTTATAGCTATTTGAAAAAAAGCCTTTTTTGGGTTAGGTAAAAAAATTTGAACGTTTTCTGAAAAATGTTTTAAATGGGGTAGAAAAGGAAAAAAAATCAGCCAAATCGAAAAGGATCAGATTCAAAAGTGGTTGATTTGACTTGGAATGACCCATAGATATTGTTATAAATATCTTTTTCCGAAAAGTAAAAAATGGTTTACTTTTATTTCTAATTTCATTTTTACATCCAGTCTTACTAGCGCCAAGGAGTTGTAACTCTTTAAGAGGTCATTCTGGTCTAGAATTTTGAAAAAAATCCATTTTTTTACAATATTCTTAAAGTTGAGATCTTTGAGAGTATATCCGTGAAAGGAAATTTTTTTATTCCAATAATTTACGGAGTTGTAACTACTTTAGTGACACTGCAACTACGTCGTCACATCGGAGCAAAAACTTTAAGCACGTTTTTTTTTTAACTACTTTTCTCAACACGGTTGACAAAATATCTCAAGTTCTACTCAACCGATTTATTTAAAATTTTTTACCAATCTTCAATGTATAACTCCCTATCATCCCAAACACTTTTGTATCAAAATTATTATTTTTTCTATTGTAAAAAAATTAAAAACAATTAAAAAATAAATAAAGTCGTAAAACGCCTTTTTTGTTCAGACAGCCGCCATTTTGCGAAAAAGTTTTATTGCGCTTTTTCTGAGGTAAGAACTTTAACGACATTCTTACTAATTAAGAATCTTGTTTTAAATTTTGTATCGGATGACTAGAAAGGTTGTAATCGGGTCAACCAGCACACCCCATTTTTTTACTCCTAACTTAACCAGCTCATACATTTTTGAATTTTCATTATTTTTTCTCATTTTTTTTTAATCAAAATATCAATAAATATGTTGTAAAAAAAATAGTAAAAAAAAATTTGTTATCGAGCTCGACAAAACAAGCTTCTCTAGACCAGAATACCGCCTTAATGGAATTAAATAAAATAGTAGGACAACCTGCACACATTAATTACGCCAATATTCGTTCTTCATTCCATTCAACCTTTTTGTTAAAAAGGTTTTAAGGTCATGTTAACCTTCCCGAGCAGAAATTTGATCCGGCTAGCCTAATGACGGATAAGGGCCGGATCAGGCATCAGTAAGGATAGCCTGATCAGGATAGCCTGATCACGCACAGATCCCAACCGGATCATATTTTGGTATGCCATACATTGCCAGGCTAGCCTTAAATTATTCATGTTAGGGACAGATCAGGTGGTGGTAAGGACCGGCAAAAAACTTTGGTCCGAATAATGTGGCTAGCCTGATATTTCCCTGATCCGGGACGGAACAGGAGTCAGTACCATACACACGGTATAAAACTTGCCAGGCTAGCCTTAAATTATTCATGTCAGGGACAGATCAGGTGGTGGTAAGGACCGGCAAAAAAACTTCGGTCCAAATAATGTGGCTAGCCTGATATTTCCCTGATCCGGGACGGAACAGGAGTCAGTACCACGCACACGGTAAAAAATTAAATAATATATATACGATACCAGATCAAAGAAAGGTTAGCCTGGCATTTACCGGATCGGAGCTGTTGATTTTTTATTTAATGGCAAACGAGCGCCAAAACCTCTTCATGCAAGGTATATAAGTCAGCTAGAAACAAACCCATAAAACAAATTGAAGGAAACGAAGAATTTGAAAATACTTTTTCAAATGTGTACATCACATTTATTTATTGCATTATTACATATTTATAATCGAATTCGTTCGTTTTATTATTAAAACAAAATTTTCTCATGTCTCATATCTTAAATTTCTTAAAACAGGACGTTGTTGAAATTTAATATAGAAGAATGGTATTAATGAATCAGAGATACGCAATATAGTTTTTGTCTAGGTGGGTGGCCGATATCGAAAAGTACCATTTTTTTATGAAATGATTTCAAGCTATATGTTTCAATATTTTTGGTAGCTTTTACCTGCCACATCCAAAATATTGACGAATCACAAGGGTACATAAAAATGGACCTCTTGACACTCAGGACTCTGCCTTGCAGTTTGACTTCATCATCTTGCTCTTTGTAGATGGTATAACCGTGCGCGATCAGGAACGGATAAGGCGCCTGATCAGGTTATAGGAACCGTGCGTGATCAGAACCCGATAAGGCGGGCCTGATCAGGCTAGGAACCGTGCGCGGTCAGAACCGGATAAGGAGCCTGATCCGAAAATGGCTAATGATAGCGTTACTTTCCTGATAGTAGCCTGATATATGTAGCCTGATGTGTACCTGATATGTAACCTGATCAGTGCCAGACGTTGTTGTAAGGCCAGCCTGATGTGGCCCTGATCCCAGCCGGAATTAAATTTCCGCTCGGGTTGATCCTCCCTTCTGTGTTTAGCCGCCGCTTAAGAGGATGCTCAAGGCGGAAACTCTCGGAGGCTAAAGACCTCTCTGGGTTCAACCTTCTCTGGAAAAAAAATGTAAAATATTCTGGACAATCAAAAAATTCGTAGGGGAGACCGGGGACCGGTCTTCAACATAGAACCATTTTGTAGACCATTAAATTCTCTATGCAGGGGTATACGTGTGATTTACGTAAGCATTATACTTTGTACCCAGGAAAAGCCAAAATAAAGATTGTTACAACTGTCCCCGTTCTCCCCTACGATTTTTGCACATTCCATAATGACGAAGAGTGTTTGCTCATATCGACGTATTCTAAGAATCCTTCATTATCAGCTGATTGCATTGCAGCGATAAGATATCGCGGTATATTTAAAATTGTTCTTTCGTGAATTTTCAACATTTAATTTTATCGTTGTTAACATCGATACTCATTACGATACATCGATTTAAAGATAAAAATATATCTCGGTATCCGAAGCAAAAACAGGCGATTCCGTTTTCGATAATCAACTCCCTCCAGATATCTCGTGATAAGTATTTTCCCAAAACAGAAATATAAAGTTTTCATACGATCTTTTCTGGAATTTTTGAGCATTTCTGAATTTTTTTACAATGTCTTTCTATCTGAGTAAAAAATATTTTTTAAATATCATAAATGTAACCAATTTTGGGACTTCAAAAAAGACATCACGATTTTCACGAAAAATTTTCAATCTGATTGTTTAAAAAAATGGTAATTCAATTTTTTAAATAAATTTCTTTTTTTTCTTTATTCATATAATTTAAGTGAAGAATCTTACAATTTTTTCAGTTGATATTTCTCGAAGCCTGGATTTGATCTGAGAAACATTTGAAAATGCAACAAACTACTCAAGCCAACGACAATTTCAATCAACAACCGGTTCTTCCGTCTTACAGCGAGGCGACGAAAACAGCGCCTCAATCCAACGTCCCAAATTTTAATAATTACTATGGAAACTACACTCAGCCAAATGCACCCGTTGGTGGATTCGTCACTGGCCAAATGCCTCAGCCGCATTATCCCTATCAACAAACGAGTTACAATCAATCGTCGATTCCAACAGCGAGCCCATATCCGCCACCTCATGCGACGAACGCATATCTACAGGAAATACCGATCCCTGGTCAAGCTGGACACGGTCCCACGACTGTTCACATAATCAGACCTGTAGTCGCTGAACCGCCATCAACCTGCACGAGTGAGTTCATGCTTTAACAACACAGGCCCACAAAAAAAAAGTTGTGTGTGCTGGGTGTCCCACTACATTTTTCCTACGTATTTTGTCCCGCTAAACACGAATCTGAAGTTACAATTAGGGGTCGCACATGAAATGCTCGAGAATATCCATAAAAACTGATAAACATCATGATCTAGAAATATTTTCGCACAAAAAAAAAGTTGCGTATGCTGGGTGTCCCAATACGTTTTTCCCACGTATTTTGTCCCGCTGAACACGAATCTGAAGTTAGAATTAGGAGTCGATGAAGAAATGCTCGAGAAAATCGATAAAAACTGATAAAAGTATCATGATATTTTTATGGATTTTCTCAACAAAAAAAAGTTGTGTGTGCTGGGTGTCCCACTACATTTTTCCTACGTATTTTGTCCCGCTGAACACGAATCTGAAGTTACAATTAGGGGTCGCACATGAAATGCTCGAGAATATCCATAAAAACTGATAAACATCATGATCTAGAAATATTTTCGCACAAAAAAAAAGTTGCGTATGCTGGGTGTCCCAATACGTTTTTCCTACGTATTTTGTCCCGCTGAACACGAATCTGAAGTTAGAATTAGGAGTCGATGAAGAAATGCTCGAGAAAATCGATAAAAACTGATAAAAGTATCATGATATTTGTATGGATTTTCTCAACAAAAAAAAGTTGTGTGTGCTGGGTGTCCCACTACATTTTTCCTACGTATTTTGTCCCGCTGAACACGAATCTGAAGTTACAATTAGGGATCGCACATGAAACGCTCGAGAATATCCATAAAAACTGATAAAAATCATGATCTAGAAATCTTTTCGCACAAAAAAAAAGTTGCGTATGCTGGGTGTCCCAATACGTTTTTCCTACGTATTTTGTCCCGCTGAACACGAATCTGAAGTTAGAATTAGGAGTCGATGAAGAAATGCTCGAGAAAATCGATAAAAACTGATAAAAGTATCATGATTTTTTTATGGATTTTCTCAACAAAAAAAAGTTGTGTGTGCTGGGTGTCCCACTACATTTTTCCTACGTATTTTGTCCCGCTGAACACAAACCTGAAGTTACAATTAGGGGTCGCACATGAAATGCTCGAGAATATCCATAAAAACTGATAAACATCATGATCTAGAAATGTTTTCGCACAAAAAAAAAGTTGCGTATGCTGGGTGTCCCAATACGTTTTTCCTATGTATTTTGTCCCGCTGAACACGAATCTGAAGTTAGAATTAGGAGTCGATGAAAAAATGCTCGAGAAAATCGATAAAAACTGATAAAAGTATCATGATATTTTTATGGATTTTCTCAACAAAAAAAAGTTGTGTGTGCTGGGTGTCCCACTACGTTTTCCCTACGTATTTCGTCCCGTTGAACACGAATCTAAAGTTAGAATTAAGGGCCGATGAGGAAATGCTCGAGAAAATGCATAAAAACTGATAAAAATATCATGATATCTTATCAGTTTTTATGGATTTTCTCGAGTATTTCCTCATCGACCCCTAATTCTAACTTCAGATTCGTGTTCAGCGGGACAAAATACATAGGAAAAACGTAGTGGGACACCCAGCATACACAACTTTTTTTTTTGTGCACTAGATCATCATTTTTATCAGTTCTTATGAATTTTCTCGACCATTTCATGTGCGACCCGTAATTCTAATTTCAGATTCGTGTTCAGCCGGACAAAATACGTAAGAAAAATGTAGTGGGACACCCAGCACACACAACTTTTTTTTGTGGGCCTGTGTAACCTTCTCATCTTTCCCCCATCTTGTACCGAACCTTTTTTATGGGCAAAGATTTATTTTCAAATTTTCGTCTCAACATGAATCATGTAAAAACATACAGAAGCAATATAATTCTTTCAGAAATTCATTAAGGCGGTATTCTGGTATAGAAACATGCATTTTGAGCATTTTGTCGAGCTCGATAAAAAAAATACATATATTTTTTTACAACATATTTATTAATATTTTGACGATAAGCAGAAAATTATTCGAGAAAAAAAAATGAAAATTAAATAAGTTAGAAGCTGGTGAAGTTGGGGCTAAAAAAAAGGGGTCACTGGCTGACACGATTGCAACCTTTCTAGTCATCCGATACAAAATTTAAAAAAAGATTCTTAATTAGTAAGAATGTCTTTACAGCCCTTATCTCGGAGAAAACGCAAAAAAATCGCAAAATGGCGGCTGTCTGAACAAAAAAGACGTTTTTCGACTCTTTTTTTTCGTAGTTTTTAATTTTTTTACAATAGTAAAAAATATAATTTTTATACAAAAGAGAGAGAGGCGATAGAGAGTCATACATTGAAGATTGGTAAAAAAATTGAAGTAAATCGGTTGAGTAGAACTTGAGATATCATGTCAGCCGTTTTGAGAAAAGTAGTTTTGAGAAAAACGTCCAAGTCCGATTTGCTTCGACGTGACGGGCATAGTTGCTGCGTCACTAAAATCACTATAACTCCGTAAATTATTGTAATTCAAAAATTTCCTTTCGTGGATATATTCTTAAAGTTCTAAACTTCAAGAATATTAAAAAAAATTGATTTTTTCAAAATCCTAGACCAGAATACTCCCTTAATATTACGCTCTGACATGACGAGCGTAGTTGCTGTTTCACTAAAATAGTTATAACTCCGAAAATTATTATAATTTAAAAAATTCTTTCCGAAGATATATATTTTTAAAGGTCTAAACTTTGAAAATATGAAAAAAAAAATGATTTTTTCCAAATTCTAGACCAGACCCTCAAGACATTCTTTTGAAATTCAATATCAATCTCCTTTGTCATATACTGTGCCAAAAAAAAACTTGTTACCTCAATGGTTGAAAAATGACTAAAGGCAAAGTGCATTCAATCATTTTTCGAAAAACTTCACTGGAGTATTTTAATAATTCGATTTCATCGGTTCCAATCGATATCGACAAACTGCGAAATGACAACAGTCAGATCAATAACAAGAGTTTATTCGAAAATTTCAAGAACTTATTCAAATTGAATTGCTTCAGCGTTTTTCGTTGAATTTAATAGCCAACGTCCCTGTTGCCTCGTACATTTCTGAAAAATATCTGAATTAGCTACGATTTTTCGAAAAACAGTGCAGTTAATTGCAAATCAGAAAAACACCAACAACTATAATAATAATAATAATAATAATAATAATAATAATAATACCATTAAATTATTGACACAGAACTGTTTTATTTCAGGACGGACCCGCGTCATAGTTACTATCCTGGTGGTCATAGCCATTACACTCGGGGTAGTTCGATTGGGAATTCAGTTGTCCAGATAAATTTTGTTATTCTTACAAGTAAACAGATTCGATGGATACCAAGACCAGGATCTATATTTTTATAAAAACCTAAATTTAAAATCTTCGTTTATTTTTGTTTATAAGTTCGATTTATTTGTATTTCAAAAATACAAGTGATTTTTCTAACATTCTGTAGAAAAGGTGACAAAAAGTATACAATGATTTTTAAAAAACAATAGAGCATTGATAACAGGTGCTGTTTTCATGAAAATTATAAATAAATCTAGCAATTACAAATGATTTTGGGACGAAAAGGCGGAACTTTGTGCCAATCAAGATTTCTACGTGGGTTTAGATCAAATCCCCCGTAGTAAAAAACTCCATTCGTCGCCATTGAAAAATCCCCATTCATTTCCCATTACCAAAATAACCAATGGAGATGAATGCCGAATTGCCTAAGGGGATTTTCGCCATTGAATTCCCCATTTGAAACGGAATGGGGATTATCTAATGGGGATTCAATGGAGACAATCCCCTTAGGCAATTCGGCATTCATCCCCATTGGTTATTTTGGCAATGGGGAATGAATGGGGATTTTTCAATGGCGATGAATGGAGTTTTTACTATACGAAAGAATCTCCATTGCTGTTCGCCACTCATACCCCATTGCCCACAAAACCAATGGAGATGAATGCCGAATTTTCGAAGGACATTTTCGCCATTGAATTCCCCATTTGAAACGGAATGGTGATTATCCCATGGGGATTCAATGGAGACAATCTCCCTAGTTAATTTGCCATTCACCTCCATTGGTTTTTGTGGGCAATGGGGAATAAATGGGATCATCAATGGAGATTCTTTCATATGATTGCTATATATACATGGAATTACGCATTAAATAATCAAATGATATAAGATATTAGTAAGTAAGGTTAATCATAATTCTAATATTAGCATAACGACCAATAATTATATACGCATTATATATATTATTACATTTAATTAAAATTATTGAAGCTCAGAATTTAGAAAATAGATTGTAAGTGTATTCAGATGACGATTGATAATGAAAGTATATACGTTTCTCCTCTCACAAATCGGGTTGAGAAGGACTGATAAAATTATGTGTATATGTTAAAAATAAACGGTTTTAAAAATCATTTATCCCAAACGTACGCGTACTTGATGAGCAGTTTATAATATATTTTTTTAAAATTACTTTCAAATAATTTCCGAGCTTACGCTAATATTAATTGACCATTGATATAATCATCAGCATTTATTACAATTGAAGAAAATATTTGGTTCATATATGAGAATCAGCGACATCTACTCTTACTTAATTTTATTAATTCACCGCGGTTTGAGAAATATCGCATTCGGAAAAATTCTCATCGATCGATGGGTTCAATTTTTCAGCATTGAACCTCGAATATGGATTGCAACATCGTTAACGAATGCTGCTCATCATTCGATCAGTCATCAATGAAGTGACATTATTGATAAATGTTGATCATTGTATAATTCGTAGTTACTTAGTATTCAATGGGTATCCTTGGTAAATGCTGATCATTTCATCGTTAGCCGCATTTGGGTTCCAATGAACATCTATGGGAAGTGCTGATCTTTCAGTTCATCCGTATTGACTTTCCAATGGACATCATTGGGTAAAGCGGATCATTTCGTTCATCAGCATTTACCTTCCCATGGACACCATTGGGCAATGCTGATCGCTCGATACATCCGCATTGGCTTTCCAATGAGCATCATTGAGTAACGATGATCATTCGATTCATCCGCATTGGCTTTCCAATGAGCTTCATTGAGTAATGATGATCATTCGATTCATCCGCATTTGATGTTCAATGGATACCCATTCACTGATCAATGGTCAGCCCTGTACGCCATTGACAAATGCGGAAATCTCAATGGGTCCCCATTCATTGTCCAATGGAGTCGTATGAGGACCATTGGTTGCCATTGGCGATTCAATGGAGTTTTTTACTACGGGCCATAGTATTTTTTGTGGCATATTACACTTACGATCATTCCGATTACATTCGCAATATGAAGGAGGGGAAAGAAAACTATATATATGCACGATGAAATATCTTAGAACAGAAATATAAAATTTTGCACTAAACATTACGAGACCATAATGTTTCGGTGGAATTTTACACCGTTAAATTGGCAAGTGCCGGTACAACGTGCATGCGAGTATTAAAACTGTTATAGAAATATATATGGGGCATTCCATAATAATTCGACCTGGGTGTGACCCTCGACCCCTCAAATCTGGTTCTCGATTTTTCCTATCATACCTCTCACTCTATCAAGCAATTACGATTTTTTTCAGATTTTTCAAAATAAATTTGAGCGCGTCATGAATTTTTGAATTCTTTTTTTGAACACCTTGATGGCCGTAATCGAAAAGTCCGAAAAAAATTCCCAAAAATACAGCGTAAGATATAAAAAATGTCGGTGTAAAATTCACAATGTCTGGGCTTTTGCTTCAACCCGTTTTTTAGCTTTTTGAGAAAAAAAAATGAAAAAAATAAGAAGGAGTCATCAATTTACTGTAGACTAAAATTTTGTATTCATAATACGTATTATGCAGACCAAATTTTTTTTATATCTTACACTGTATTTATGGGCATTTTTTCAGATTTTTCAATTACGGCCATCAAGGTGTTAAACAAAAAATTCAAAAATTCATGACGCGCTCAAATTTATTTTGAAAAATCTGAAAAAAATTGTAATTGCTTGATAGAACGAGAGTAACGATAGGAAAAATCGGAAACCAGATTTGAGGGGTCGAGGGTCAGACCCTGGTCGAATTGGTATGGAATGCCCCATATATCTATACGAAGGTGGCGAGATCTTAGCGTCAATTTCACTGTATATCTCAGCGGCGAACGACTCCGTCAAATTGTCGTTTTTACTTGCCATTTTCGTGTCCCAAGAGGTTTACAGAGACGTATCCAGTGATAACTGGTGCATAGGCGAGTCGTAATCGCCATTTAAACTCCCTTCATTCCCGGGGTCTCCGTTGGCACAGCGAACGATACAGCGAGTATTAAATTCACACGACCCTAGTCGAGGTACTCTCGGTCCTTTACTTCCGAGTTTGAAGAACCCATTAAGAGTTCTCATCCATGAACGGACATTCGGAGCCATTCTTTTCCGACGCACACTCGCCGATCGTAAATTCAAACGGAGGCCCATTTCCAGCCAAAAGACCTTTGCAATTCAATGTCCTGAACGGACGAATAGACACTTAAAGTTAAAAAAAAAAATCTACGGTATTGATTGTATAGATACATCGGCATTGATTGTATACATGTAAATAACTGTTTATTAAATAATATTTTGCTTAAACTTCTGGATTTGTTAAATTTGTTCATCAACTGCCAAAAGGACAGTTGACACTCCCTCACAAATACTATCCCACTATTTTTTGTATGTACTTCTGATGATAATTTTTAGTGAGATTTATTCACAAATTTTTAGCTGGAAGTCGATTGGTCAAATAATAATTAATAATAACACCCTGCAAATTGAAATTTGCACATTGCTTCCTTATCTTTATCCATAGCTCACATAGCTTCCTTTAACACACCGTATGGCGATCAAATTTGGCTTCCTCATAAAGGAAGCTTTGTTAACTATTGAAAAATATTAGTAATCAATGTGCAAATTCGATCAATTTTCGCCAAATTTGATCGCAAGCAAACCTTGATAGCTATACAAGTATTGTACAAAGTTTCTGTGAAATATATTGAAAATTGTGTAAGCTAGAGTGCTTGCGCTATTTTTCAAAAAAATCAAAATTTCATAAAATTTTAATCCCTCGATGGATTTTTTCCAAATTTAATAGCGAACAATCTTGATAGCTATACAAGTTCTGTACAAAGTTTCAGTGAAATATATTGAAAATTGTGCAAGTTAGAGCGCTTGCGCTATTTTTCAAAAAAATCAAAATTTCATAAAATTTTCATTCCTCGATAGATTTTTGCCAAATTTAATAGCGAACAACCTTCACAACTATATTACCTCTGTGCAAAGTTTCAGTACAATATCTTAAAAATTGCGCAAGTTAGAGCGTTTAGGCCATTTTTCAAAAAATTCAAAATTTCATAAAATTTTAATCCCTCGATGGATTTTCGCCAAATTCAATACCAAACAACCTTAATAGCTATACTACTTCTGTACAAAGTTTGAGTGCAATATCTTGAAAATTGCAGAGGCTAGAGCGTTTACGCCATTCTGGCAAAAACGAAAAAAGTCGATAAAATTTGAACACCCGTTATAATTAAAAAAAAAAAAATCATAACGAAGAGCAATTCGTGCTCGACAAGTGTGCCAAATTTTAGCTTGATATCTCGAAGCGTTTTCGAGTTATTAATCATTTACATCTGAAACTCAGGATACATACATACACACACACACATACACACACATCCATCCGGACATTTTTTCTAAATATGATTTCTCGATGTTTTAGGACATTTTGAACATATTGGCATAAAAATCGCGAAAAAAAATTTTTTCACGAAAACAAAGCTTCCTTTATGAGGAAGCAAAAAAACTCATCAGCATATAATTTTCCATTTTTTTTTTCAATTTACTTTTACTTCGGTCTTGACATAATTTTACTCTGTATGAATATTGCAATTTATGGAAAATATCGAACGTTGTAAATTTATAGTCGAATTGATCATGACATTCAAAGCTGCCAAACTTCTTTTTCGATCGATAATGCAATCGCTATTCTCATCTGATGAGTTGCACAACGTGCGACTAATTTACCAGCAGCTTCTCAAACGAATCTTAGCGATGTGCGATTGCAATACGAAATGAAAATTAGTTAATACAGTCGCAGTTTGCTCTGTAACGAAAGAAGAAACTTTACTGATGCGTCAAAGTTAGCGTAGTGTGAAAATTGATAAATTATGGCGTTTGAGAAAAGTGAATTTTTGTTTCATCAGTATCGAGACTAAAAATGAGTGAAATTTTGAAACTAAAAATGAGTGACTGCGAAAAAAACTCCCCAATCCAGGACGTCAAATCCTCTCGGCATCCAGAAATGAGGATGAAAAGTTTTTTGAGTCACATTTCGGAAGATTCCATCTCGAAAAACGAGACAAACGATAATTTACATTCACACGGGCTTGCTGAAGGAGACATAAAAGCACATTCCTCTGATGATTGCGTTACAAGAATTGGGGGTAAGGAAAATAACATTAACAATAAATCAATTGAATGAGATGTATTTTTAATATTTTTGGAAAGGTTAAGAAAAATAGTAGAAATATATTTTTATTAATAATTCAGCATTTGATAAAGAAATTATTCAATGATTTTTCACTTTAATTAATAACATGGATAACATAGTCGATTATTAATTTATACATTTGAGACCAGCAAAAAATTTTCTGTGAGCGCTTGAAAAGCGGATGAAAAAATTTCAGGCACTGATAAATTTTAGTAATTTTGGAAGTTTTGGAGCCTAATGAAGATACTGACATGACAGTGTCAAAGAAATGAATATGCAACCAAAGCTGCGGAATTGAAATTTCAGTTTGACCATGATAGGTTTTTTGTTCGGACAGGGATTTCTCAGGATATGGATAAAAATTCGAAGCATTTTGGCGATGTGTCAAACGCACTCTCCCTTCATCCAGATATATCCCAATCGCCTGATTGCAATTACGAGCTCGATAAAGTTGAATATTCGGTGGCAGATCAGCCGATCTACGATCCAATATACACACCAAAAATAGAGAAAAATTGGCTCGAAGAATTGGACGAAACAGACGAAGACACTCCGATTAGCTCACGTGATTTACTATGAAAAATATAATTTTCCAACAACAAATCATACTTCGGAGAAAAATTCATAGATTCTTTTGCATTTGCAGGCAAAAAAAAGCTCACGTGGCTTCAAATCACTGTATTGACAATATGTGGCCTTGTATTGTCGATTGTGGTCATTTATTTCGATAGAGAGCCCATCGAATCTGTGAGAAAAGTTGTTTGAGACAGTTCTGGCGCAAATGCATTGAGAAAACAATGTACCAGGATTTGTTAACTAACAAATGTAAAGTTGAATATGGTGAAATCAAATATTTTTTAAGATTGAATAAATTAAATAAATATTTTTTAACAGTCTAGGAATATTCAAGCAAAAGTGCCAACTAAGTATATTTGTTTACTACGAATAAACTGTTTTCTCAATGTGGCTTAATGAATAAACGGCTGAGAACCAAAAAATCGACGACAAAAGACCGATGACAAAACATATCTAAAAATCTAAATATCCAACAAACTCCGCCAAACTGAAACCAATTAGTTTTTCAACTCAATCTATGGAAATTAATTAACAAAGATGTAATCCCAGCCCCAGAGCTTAATATTTCGTGTAGATATTTTGTCATGTAAAAAGTTGGTTTTTAGACGCGATACCGATGGACACAATAGGCAAAACATCAAACTAATTTCCATTATAAGATGGATCTTTTTTTGTGATATTATTACCTCTGTGAAAACAAAATATTTGTAAAAATGTAATTCCAATGAGTTATTTTCGATACCTTTATATATGGATAATACGTTTATTTATATTTTCTGTAACAATTATTATATAAATAAATCTATTTTCTGTAACAATTCCACCTACTCAATTTCCTTGGGGATAAGGTAAATGTTGTGAATATATATATATATATATATTTATATATTAGACTGATTCAAAAAAAGCGACTATTTTTTGTTTTTCGACGAAACGCATTAAATACTTTCGGGAAGGTGAAAAAAGATGCCTGTTAAAATTAAGGCTCGTAATAAAAATATTTAGAGGTCCCTCATCGCGTATTTTTATTTCCCATTTAAATAACACGGGGAAATTTTTTTTCAAAATTTGACATTTTATATCTCGGCTTCAAGTCAATGCACCAAAATGAACGACACATGTTCTTGTAGAGAATTGAGCGCTCTACAAAAAACAATCTCTCATGATTTTTCGATAAACTCACTCCTTCAAAAGTTATTCAAGGTTAAATTTAAATTTAGAGTAAGTTTAACTTTTTTATTTAGCTTCCGGCAAAATGTTGAAACTTATTACTAAATATCGTAAAATCTTTCCTGAAACGAAAGTTTAAATTGCATTAACATAAATAACCTAATTTTTAAAGAAATAACCAACATAAGTTCACCCATATTCACAGTCTAATATACATATATATTAGAACGTGAATAACTTTTGAAGGAGTGAGTTTATCAAAAAATCATGAGAGATCTTTTTCGTAGAGCGTTTAATTCTCTACAAGAATATGTGTCGTTCATTTTGGTGCATTGACTTGAAGCCGAGATATAAAGTGTCAAATTTTGAAATTTTTCTTTCCCGTGTTATTTAAATGGGAAATAAAAATATGCAAAGAGTGACCTATAAATCTTTTTATTAAGAGCTCTAATTTTAACAGGCATCTTTTTTCACCTTCTCGAAAGTATTAAATGCGTTTCTTCGAAAAACAAAAAATAGTCGCTTTTTTTGAATCAGTCTAATATATATATATATACAAAATTTAAACAATTTTCTCATTCTTTAATTACAAAATATAATTATCGAACAACGAATCAAGTCTTGATTACTTTTCAGCACTTGGAGTGCAGTTTTGTGAATATATATATATACAGACAAAATTTAAACAATTTTCTCATTCTTTAATTACAAAATATAATTATCGAAAAACGAACCAAGTCTTGATTACTTTTCAGCACTTGGACTGCAGTTTCACGCTAGTGCACACTTGTGAAGATAACAACTGCTTGCGACATTCCATTGTCGACGAGTGTCTCGAAAGACGTCTCGGAGCTTTCAAAGTTCAAGTTCAATGCAACGTTACCTAACAAACGAGTATCGCGAGCATTTACTTCCCCGATATTGCATAATGCATTTTGAGGGATTACATGGCTGTCTCATGTTAAAAAAAGCTTATTATCTCAATTTTTTAATTAATAAATTATTTTATTCAACATTTTTAGTATATAAAGAGCAATATTTAAACAATATTTTATAAAATTTTAATTGAAAAATTTGGAAAATCAACCCCTATAAAAAAATTGTCCTCGTGAAAAATTTTGTCCGTTAGTAGATAAGAATAGATTGTGGTTGAATCGAAGATTTTGAAAAAAAATGAAATTTTTATTTCTGGCCTTTTCTGGCGTTTTATGCAAAACTTCAATTTTTTGTAAAATTTACACTATAAAGAGCCTTAGAAAATTAGTTTTTGAGAATACCACGTTATTCGAATCTGATTTTTTTTTCTTTTCTAACAAAACAATTAATGAGAAAAGAGTAACGAGCCAAATCCGAATAGCTCGTAATTTCTCTTCTTAAAAGTTAGTGTTTCAAAATATCGAAAAATCTAGGTCAACCAACCGACCAATAAAATAGACAACACACAACACTAATAAAATAGTGACAATGAGTTCGATACTTTGATTATGTTAATTTCTTTCAAAACGACAGTTTCCAATATTTCTTTTTTTCATTTTTGTTCTTCCCACGCATTTCGAAGAGATTGGGATAGGATGTTCGGATAGAAAGGATTCTTGCTTCACTTTCGAGTAAAATCGCATCGCAAGCTCGGTGGTTTAATTGATTTCCTTTCAACGGCAGCGAGCGTAAATACGATTCGGCGAGAAAGAGAGAGTTAAGTGTGCGAGAGAGCTGGCTAAGTTTACACTGCAAACTATACATATATATTAGACTGATTCAAAAAAAGCGAGTATTTTTTGTTTTTCAAAGAAACGCATTAAATACTTTCGGGAAGGTGAAAAAAGATGCCTGTTAAAATTAGAGCTCTTAATAAAACTATTTAGAGGTCCCTCACCGCATATTTTTATTTCCCATTTAAATAATAAGGGGAAAAAAATTTCAAATCTTGACATTTTATTTCTCGGCTTCAAGACAATGTACCAAAATGAACGATACATAATCTTGTAGAGAATTGAACGCTCTACAAAAAAGATTTCTTATGATGTTTGGATAAACTCACTCCTTCAAAAGTTATTCACGTTCTAATATATTCACTGTTGGTCATTTCTTTAAAAATTAGGAAATTTATGTTTATGCAATTTCAATTTTTGTTTCAGGAAAGATTTTAAGATATTTAGTAATAAATTTCCAACATTTTGCCGGAAACTAATACAAAAAGTGAAATTTACTCTATATTTAAATGTAACCTTGAATAACTTTTGAAAGAGTGAGTTTATCGAAACATCATAAGAGATCTTTTGTGTAGAGCGTTCAATTCTCTACAAGAATATGTATCGTTCATTTTGGTGCATTGACTTGAAGCCGAGATATAAAATGTCAAAGTTTGAAAATATTTGTTCCCGTGTTATTTAAATGAGAAATAAAAATATGCGATGAGCGACCTCTAAATATTTTTATTAAGAGCTCTAATTTTAATAGGCATCTTTTTTCACCTTCCCAAAAGTATTTAATGCGTTTCTTTGAAAAACTAAAAATAGTCGCTTTTTTTGAATCAGTCTAATATATATATTCATAGCGTTCCTATCGTTCGCCGGAAATCGAAAATCGTTCATCTGACCCGTGAAGCTTCATTGCAACCACGATGGCTCTGTACACGTCTATACACAATACTTTTCGCCCGTTTTCTTCAATCTCGTTATACTTTGCTCTCACTTTCTCTCTCTCTCTCTCTCCCTCTCTCTCTCTCGCTCTCTCTTCCCAGACTTCCCCTCGCGTGGTATTCTCTAACATACATGTCAGTCGCATCGCGAATCTAAACTCTTTAGACCGATTTCTTTCCTCAATCTCATTTTTCCCCTCACTTTGTATAGGACATACCGTGTCAAAGAACTTTCAATGCCAGACACTTCGTTGAATATCATTCGATGGCTAAAAAAATTTTTTTTATCAGTGTACTTGACAAAAGTATACTACACCCGTAGTAAAAAGCTCCATTCGTCGCCATTGAAAAATCCCCATTCATTCCCCATTGCCAAAATAACCAATGGAGATGAATGCCGAATTGCCTAAGGGGATTTTCGCCATTGAATTCCCCATTTGAAATCGAATGAGGATTTTCCAATGAGGATTGACTTCCCCATTTGAAACGGAATGGGGATTATCCTATGGGGATCCAATGAAGAAAATCCCCATAGGCAATTCGCCATTCATCTCCATTGGTTTTTGTAGGCAATGGGGAATGAATGGCGATAATCAGTGGAGATTCTTTCATATAGTAAAAAACTCCATTCGTCACCATGGAAAAATCGCCATTCATTCCCCATTGCCAAAATAACCAATGGAGATGAATGCCGAATTGCCCAAGGACATTTTCGCCATTGAATTCCCCATTTGAAATCGAATAGGGATTTTCCAATGAGGATTGACTTCCCCATTTCAAACGGAATAGGGATTGTCTCATAGGCATCAGTCGGCAAGAACTCCTTGCATGGATTTTTTGGACACCGACTTCTGCTAATATTCCGTGCTCACACTCGTCTAGATAAGCATACTCCTCGCATAATCCGTATGGGAGTTCAGCGGCTTGCTGTCCTGCGACATCTCGCACCAAGTCTCGGAACTAACGCAACGCGGTTTCCAATGGACATCTTTGGGTAATGCTGATCATTCAGTTCATCCACATTTACTTCCCAATGGACACCATTGGGTAAAGCTGATCACTTCGTTCATCAGCATTTGCCTTCCAATGGACACCATTGGGCAATGCTGATCGTTCGGTCCATCAGCATTTGCTTTCCAATGGGCATCACTGAGTAATGGTGATCATTGGGTTCATCCGCATTTGCTGTCCAATGGACGTCATTGGGCAATGGTGACTTTTCAATGGATATCCATTCACTGATCAATGGTCGTTCCTATACGCCATTGAAAAATGCGGAAATCTCAATGGGTCCCCATTCATTGTCCAATGGAGTCGTATGAGGACCATTGGTTGCCATTGGCGATTCAATGGAGTTTTTTACTACGGGCATTCCTGATACACTTATATGTTTTTTAAGGTTAAATATATATTTTTTTATCAAGCTCGAAAAAATGCTCAAAATGTGTGTCTCTAGACCAGAATACTGCCTTAAAAACATTTGTAATATTTTTTTTATTTTTAACTTCATTCTCTAAGCCTAAAGAGACCTGAAATTCCAGTATTTTAAGGTAGTAACCCACTGTGACGGGTTCAAAAAATCGATTTTTTTACATTTTTCGTAAAATAAAGAGCTCAAAAATATACTGTAAAAGTTTCAGACTGAAATTTAAAATATTTTTAAAGTTATAGCCAAAAGAAGAGAGAAATTAACTAATAAGTTATTGTTAAAAATGACAAATTACTACGGTTTGGTAATCACCAGAAACTGTAAATCTCTCGATGAAATGAAGAGAGCTTTGAGACAACTTTCAGGAAACGGAAGGATTGCTCTATGCACCAGGCATAGCTGATTAATGTAAGTATAATTTTTTTTACACAAAATCTGTTGTCAAAACTTTAAACACGTTTTTCTCAAAACTACGTTTTCGAAATTTCGGGGAAGCACTGACTAAAAACTATTCAACCGATTTGGCTAAAAATTTTACCTATTATTTTAGACACACATAGCTAAGTCTATAACCTTTAAAACATTCAATTTTTTCATAATAAATGCATTTTTTTTAACAATTTATCAAAGAAAAAATTCGATTTCGAAGACCTTTTTATTCACAAGTCCGCCATTTCGTTTTTTTTAAATATGCATATTATAGGTTATAGACCTAGAATCAAGCCTACAAAATAATAATCTCTTTGGATTTTTTATTTCAGATGACAACGAAAGGCTGTGTACTTCCCCGAAACAAGTCACTTTTTTTTCGAGGACTCCACTTTGACGTACAAAATCATAAACAAATTCGTGTAAAATTAAGTAAACAAATTTTTTTTGTACTCTTCAAGATACAAGTAACAAGATGTACAAATTTCAAAACAATCGCATTTTATGTTGTTATTTAAAAAAATCAATGAAAAAATGACGAAATTGCGGTCGTTGCAGTGGAAAAAAAAATTACAGAGGATGAAAATGTTATTTTTAGGAAATTTTCACGATGAACAAAATTCTATGATATTTCTGCGATATCTATGATTTCCACGATTATTGTACAGGCAGTAACTGGGTTCTTTATGTCTCTACTCTTAAATAACTCAATGTGTAATTTCTCTACTCCGACAGAACTCTATTCTTAAATATCTCTAATCTTTAGTCGTGCCTCAACTCTATTCTTCATTTCTCTATTCTTAAATAAGTCTATGTTAAAAAATGTGTTGTCTGCCCGTAGTAAAAAAACTCCATTGAATCGGTCCATTAATTCTCGGCCTTAACAAAAAAATACGTGTCTTTTCTTTTTCAGAATACTTTTTGGATAAAAATTTTCATAATTATTCAAGATTTTTTAACAGAGACTTATTTAAGAATAGAGAAATGAAGAATAGAGTTGAGGCACGACTAAAGATTAGAGATATTTAAGAATAGAGTTCTGTCGGAGTAGAGAAATTATACATAGAGTTATTTAAGAATAAAGATATAAAGAACCCAGTTTTGGTACTGCCATTGTACAACATGCAAAAGTAATGAAATTTTTTTATCAATGATTTGAAAGTTTCAGTTTTATTGAAACTTCTCATACGAGCTGAAGCGTGAGAGAGAACATAGATAAGTCGCGCGAGAGTCGATGAAATCCTTTGGTGACAACAGATATCGAAAATATCTCGTAGAATTGAAAATCCATAGCCCTGACTTTTATCGCACATACACGTTTACATCTATTCCGTAAATATCACCTCTCTCATGAGATTTTTCACGTTTGTCCTCTCGCTTATTCTGGGCTCGTTGAATCACGGAAGACATGTCGTCGATAGAAAGAGTGAAAGAGAGAGAGAGAGAGAGAGAGAGAGAGAGAGAGAGAGAGAGAGAGAGAGAGAGAGAGAGAGAGAGAGAGAGAGAGAGAGAGAGAGAGAGAGCGAGCGAGAGAGAGCGAGAGAGAGCGCGAGATAGAGAGAGAGAGAGACAGAGAGAGCGAGAGAGAGAGAGAGAGAGAGAGAGAGAGAGAGAGAGAGAGAGAGAGAGAGAGAGAGAGAGAGCAATAGCGGGAGGTTGGGGTGGGAGGAGAGGGAAAGCTGTGCTATTGGAAATAGATTTCCCGTATCTCTCTCTTTTTTTATCCGCACGTCTTACGTTCTAATAACTAACTCGTGCATAATGCATATATACGAGAGCGATATTGATGGGGGGTAAAGTAGGGATCTAGGAAAAATGTGAAAACTTTCCTCCAACCCTTTACCTACCCAGCAAACACAGTTCCGAAATAGTTACGAAAATGTTACGTAACGTGTGTTACATTGGACATAACATTTATGTCACAAACTCCGTGAATGAAGCAGAGTTTGTTCTCAAATATGTCATCCTATAAACAAGTCACAGATACGAAACATCTACGAGGAATAATAATGAAATAAACTCATACCCAAGATGTAACATATTCAGCTCATAGATGTAACAAACTCATCACATAGCCATAACAAACTCAGATAATAGATGTAACAAACTCAGATCATAGTTGTAACAAACTCAGCTCATTGATGTAACTCCTACGAAACGAAACGTAACCCTGGTGCATAATACTCGTAACAATGATGTCAATGTGATTTCGTGGTTACAGGTAATTTACGTATATACATATTTTATCAACAAATTATAAGAAATTTATGTATTTCCAACCTACATATTAGGTTGGAATTTTATTTTTATTTTAACATTTGAAAAGTACATTTTAATTATAATTTATAATTTTTGTAGAATACCTACAAATATGATGTATCGTCCACCATTTGAGGTATCAAATGAACAATTTTTTGGGACTAGTTAGAACCCTCAAGGTGCACCGGTGTCCTGAAAAGCCTAGTTTTGAGTTTTTATACTCTACGCTGATAAACTGCTGGCGACATCTCATTTCCTTTGTAAACTTTTTCCCACGGGATGAGCGTGGCACATTTTGATTAAAGTCAAAATTTTGACCAGGATAATGCCTGGAAAGTTCAAAATAGGCTAACAATTTCAAAGCAGGCCTGCAACTCTGAAATAAAGAGCAGAAAACATGTGGCATGCTCATCTCATGGGAAAATGAGTTACGAAGGAAATGAGACGTCGTAGAACAAAATCTGTCTATCAGTTCTTTCTGAATCATGCGCAGAGTATAAAAACTCAAAGCTAGGTTTTTACACAGAGTGTAAAAACTCAAAACTGGGTTCTTACACTCTGCGCATGATGCCGAAAGAATTGCCAGATACATTTTGTTCTACGACGTCTCATTTCCTTCGTAACACTTTTTCCTATGGGATGAGCATGGCACATTTTGATTAAAGTCAAAATTGTGACCAGGACAATGCCTGGAAAGTTCAAAATAGGCTAACAATTTCAAAGCAGGCCTGCAACTCTGAAATAAAGAGCAAAAAAAACGTGCCGTGCTCATCCCATGGGAAAATGAGTTACGAAGGAAATGAGACGTCGTAGAACAAAATCTGTCTATCAATTCTTTCTGAATCAGCCGCAGAGTGTAAAAACTCAAAGCTAGGTTTTTACACAGAGTGTAAAAACTCAAAACTGGGTTCTTACACTCTGCGCATGATTCAGAAAGAATTGCTAGATAGATTTTGTTCTACGACGTCTCATTTCCTTCGTAACACTTTTTATTATGGGATGAGCGCGGCAAATTTTGATTAAAGTCAAGATTGTGACCAGGACAATGCCTGGAAAATTGAAAATAGGCTATCAATTTCAAAACAGGCCTGCAACACAGAAAGAAAGGGCAAAGAGAAATTAAGCGAACGTGCAACGCGAATAAGGTTATAAACCGAGTAAGGGAATTCCTGGGTGTTTTTCCATCGCGGCAAATACCCATATAACTTATTTTTTTCTTTTAAATAAAGGGATCACATTAAACTTACCTCTTGCAATGTATGCTGTATTATTCTGGTTTATTCTGTATTACGCTGGATTATTCGATATCACCTCCTTGTAGTTTATACTCAGATATTGTTTACGTTCCTTAATCGACATAACCTTAAAATGATTGAGGACATTTATGTCACACATTATACATATTCGGTACGTAGCCTATACTACGAGATTATAATATCACCAATATCTATAATTGTTACAGCAATGTTCTATAATTGTTACGGATTTGTTACAAGAAATGTCTTATAACATTTATGTCACAGTGTGACATATTTGCTACGTAGCCTATACTACGAGATTATAATATCACTAATGTTCTATAATTGTTACAGCATCGACTCGTAACAGTTTGACAAGTTTACAGTACATGTAAATATCTCGTATAAGAGTGACGAGATCTTGACGTATCAATGTTACGTATTTGTGATGTCTATAGTTTTTCGTAATTCCTACATCTTTCATTGACATCCTTACTACATATCGTCAGGACGTATTATATACATCTCGTTTACGTGCGTTATGAAAAAGTTACGAATTTGTGATGAACATTATATGACGTAGTTATTACATTTCAATTATACGTAAATGTTTCGTAAATCATCCAAGTGTGTTTGCTGGGTATCTTCAGAATTTCTCTCTCTCCTTCTATATATATATATATATATATATATATATATATATATATATATATATAATGCTACTATACCTATTCAGATATGTATAGTGTATTATGTATTAAAGTCATCCATTGAATTGAAACACGTACACGAATACATGGGCCCGTAGTTTTACAGAGAAATATCCGAGACAGTCCAGAGTTCCCCTTCTATTGAAATCGACGAATGTCTCTCGATATTGAAATGAAATATTGGCAATTTGAAATAGAAAAAAAACTGCCACGCTTATTCGCTGCATATGCGAAATTTCATGGCTCTCGAATGCAGGAATGGTAAATATATGTTTTCCTTTTTTTCTGCAAAAAAAATGACAGTATCAAAAATGTTAATCATTTTCTTTCAGCTATTTTCATAGTTATCTATATTTTTTTTTTTTATAATTATTTTTCCAGATATTTTATGAAGATCAACCCCTTTCTTCAAACCCTTTATCCTCCATTTCATTTGCTTTAAGGGGGGAAAGGGTCAGAAAATCGATTTTTTTTTCGTTTTCTGATACTACAACTTATAAGAAATATTGTCACAACTTATAAAAAATATTGATACAACTTATAAGAAATATTGTCAAAAAATTTGAAGTCATTAGGAGAAAAACTTTTCGAGTTATAGACAATTAAGTGTCCGGTCTTCGGACAATTGAGCTTATAAAAAAGTTATTGAGGCGCAACCATATGGCCAAGATTATCAAATAAATAAAAAGGAGTGTGTCGGTCATGCAGCAGCTACAGGCGAGTTGTTTTATGGAGCTGGAATCGACGATTCCATGTAAGTTAAAAAAAAAAAATCTCTATTTTATTCATGTATCAAACTTTAATCGCGTTTCCCGTAGTAAAAAACTCCATTGAATCGCCAATGGCAACCAATGGTCCTCATACGACTCCATTGGACAATGAATGAGGACCCATTGAGATTTCCGCATTTTTCAATGGCGTATAGGAACGACCATTGATCAGTGAATGGATATCCATTGAAAAGTCACCATTGCCCAATGACGTCCATTGGACAGCAAATGCGGATGAACCCAATGATCACCATTACTCAATGATGCCCATTGGAAAGCAAATGCTGATGGACCGAACGATCAGCATTGCCCAATGGTGTCCATTGGAAGGCAAATGCTGATGAACGAAGTGATCAGCTTTACCCAATGATGTCCATTGGGAAGTAAATGTGGATGAACTGAATGATCAGCATTACCCAAAGATGTCCATTGGAAACCGCGTCGCGTTAGTTCCGAGACTTGGCGCGAGATGTCGCAGGACAGCAAGCCGCTGAACTCCCATACGGATTATGCGAGGAGTATGCTTATCTAGACGAGTGTGAGCACGGAATATTAGCAGAAGTCGGTGTCCAAAAAATCCATGCAAGGAGTTCTTGCCGACTGATGCCTATGAGACAATCCCTATTCCGTTTGAAATGGGGAAGTCAATGTTCATTGGAAAATCCCTATTCGATTTCAAATGGGGAATTCAATGGCGAAAATGTCCTTAGGCAATTCGGCATTCATCTCCATTGGTTATTTTGGCAATGGGGAATGAATGGCGATTTTTCAATGGTGACGAATGGAGTTTTTTACTATATGAAAGAATCTTCACTGATTATCGCCATTCATTCCCCATTGCCTACAAAAACCAATGGAGATGAATGGCGAATTGCCTATGGGGATTTTCTTCATTGGATCCCCATAGGATAATCCCCATTCCGTTTCAAATGGGGAAGTCAATCCTCATTGGAAAATCCTCATTCGATTTCAAATGGGGAATTCAATGGCGAAAATCCCCTTAGGCAATTCGGCATTCATCTCCATTGGTTATTTTGGCAATGGGGAATGAATGGGGATTTTTCAATGGCGACGAATGGAGCTTTTTACTACGGGTTTTCTCAAAACTTTTTTTTTAATGGGTAGTCAAAATTTCTCGAAAACCTTTGGACCGATTGCGCCTAAGCTTTTCACACTTCTTTTGTATACTAGATACTCCGTTCGGAACGAAGGATGTTTTTTTTTCAATTACAACTTATTTTTTAATTAAACAAAAAGAGCAATTTTTGGCAAAAATCAGAGTTTTTTGATTGCACCGTTACCAAAAATTCAAAAATGAATCTTTGTTAATTCCTTGGTTCAAATCCAAGATAAGCGTATGTACTAAAGAAATCTTTTTGATTTTTTAATGTCAGATGAAGCAATCATGAGTTATCCTGACTACCGCATAGAAACTTTTTTTAGAGGTGACTCGGTTCTCACCACTACCACTAGCTTATTTTTCAATATTTTCTTATGAAAATTGAGCAGAATATTCTTAGAATAATGCTTAATAATGTCAAAAAAATTTAGAAATGTTAACAAATAAGGTACTCTGAAAAAAAAATCACAAAAATATGTTTTTTTTGTATCTCAGACCCTCTTCCCCCCTTAAGGCGGTATTCTGGTCTATAGACATATATTTTAAGCGTTCTGTCGAGAAATAAAAACAAAAAATATACAACATACTTAATAATATTCTGACAATAAACAGAAAAAAATTTGAGAAAAAAAATTAAATAAGGTATGAGCTGGTAAAGTTGGGGCTAAAAAAAGGGGGGTGCTGGCTGACACGATTGCAGCCTTTCTAGTCATCCGATATGAAATTAAAAAAAAGATTCTTAATTAGTAAGAATGTCGTTGAAGCTCCTATCTCAGAGAAAACGGGAGAAAAAAATTTCGCAAAATGCCGGCTGTCTGATAAAAAAAAGGCGTTTTTCGACTCTTTATTCATAGGTTTTAATTTTTTTACAATAATAAAAAAAAAATTTTATACAAAAGTGATAGGGGGGTAAAAAATATGAAGTAAATCGGTTGAGTAGAACTCAAGATATCGTGTCAACAGTGTTGAAAAAAGTAGTTTAAGGGGGTCGAGTCAGCGTCAAAACGGAAATTTTTAATAATAATTTATAATTTTTGTAGATTGCCTACAAGGTACCAAATGAACAATTTTTTGGGACTAGTTAAAACCCTTGAGGTGCACCGGTGTCCTGAAAAACCTAGTTTTGAGTTTTTACACTCTGCGCATGATTCAGAAAGAACTGCTAGACGGATTTTGTTCTACGACATCTCATTTCCTTCATAACGCTTCTTCCCACGGGATGAACGCGGCACATTTTGATTCAAGTCACAATTGTGACCAGGACAATGCCTGGAAAGTTCAAAATAGGCTACCAATTTCAAAACTGGCCTGCAACTCTGAAATAAAGGGCAAAAAACGAAATGTGCCGCGTTCATCCCGTGGGATGAAAGAAATGAGACGCCGTAGAACAAAATCCGTCCAGTGGTTTATTCTGAATCATGCGCAGAGTGTAAAAACTCAAAACTAGGCTTTTTAGGACACCGGTGCACCTTAAGGGTTCTAACTAGTCCCAAAAAATTGTTCATTTGGTACCTCAAATAGTGGACATAACATGATATTTATAAGCATTCTACAAAGATTATAAATAATTTATTATTAAAAATCAACGTTTTGACGCTGACTCGACCCCCTTAAAAAAACGCGTTTAATGTTTTTGCTCCGATGTGACGGGCGTACTTGCTGCCTCACTAAAATAGCTACAACTCCGTAAATGATTGGAATTAAAAAATTTCTTTTTGAGAATACATTCTTACGGGTCTAAACTTTAACAATTTGAAAAAAAATCGATTTTTTTCAAAATTCCAGACCAGAATACTTCCTTAAAAGGAAACCAGTATACTCGTTGTGCTTTAAGGGCAAAAGTATAACGTCTTGCAGTTAACGAACTGAGAGAAAGAGGGAGAGAGAAGTTTACAGTGAGAATCAGATTACGGACCATGAAAGAGAGAAAGAGAGAGAGAGAGAGAGAGAGAGAGAGAGAGGAGAGAGAGAGAGAGAGAGAGAGAGAGAGAGAGAGAGAGAGAGAGAGAGAGAGAGAGAGAGAGAGAGAGAGAGAGAGAGAGAGAGAGAGAGAGAGAGAGAGAGAGAGAGAGAGAGAGAGAGAGAGAGAGAGAAGGAGACAGAAAGACTGAGCAAAAAGTGAGCAAAAAGTGAGAAAGACTCCGTGTAGATTTCGGTAGGTTCAATCAACGTGGCCAACAAACTACTGCGGAAGAGTCACCGCAAACCGTTAATTGGACGAAACCGTGATTCTTCGATTTTACGACGCAATCGTCTCGAAATATATCCGAGTGGAAGTTTCCACTTTCATTCTATTCTACCCCGATGAAGAACAATCTAATCCCTTCATTAAATTCGTCATTTGACACTTTAATTTTTATCATTATTATTGAATTTCCAAGAAGAAAAAACGAGCTGCACATAATTCTTCTTCAAACTCTATTTGTTACCTTTCGCAATGCGTTTCCATCATTTGTCACGTTTTAAGAATTTTTAAAATTACTATTTTTATTATAGATTAATTCATTAATATAATCTTCATTTAATATATTGCCATGCAAATTTTACTTTACAAAATGTTTAAACAATTTCAGGCTTTTTTTCAAAAGATTTTACTTTCGTTCGACGATTTTTAATGGTGAAATGAGACCAAAGTGAAGAAAGTCTTATTTCGTGGAAAGAGCGTTTTAAAGATAAAATCTTGTTGAAAGAAATAATGTCCACTGTTGTAAAGGGTTGAACATGAAAGGCGTGAAAATATAACGGAATCGTCGACGCGTATTTCGTGAAATATGTCACTGCGCACGTTTCGGAGTTTCGAAGAGGATGAAAGGGAAAGTCTGTTAACGCGAAAGCAAATCTCGATTTACGGACTATCCACACGTCGATGTATGTAGTTTAAAAACAAAAAAGTGCACGTTTTGACCGAACTCGTTTTTGTCGTCCATGTGGGGGAGGTTTGAGGGTGTGGGGGCAAAATGGACACTGGAGGCAAAATGGACACCGTCAAAAATCACCGAAAAAATTCAAATAATTCAAAAACAATGGAATTATTATAATTGGCGTTGACTAACCTAAATAGACTCATCCACGCGCAATCAGAGTTTAAATTTCGACAATTTCATGACAATTGACTGTCGAGAGTTTGAAAAAAAAATTCACAATTGTCATTCCGCCGATAAAAACGGTATTTTAAGATAAAAAGCAACGAATTTATTCTGTCCACAGCTTCTTAGTTGCGTTATATTCTTATGGTGTCCATTTTGCCCCCCATCCTCCCTTGTTTAATATATACAGTCGATTAGCGTGTGATCGAAGTCGTTTTCGGCGTTTTCATCGCTGTCGCTGCTCTCGTCGTTTTTTCCCCTTTCGACGCTAACCATTCGCCAGCGGAACGACCGATCTCTCCGCTCGGGCTCAACAAGGAATTTGAAAAAAAAATGTCCCTTTGGATTTTGTAATTGAAAAGTACTGTTATCACGGGTCAGGGTAACGAGGGAGAGAAAAACTGTCGATAGCAAACCTGTGAAATTCCCACTGTCGTATGTGTGTGTGTGTTTTTGCATCTATACGTTTAGGTCAGCACTGGTTATAGAGTTTCGATCGATCAGCGCGATCTGTTCGTATATATGTGAGGCATTCCACGTCAAGTCGGCCACCCCATATTTTCAAATCGCCAAAAATCGCATACAAATATTTAGAAAGTAGTTCTAACTATCAAGAAAATTCGTAATTTTTTTCAGATTTTTAAATTACATTTTTTAGCCGGAAAAAAATACAAAAAATTTGTTTGTCCCATTTTGTAACTCGAAAATTATTCATCGCAAGAAAAAAAAAGTACAACATAAAATTTAGGATTTTCAACGTGCTTTTCACTGAAATTTTTCTACAAACTCCTCCGAAAGCTCTATATGCCATTTTAGGAGCAAATAATGTTTTGATATTTTTTTTCTCAGAATTAACATCTTCGATTTGTTTGTAGTTCTAACAGTTTTTTACTTGATATATTTACAGACTATTAAAAAATTGGCGTAGTGGAGAATCCATTATTTCAAATGCATTTTTATTGATACAATCTATCATTACAGAGTGATTTAACGAAATAGCGTAGATATTGATATTTTATCATTATTAATCGTAGACAGGGAAAAATAATAAAATAATTTTACTTTGATACTGCGAAGACGATTCCAGAAACAAAGCAGTATTATTGCTTCATTCCCAAAAATCATGCCCAAATCGAACTAAAAAAGTACTCATTGGCCAGAGAAACGTTGGTGTATCCAAAGAGGGTACATTAATTCTTTTTTGCAATCGAGAGACGTGAGTAGCCTTTGACTTTAATTTGAATAGACTTCATCGGTGTACATGGATTCATTGATAAAGTTTATTAAATTGTACAAAAAGATATGTAAAAAAATGAAAATGAAAAAAGTTTAAAAAATTGAAAAAGTACAAAAAATAAACAAAAATGCAGGCTTTAGAAAATATCTATATATATAATCTCAACCCTGTTTATGCACAGAGAAATTTGTGTATTCGTTTGGGATGAAAAACGCATGGGAAGGAATGAATTCTCCACTGAGCCAATTTTTTTGTAGTCTGTAAATATATCAAATAAGAAACTGTTAAAACTACAGACAAATCGAAGATGTCAATTCTGAGAAAAAAAATATCAAAACATTTTTGCTCCAAAAATGGCATATAGACCTTTCGGAGGAGTTTGTAAAAAATTTCAGTGAAAAATACGTTGAAAATCATAAATTTCATGTTGTACTTTTTTTTCGTACGATGAATAATTTCCGAGTTACGAAGTGGAACAAGAAAATTTTTTTTTATTTTTTTCCGGCTAAAAAATGTAATATAAAAATCTGAAAAAAATCATGAATTTTCTTGACAGTTAGGACTGCTTTATAAAAATTTGTATGCGATTTTTTGTAATTTCAAAAAATGGGGTGGCCGATTTGACGTAGAATGCTCCATGCATATAAACATCGGGAAAGATCGTGTGTACCAAAAAAATAACGTATAGGATTTTTGTCACAAACGTTGCTCCGATGCACACGAGCTTTGCACGACTATTGTGCATATATATCGATAGCACACGTGCCAAACGATGGGAACAGAGGTACCGAGAAAAAGAGCGAATCTCTGGTTGACTCTGGTGATCGTCGAATTCAGGAAAATCGAATAAGTTTGTAATTGACGTGAGTGACCGAACGTTTGTTTGAAATAAAAAAAAACGTACACACTGGATTCAACATGGAGCGGTAATGGAATTGACATAGTTTCCCTTTTTTGTAGCTAATACCGATTTCTGCGTTTCGAGCTACTCGTCAATTTTTCTTGATCATCGAACAAGATACTTTTTGTCAACGACATTATTGCGTACCTTGCGAAGAAGTAGCTTGGGACAAATATGGGCGATAAGCAAAAAGTATCGAGGAACAGTGAGAGGAGTAAAATAGGAGATCCTGAAAAACCAGCAGGAGCAGATGAGAAGCGAAAGGGACAAATCAATGGCAGATAGTAGGATAGGTAACGGCATATATGATCGAGAATCGGAGATCTCTCTTTCCTTCTCTCTATCTATCTCTCCCACCCTCTCTCCAAGTTCCTATCTTAACGCATTATTCAACGGAGCGGGCACTGCTCAGGACTCTAACTGTCCAAATTTGCATAAATCCATAGATCGCTGCGTGAAACGGTCGAGAGAATGTTCGTCCAAGAGAGAGAGAGAGAGAGGGCGAGAGAGAGCAGGAGAGTTGGTTAAGGTGGAGGGTGCAAAGGGGATGATCCGCAGTTACTAAGTGGACAAGAGTACCAGTCATCTCTCCCTCTCTCTCTTTCTCTCTCTCTCTTGGCCATCCATCTTTCGATGTATATGCATACAGCAAATTACAGAATTGCCACAGTGTATTAGCCACTGGCGAGAGAAGCCGAATTATATTCTGGTGGTTTTGCAAGTGGAGAAACTATAGGTGGGGTCCCCTGACGTTTGCATCCTCGTACCAACTCTCCAAGACCGCAGAGACAAGAAATATTGATAGGATATGTTTTTCCACCCACGAATTGACGTCACTATTTTGGACTCATTTGCAATTAGAGCGAGCCCCATTTTCTCACTTGACAGAATGGTTTGCTGTATTTATAGTGTTTTACAAACCCCCAACTTTTTATAATAACCCCAACTAAAAGAATGGTAACAACTACTATGCAGATTGTAACGTTAGCAAAATAATTGTTATATATAATTACTTTTTTAGCTTAAGTAATATTTTATGTAACTTTGATTAACATAATTTTCACTTCATGTTAATATGCGATGCAACGATTTCGAGGTACCAATGGCATATGCCTTAATGGTTAGGTACAAGTCCACCAGATTACAAGTTTCTTCCTTACAAACTCGGTCGGTCACTTACCGACGTTCCACGTTGGAGGCCACCTCAATGAAAAGCCGCAGTCGCCACCACTTTCTTCCAGTCCAATAATAACCAAAAGCTCGAATTTTTAGCTCCACAATTCTACAAAAAGGTGAGGTGGGTCTCAAACCGAAGAACTTAAGCATTGTTTATCACGATTCTAAGTTCGTTAAGCTGTGGTCAAATTGCAAATCGCTCTAATCGGTTCAGAGAATTCGAATTTTAGCTCCACAATTCTACAAAAAGGTGAGGTGGGCCTCAAACCGAAGAACTTAAGCATTGTTTATCACGATTCTAAGTTCGTTAAGCTGTGGTCAAGTTGCAAATCGCTCTGATCGGTTCAGAGAATTCGAATTTTCGTTTTTGAGGTGATCAGAGCTATTCTTGCCTTTAAGGTACTTAAGGTATTCCTTAATTCCTTTCCTACGACGTTGTTAATAGGTGAAATTAGTGAATGTTCTACTTCAGCTACAGCTTCTACAATTATGTCATTCAAAGTTTTCTTGAAATACCTTTTATTATGGGTTAGGAGTCATATGACACTTGGCCTCACGACCCAAATGGTGTATTACTGGGTAAAAAAGGTGTCAAGTTCAAGATTCTTTAGACCAATTTTGCTTTATAAAAAAAAGTTAACTTCGAAGTGATTGAAATCGTATGTTATTTAGATTTTTAAAAAATCGAAGGTAGAACTTCTTAACAAAAATTATTATTAATAAAAAAAAAAATTATTATCAATTATAATTAATCAATTATACGGTTTTTGGTTATTGGCTTAGCCTTATAAGTGTACTTAGCCACAATTTTTGTACCCTATTTCTAGTGTTTTTGTGGATATTGGGACAGGAGATCGAGATTTGGGCAATTTTATTTCATTTTTTCTGCTAACATTTCCATCAGAGTTAGCTATAAAATTCCGATTTGACCTTATTAAGGTCCACCCTAATAAATACGCATATACCCATGTGCATTGTGCATCCCGATAGGTATGCATTAAGCGTGGACGTGTATTGGGTGGTGATCAAAGGTTTGAAGGGACGCGAAAAAGCAATCGGCGGGAGGGTGAAAGGTTTGGTCAAGAGAGGGTGGGGAAACGGGAAGAGTACAGAGTGGATGAGAGCACGGTAACGGTTAATTGATCAAATTACAGAGCAGAGAATCGTGGCGAATGCCGTGGAACTGAAATTGGCAGGCTGCAAGCCGAAGGGGAGGCTCGAAGTTCAACCCACCAAAATGGGTCGTAGATGGCGGTGCTAATGTCAGGACGCGTGAATTTTCGGCGCTGGATCTTTGATGGCGTGCTAAGTGCGGATTCACGCAAATCACTGATCGAAATCATGCCCAAGTCCATTCATAATTTTGCCAATTTATATCCTTCGTTTCTGCGTCCAACGTCGGTAAGTTACCGACTGAGCTGGTTGACCAAAATCTTGTGGGCTTGTAGGATTGGTAGGGCCATTGAAACGCTTTCATTTGGCGGAGATGGCAGTCCTAATATCAGCACGCGTGAATTTTCGGCGCAGAATGTCGAAAAGATCTTTGATGGCGGATTTATGCAAAACCATTGATCAAATCGTGTCTAAGTCCATTCATAATTTTTCCAATTTATAGCTGTACCCTTTATTTACGCTCTAACCTACTCACCAACGCAGGGTGACGCTGTTTCATTGGGGCGGGCTCCGAGGTCGATAAGTTACCGACCGAGTTGGTTAACCAAAATCCTGTAATCTGGTGGGCTTGCAAGGTTGGTAGGGTTATTGAAACGCTTTGGTTTGGCAAAGATGTTATACGATACAAATTTCATCCAGCGAATCATGCATCCAAATAATTATTATCATTCACGAATTTCAAATTTGAGTCAATCACTTTAGCTTCTGGACTGGTCTAACGTTCTCCGAGCTCTGTTATCAAACATTAACATGGCGTTGTAATATCCACCCTGATGAGAGGCTCTTCCGGAGCGCACGAGGGCTCCTACCCATTTTGATGTATATGGGGCATTCCAAGTGAAAACGTGGGGTCATTTCCCTCGAGTCATCAGATCCTTGCATAACTTTTTTTTTCGCATTGATTCCACTTCAAAAACAACCTAATTTTTTTAAAGATTTTTCTGCCCACTCCTTGAGGTGGTGCGACGATCATTTTTGTGTAAAAAGGGCATAACTCAAAAAACACCATTTTTATAATTCTCCAATTTTTTTCAAAGATTCTGGATAAAAAATAAGTAATTTTTAGCATGATTAGAAAGTGGGTCACGGCTGCCTCATATTTTTTTTATTATTTTCTTTTTTTCAGTTTCTAAAATAAAATCAAAAAAATTAATTCCTAATACCTCTTAAATGAGTAAGAAAATAAAATAAAAATAAAACATATCTTGGCAAAATATCAAAATTTTCCAAGACATGTTTTAATTTAATTTTATTTTCTTACTCATGTAAGAGATATTGGGAATCATTTTTTTTATTTTATTTTAGAAACTGAATAAAGTTAATTATTAAAAAAAATATGAGGCAGCCGCAACCCACTTTCTAATCATGCTAGGAATTACTTATTTTTGATCCAGAATCTGTGATTAAAATCGGAGAATTTTAAAAATTGTGTTTTTTCAGGTATCCCTTTTTTGCACAAAAATGATCGTCGCACCACCTAAAGGATTGGCCAGAAAAATCTTTAAAAAAATTGGGCTGTTATTAAAGTGGAATCAAAGAGAAAAAAAAAGTTATGCAAGGATCTGATGACCCGAGGGAAATGGCCCCATGTTTTCACTTAGAATGCCCCATATGTATACCGTTTGGTGCATCAAGTTCGATCAAATGCTGCAAGGCTTTTAATTAACGATCGAATCATGCGGTCCTCGATCGTTCGTGTTTGCTTTTCGCATAGATTCAAGAGTCATTGCAGCTGCGCGCGTGTGTTCGTACAGAGCCCTTCGCCTGCCCTTTCCCGGAAGGGGAAAAATCCAGGTATGCAAGCGGTCGCTTCTCTGCATAAATTTGCACAGTGCATTGAATAGCATGGATTCGTGCATCGCTTGCGATGATTTAACGCGCGTTCGAATACAATTGCGATCAATAGGTCATGCAATGGCCCTACGGTTGCATTTTGCTACCCAATATTTTCATCCTTCTGCATCGTCCATTGCGTTTTTCAATATTGCACTTCATCGGATGCTACTAGTAAAATCAATGTAGTGATAAAATTGAAAAAACAAGTTGTCAAAATCATTTTTCGAATCTGAACAAATTTTTTATTACAAACTATGGTCAAGGTCGACAAATTCGTGATTGAAGGAAGAAAATGTGTATCGATGTACTTTTCTCAAAAAATTAGAAGGAAAGGTTGGAAATTCGATGAAATGTCAACATTTTGTTCTATATCAAAATAAAAAATGTCTCTAGAGACTAAAGTCTTAAAAAAAATGGAATCATAAGATATAAAAGCCTAAGATATTGTTATTGCGGAATAATGTCCTGCGGGATCTGTTCTTTTTTAAGGGGCCATTGAAACGAGTTTATTATTCAAAGTCGTCGGATGTCTATTTCGTCCGTTTATTTGTGAATGGAGCTGAATTAGCAAATCGGGAGATAGCGAAATAAGCGATAAGGTTTTCTCTGAAGGCGACCACGAAAAGCGACTGAAGGAGATGATAGTTCCGCATGCGCGATAAAGCTTTCTTTATTCCGAACCGTATGATCGTGGATTCGAGTTATATGACCGTGGTAATTGTGATAATGGTGCTCATTATCATTGGTGCTCGTCGTTATCGTTGTCGTCGTCCAAGATGCGTCTAGACGCCGTTTACGCGACGAACCACGCTAGAGGACTCTAATCAAGTAGATAAAGTCGCTATTTGCCAGACACGTTTCTTGCCCTCTGTGTGTTCCTCCTTCTTCCTTTCCTTTCCCTCTCGACGACTCTCATTCTCTCATCTCGCTGAAAAACGACCCTGGACGATCGACCACTTTTCATCGGGACCAAAATGAATGTTACGTACTCAATAAATTAACGTAGTTAATTGTTCAGTGAAAAGTAATTTACCTCGTTAGCACGAGCTTGAATTATCGAGAAGTTTTGCTCCCTTGCACTATTTTTCGCACGTAGATATGAACCAAAAATTGTATAATTCATTTAGAATACGTTGAAAATGAAGGAAAAAAATATCCTTCGGTTTTTGAGGGGTTGTTTTTGTTTTTTACAAAAATCGTTCGATAACAGAGACATTTAATCATACATTTTATTTCACGAAAATACAGTTTTTTTTTCTGCTCATGGATATTAGTGATAAGTTATCACTAAACTATAAAAAAAAATAGGTATCACTGATATCTATTTTTTTATAATATTATCATATTTGTATAGTATAAATGATACAGAAAATATAGAAAATTTCATGTCATAGAGAAAATTGCTTTTTTGTCATTATGTCAATTTATATTTCAACCACATTTAGTCCTTTTTTCGAAATTAGTGTAATTTATTCTTATTCACATTCGATAGATGATGTCAAAATTTGAGAAAACAGTCGTATCATAGGGAATTTCGCCATTGCAGAATTATGACGATTTTTAAGTCAGCAAAAATGTTTGTCTTATAACTAGTGTCTCCATGATAACACTTTTCTATTGTATTATTCATTTAGGATATATGTTAAAACAAATAGAAAAAAATTCTCAAATTTTAGAGGGGTTGTTTCTGTTATAAACAGTGGAATAGTAAAATTGATCACGAGATATTTCGAGAGCAGATAATTCATGTAGCTAAAAACATTTGGTTAAATATGATTGTGATATTTATTTCCATTTCTTTTTTGACATGAGGGATATTCGATTCCGATTCGATTCTTTGAAAGATCGATTCTTTTGTTCAAAAATCGATCTTTTGAATCGATTCTTTCCTTTTCGATCTTTAGATGAATCGATTCTTGACTGCCTTATATTTGTAATTTTATAAATAAATTAATCCAATTTTCTCATTTTCCATAGCAAAAACTTAATAAACACTTAGGTAAGCTTTAATTAGCAATTAATTTTTTTTATGATTTTTTAAAATCAATTCTCACTAAATCGATTCTTTGAATTCGATTTTTCATGAAAATCGATTTTTTGGATTCAATTCAGAATCGATTGGAGAATCGATTCTTTCCAAAGAATCGAACATCCCTACTTGACATTCAGATCTATGATTCTTTGAGGAAGGGTTGATTTGATAAAATAGCCGCCAAATTCGCTAAATTCCTGTGCTATTGAAAAAAAATTTTATTTTTTATATGTGGTTGTGCTAGCTTTTGTTAAAGCTGGCAAATGGTTTTTTTTTAGCAAAACGATGCTTAGAATTTGTGACTAAAGCTATTAATTAGCATAATAAGAGCAGTAAATTCTTATCACGGTTGTAAGCGATTGTGCTCACGTGTCTCTACTAACTTTATAGACGTCCCTTCAAGCCCTTTCGCTCGACAACTTGCGATATGCATGTTTATGGGATATATGAATGTATAGGTACCCGCATGCATTATGTACTCTAACTTGTTCTAATAGACACTCGCGAAACCCGAATGTTCATCATTCTGGCCTGTATTGGTCGGTAGAACGATAGAGATAGCGAGAGAGAGAGAGAGAGAGAGAGAGAGAGAGAGAGAGAGAGAGAGTCAGAGAGAGAGAGAGTCAGAGAGAGAGAGAGAGAGAGAGAGAGAGAGAGACGAAAATCGTTATCGATCTTAACTCGGCAAACCAGTGTGCTCGATATATAGATGGCACCGTCGACGACCGTAATTAATTGAAGTACACTCCCTTCGGGTAGTCCACAGGTACCACAGGCACTTTGGACTCCGGAGACCATCGATCGAGCCTGCCAAAAACCGCAAGGGAATATCTCTCCTTGCCCTTGTATTCTACACATGTAAACTTGTCACATCTGACGCGACCCCATGTCTCATCTCTACATTTGTTTGTTCACTCAAACCGGATTAATCTTCACGAAATTCTGATGGATCGGTTCGCAAAAAGTGTTTCCTTAAAATTGCCCTCGATGCTTGCATGAGAGAAAACAATTGCATCGCATTAACAAGTTGTACGCAGTCAGGAGGTCGAAAAAAGCGATTTTTCAAGATTTTTTTCTGGAAAGACATTTTAATTTATTAACATGAAAATTAATATACATATATTTGTAACTTATAACTTTATTTTGATATTCGCTCGTATTGCCATATTATCAGGCACTTGTTTACTCCAAAGATTCTCGACCCGTCTTACACGCTCGTCGATCGTGTTGCCATATTCCAGGCGCGCGTTTAGTCCCAAGATTCTCGACCCGTCTTACACGCTCGTCAGTCGTGTTGCCATATTTCAGGCGCGCGTTTAGTCCAAAGATTCTCGACCCGTCTTGCACGCTCGTCGGTCGTGTTGCCATTTATCAGGCGCACGTTTAGTTCCAAGATTGTCGACCCGTCTTGCACGCTCGTTGGTCATGTTGCCCTATTATCAGGCGCGCGTTTAGTTCCAAGATTCGAATACGAAATTGTAGACTTCATATGTGTAGCTATACATTCAAAGATTGAAATGTTTAAAAATATGTATTTGTGTAAATATTTTTAAAAAAATTATTTCATTTAAATACATATTTGTTCAGTTTGAAATAATATTTATTAATATTAAATAAAAATTTATTAGATCGGAATATATTTTCCTAGTAGGTCATTAAAAAAAAAAAAATTCGTTGACATAAATTGCTGGGTGCAGGAACTTGCGACGATTATTGAACGATTGCGACGAAGCCGGAATGACTTTGTGTAACAAAATTACAAAATTGTAATTGTAATTGTTTAAAACGAACAGCGCTGAATTGACGATGACATGATTGGGAGAAACTGATCTTCAACGACAAATTTCTCGCGTGTTCATTTTTTCATTTTCGTCTTCATACGAATGTTTGAAAATAAAATGTGCATTTTTTTTGTTATTAAAAAAACTGTGGGATTTTTTTTTTCTTCCTTTATTGAATTTTTTTTCTTCCTTTGTTGGATGTCAATTAATTAATACTCGTCGCAAAATCATATTTGACTTTGAAATCGACAAGAATTGATTTTGGAGTTTTTATGTAAAATGCAGTCATCAATGACTTACTTACTAGCTTTCATTGTACATATTTTTGTAAAAAATTCATTGGACAAAAATTTCCAGAAATCAAAATTTGAGAAATACTTTTGGTAAAATTGATCGGATCGTCCTACCGAATTTTTTTATTCAATTAGATTTCGACATTTTACAGTTCGATAATGCGATAAGTATTTATTACCATCCGAAAAGTTCTTTGATTATCTTCCTCACGCCGAAGAGAGAATATTTTTAATAATAATTTTAACTATGGACCGGATGCAAGTGCTTGTGTGTGTGTGTGTATAGAAACAATGTAAAGAAAATTCGGGGTAGTTGCCTATATTTTCTTTGTATTTCAAATTTTCAACTGTGAGAAAACATTATGATTGAAATAACAAAATTTATTTAATCACAAACTTTTTTTTTCATATGAAAATTAACAATAATTAAAATTTTGACAAAAAGAAAATTAACAGAATATATTGTCCGGAAGTGATAGTCCGAGGGATTATTCACTAACGTATGCGGTGTACAAGTAATTTCAGAATGAAGTCGATTTCATATGACTCCACTGATTTCATGAAGCTTTGTGTAATTTCAAAAGTCGAGTGATTTCAAGTGATTTTAATGGATTTCAAGTGATTTCAAGTGATTTCACATTGACTTCACATTGATTTCAACGGAACGATGTCATTCTGATTTCAAGTCATTTTAACGATATTTTCGTAACATCGATTTCAATTGATTTCACATTGATTTCAACGGAACGATTTCATTGTGATTTCAAGTGATTTCAACGATATTTTTGTAACATCGATTTCAAGTAATTTCAAGTGACTTCACATTGATTTCAACAGAGCGATTTCATTCTTATTTCAAGTGATTTCAACGATATTTTCGTGACATCGATTCCGTGCGAAATCAAGTCATTTCAAGTGATTTCACATTGACTTCACATTGATTTCAAGTGATTTCACATTGACTTCACATTGATTTCAAGTGATTTCACATTGATTCCAACGGAGCGGTTTCATTCTGATTTCAAGCGATTTCAACGACATTTTCGGAACATCGATTCCGTACGAATTCATGTGATTTCAAGTGATGATTTCATGCGATTTCAATTCTGATTTCATACCGAGATGGTTCAATGATTTCACGAATTTCACCCTCGGAATCGAGAGTCGATAACGCGTCGCCGTCGAACTCTCCACAATTTTGAAATTCAATTTTCATTCTCTTCAATTATCCTGCTCTCTTTCTCATCTCTATCGCAGGCCATGGTAATAAAGAACCTCGTGGTATGGTAACTGAAAGGTTTACAACGCTGTAGCACGATGGATATACGCTCAACAGAGGGACAGGAGAGAAGCGGGGAGCAATCAGAAATACATTTTGTCGCCCTTTTTTTTTGCCAACATTTTTTATCACCCCTATTTCTGCTGGGCGCTTCGCTCGGCTAAGGGAGGAATAGCGAAAGAGAGAAAGACACAGAAAGAGAGTGTAGTCCTCGCAGAGTGACGTGGCGGGCCATTAATTTTACTCATCCGCAGTATCACAGAGCAGAACGCTCGCGGTAACTCCGCGAGTAATAACGAACGGGCGAACGATATGAGAAAAGTTGAAATACGTATATTCACGAGCTCCGCAACATATCTTCCGGGCTTGTATAGTAGGCATTCGCCGCAAAACCAGCCACTTTTTCTCCCATCGGAGCTTCGGATACCTTCTTTTTTTTTCTATTTCACCAGCTCTCGCGATGATTCACAGTAGGAGAAAAGCCCAAAAACCTGGCCAAAACCCCAAAAAATAAATTTTCGAAATAGGGTCAGTTGAGTAGTCATTCAGGTAGAGGACTAGTAACTGCATTCCATTGTGGAAGGGAAAGCCCTTTAAGTGTATACCTGCGCCGCAGCGTCAGTTGGCAGTTAGTGTTCGTGAAGAGTGTACGTGTCACGCGCTGAACAGACGAAAATAACGCTGACTTCAAAAACCCATAACTTTAAAGTGACGGGTTTAATTTCAATTCTGCAACATGGATACGACTTCTGGAGGTATGTAGAACATATTTTTACATCGGTTGAATCTAAACTTTATGTATAAATGATTGAAATGTAGTATAGCCTTCGGCATAAATAAAATTGAATAATTTTGGAAACTTATATTTTCAACGGTCCGAAAAGTTATATATTTTGTCACATTTTGCAAAGCTCCTAGTCTCGGCCTTTAGTTTAATGTATAAGCTTTCGAAATTTACAAGAGTTACCTGCGGAAAACGTGCGTCTTGTCCGTTATGATTTTTTTCGCATCGTGCGGTAGCCGAGCGTGCACGCGGCACTATTGAGCAGCCTCTGCGCCTCTACCTGAGAATGGGTGAAGTAGCATCATAACGGACAAGACGGCTGTTATACGCTTGAAATAAATTATTTTAATATATATGTATGTATATATATATATATATATATATATATATATATATATATATATATATATATATATAAATTTTCTGTGATTTAATTATGATATATATATATACATATTAAAATCAACCACATAAAAATTTCTTAAATATGAATGAAATGTTATAACATTCAAATAAAATATTTGAATATATATATATTATATAGTAAGCAAAGCTTTCTTTTAACCAAATCCATGTCAATATTTTCTGTCTAATTTTTTTAAAATTATTTCAATTATTGCGGTTATTTATTTGGTAAAATAATGTACATTGTTCAAGTTATTGTATTAATTGAAAATTTTATCTTTTCCTTTAACACCAATTTTCTACAATTTTATGTCTTTATTACAGGATCCGGTTACAAAGAATTGGTGCTGACAAGGAAAGAAGTATTTCTGATAATCAGCGAGCATTTATCCGATAAATTCGCTTCCTTGATCGAATTTATGCGCCGAGATTGAAGCCGTGCCGGGAGTTGTAATAGATACAAACTCGGATAATGATTCTGACCCCGACTCCGACTCCGATTACGATTTTGATTAAGAATAAAATTTTTTATTTTTGAAACGTTCCGTATGTATTTTGGAAATAAAAATAATAATTGCGTAGAATACACTGTTCACGTTTATTTTATAATGATGATTTTTTTTTATATATTAATTTATCTATTTAGCAGGATACTCGGCCATTTTGTTTATAACAATTTGCTGTAAGCTCTTTGTTGCAAGTTATAAACAATAGATATCAGATTGGTAATCAGCGACCTTGAAAACCCGTATATACCAATTTTTGTCAACATCTGGTAACTTTTTAACGTTCATGTCGGCCATATTGGATCAGCCATTTTTTTTACGATAATTTGGCTTGCGGATTCGTAATCAGCGACCTTGAAAACCCGTAAATACCAATTTTTGTCGACATCTGGCAACTTTTTAACATTCATGTCAGCCATATTGGATCGGCCATTTTGTTTACGATAATTTGGCTTTCAGATTCGTAATCAGCGACCTTGAAAACCCCTGTAAGCCAATTTTCATTCCCGTCAAAGGTCATTTGAGGTTTTGGCCAGGTTTTTGGGCTTTTCTCCTACTGTGTGATTGTCCGAGAATGCCCTTTGTGAATGAGTTTCGTTTTTTCAATAGCGTGTAACAATTGGCTATAGATTTTTGAAGAAAAAAAATTCTCCCAAGTTTTGGCCTTTCCCATTCAGATTTAAAGGGCTAGATGAATTTAAAAAGCCCAAAAAATTTAATTTTTTTTTCTTGTTTAATAGTTCAATATATCCAAAATATATTCCTTAAGTTTCAAGTCGATCAGAGTAAAAGTCTAGGAGAGGGAGAATTGGCCTTTTTCTAAAAACACTATTTTTGAAGACGGTCAACTCGATTTGTCAAAAACTGATGCACTGATCTTATTGAAAATTTTGCACACTTCAAAATAGGATTGATTAGATTGAATAAAGGTTTTTGTTTTTCGATTGCAACTGATTTGACAACGCAGTGTAAATTGTACCAAAAATGGTACTGTTTTGCATACAATTTTGCCGAAAATTCAAATTTCAATTTTTTTCTTTTCTGCGTACCCCCTTAAGGATGCTTTGCCCCTACCGTCGCAGATAAAAATTTTACCGGATTGAAATTGCCATAAACAACAATTACCAATAATAATATTGCCCAAGAGTTATTAATAAATTGCATGTTTGAACAAATAATTATTCAACAATTTTTCCATGAATTCTTTTTTTTCTTACACAAATCAAATGTGTTAATTTTTCTGAACGCATGGGAATTTTTTCAGAATTTTCTCTCTACTTTGAAATTTTTATTTTGAAATTTTTAGAATAGCTATATTTATGTATTTTTTGGCCCAGTGTACTCTTTAAAACTTTTCAAAGCTGATGATAAACATACAAAATTGGCAGTTTATTGTTTGTATTTCAAAAAGTTTTTTATAATATTTCAAAATAAAGAGAAAATTCTGAAAAAAATCATATGATTTCAAAAAAATTAACGCATTAGATTTGTTTAAGAAAAAAAAATAACTTATGGAAAAATTGTTGAATAATGATTTGTTTAAACAATTTATTAATAACTTTTGGGCAATATTATTATTGGTAATTGTAGTTTATGGCATGCGAAATGTGGATGAATTTTTTCAGTTCTTTATTGTACAAATACGGAAATTTCAATAAGATAAAAATTTTGGCTGGGACGGTAGGGGCAAAGCATCCTTAAGGATTTCGTAAAAAATAAAACTAGAAAAAACAACCAGGGAATTTGAAAACTAAGAAAATGACGCCTGAAAGAAGTCTTTACGATAAAAAACACGGGAGTTATGGCTGTTCAAAAATTTCTTCTTTGCGTACCCCCTTAAGGATTTTGAAAAAAAAACAAAACTAGCAAAAACACTCAGGGGATTTGAAAACTAAGAAAATGACGCCTGAAAGAAGTCTGTACGATCAAAAACACGGAAGTTATGGCCGCTCCAAAATTTCTTCTCTGCGTACCTCCCTTAAGGATTTCGAAAAAAATAAAACCAAAACAAAATTCATGTAGAGAATTTGAAAACGAAGAAAATGACACCTGAACGAAGTCTGTACGATCAGAAACACGGGAGTTATGGCTGTTCAATAATTTCTTGTTTGCGTACCCCCTTAATGATTTTGAAAAAAATAAAACTGGAAAAAACACTCAGGGAATTTGAAAACTAAGAATGACGCCTGAAAGAAGTCTGTACGATCAAAAACACGGGAGTTATGGCTGTTCAAAAACTTCTTCTCTGCGCACCTCCCTTAAGGATTTCGAAAAAAATAAAACCAAAACAAAATTCATGTAGACAATTTGAAAACGAAGAAAATGACGCCTGAAAGAAGTCTGTACGATCAAAAACACGCGAGTTATGGCTGTTTCATTATCTCAGTCTTTTTTACCGCAATTGTTGCACTCTTTTGAAGGAATTCCCCCATGACGTCACTACCGACGTAGAATTTCTTAGAAGCTGGAGGAATTTTTTCCAAGAATAATCATAATCGCGTCTCGAGCGCTGTCTGTCTCGAGTGATCGGGTCTCGGGTCTATTGACCTATATAATGAAAGTTCGCTCTCAGTCCGACAGAGCGCGCCACGTGCAGTATTTCGGGATTTCGATTACGGACTTAAAGAGATAGACAGTGATTGTGATTTGTGAGCGCTCTTATTAGCGTCTTAGCGAGCCGCGCTCTGCAGCTCATTGTCAGTCTATCTCTTTAAGTCTACTATGATTTCAATCCACCCATCGACTCTATCGTGTAAGCGTGTTTTTCGACTCATTGTTTTCCGATATTACCTATTTTTCTAATTAACTATTTGACGTAGAACAAACCAGTTATCGAATATGCGAAAATAAGAGTCGCGCCTTTCCGAAAATTTTTCTCGTGCTTTCTCTTCGTGAATTTTTATTTTCCGCGAATAAAATACTTTAACAATTAACAAAGTGCAGCTGCGGGGCTTATCCAGATACGCGATTGATCCCGCGAATATGATAAAAGGTAAGAAAAAAAGTGAAAGCTGACAGTATTTTTCTACGCGAAGTTGAGAAAAACATAACCTCAAAAAGTGGAGAAAAACATAACCTCACAAAGTTAAGAAAAACCAACGAATTCAGGCGTTCTGAATTCGTTGGAAAAACATAACCTCGAAACGTTGTGCAATATCAATTTTTCTATCGTGATCGCTCGATTCTTTTGGGGTAAATTGATCGGTAAGTCCAAAAATTCCATTGCTGCAAGAAATATCGTTCGGTCTGTCCACACTTTTGAGCCAGAATGTATATATATATTTTTTTTTTCACTTGCCGCAAGTCCCTTAAATCTTGCGAGCGCCTCTGCTCAGCGAAATAGTCTCACTTTCGCAATTGCAGATACATCGATAACGAGTCCATACTCGACGAGAGAGGCTTGTGGTTCGATTGACGATCTCAAATTGATGTCACATATATATGTATTTTGATATAGATATTTTCGTCTTGCAGATGTTTGGAGCTGCGCACTTACTCCCGGTCAATTTGCGTAATGAAGCGAGCGACGGTAGTGTGGAAGAGGGTAGAGCTTCGTGCACCTCCGAAGCTGGAAGGACAGAGATTCGAGCTTGCCAAGTGAGCCAATTACCGCGTCGAAAAGGAGGGTCGAGCAAAAGCACTACCCGGACTGCACGGCAAAGAAGCAATCTCTCTTGCAGTTTCACCCACTCTCCTCCTCTTTCCCTTTCTAACATCATTGCTAAATTACAGAAGTAAAGTTCGAGATCAAAAGTCACTCTCCTCGTAATACATACCATCGTCTTGTTACCGGCCCTTTTAAAATTTCTTCGTACCGTAGAATTTCCTTCTTCCCCTTTTTTTCTATCCTAGCTGATTTTATCCCTGAAGGAATTTGGACTCAATATTGTAAACCGGAAGTGACGAAGGCTTCGACATTTCTATGGACAAGGAGCGAAGGACTCGAATCACGAAATCGAATCGTGGGACTCTGCGATTGCAAATCCTTCGATGATTTTCGACGCAATGGGAAAACGCTTTGACGAAAAAAAGACAATGGAGAGAAAGAGAATGAAACGAACGAATTGAAAAAGGATTTTGAAGGTTTGAAACCAGAAAGAGACTGGGAATGTATTCTCTGGAGATTCTCTGAAGTTTCTCCAAGCTGCATCTCGTCAAACGCTCGTCAATGTTTACACGCGCAAATATGTACAGTCGTAGTCCTGTTTCTGGTAGTCCCATTCCTATCTACACACATACAACACACAAGGATACATATATCGTCGACATTCTCGACGACGACTACGGGAAACACGGCCAGAACAGCCCCGGGACTCTTTGAACCGGTTTGACGCCGCTAATGCCGTGACAAGCAGTCCGTGAACGGCTTCAAAGTCGCGAATGGAGCTGTTCCGGAACAATTCTCGGTACACTGAGTTATATGTATGCTACACACCAAATAGCGCACCTTCATCACAATAGTGAAATAGTCCTACAGGCACATGCGCATAATATATGGGTCGCTTCACGCCAAAACAACTGCCCTTCGATTTTTATTATTGAAAATGTTCATAATGGAAAATTCAGCTTTTTTGTTAGAAATTCCTCAAGAATGTTCTAAGAATCCTAAACCTATGTTGTAAAAAAATTCTGAATGGATAAATGTGTTTTTTACCGATTATTTGGTTTTCTTAACAATAGTTCAATAACAGGGAAATTTCAGGAAACTCATTTCATTTCCAGTCTTTTTTTAATCTTTTTTTTTTTATATAGTATAGATGACATTGAAAATCCTAAAATTGTGTTCAAAAAATTTTTTTGAATGGATGAATGTGTATTTTACCGAATATTTGGTTTTTTTAACAATAGTTCAATAACAGGGAAATTTCATGATAAGTCTTGTCATGGAGAAAGTAGATTTTTCAAGTTTATGAAAGTTATGATTTTTAAAAAACATTTTTTTCCAGTATTTTTTTAATCTTTTTTTTCATATAGTATAGATGACATTGAAAATCCTAAAATTATGTTCAAAAAAAAATTTCTGAATGGATGAATGTGTATTTTACCGAATATTTGGTTTCAATAACAGGGAAATTTCATGATAAGTCTTGTCATGGAGAAAGTAGATGTTTCGAGTTTATGAAAATTATGATTTTTGAAAAATATTTTTTTTCCAGTCTTTTTAATCCTTTTTTTTCATATAGTATAGATGACATTGAAAATCCTAAAATTATGTTCAAAAAGAAATTTCTGAATAGATGAACGTGTATTTTACCGAATATTTGGTTTTCTTAACAATAGTTCAATAACAGGGAAATTTGATGATAAGTTTTGTCATGGAGAAAGTAAATTTTTCAAGTTTATGAACATTATTATTTTTGAAATTTTTTTTTTTCCCTGTCTTTTTTTAATCCTTTTTTTTCATACAGTATAGATGATATTAAAAATCCTAAAATTATTTTCAAAAAAAATTTCTGAATGGATGAATGTGTATTTTACTGAATATCTGGTTTTATTAACAATAGTTCAATAACAGGGAAATGTAATAAGTTTTATCATGGAGAAAGTAGATTTTTCAAGTTTATGGAAATTATGTTTTTTAAAAAACATTTTTTTTCCAGTCTTTTTTTCATTGTTTTTTTTTCATATAGTATAAATGACATTAAAAATCCTAAAATTATGTTGAAAAAACATTTCTGAATGGATGAATGTGTATTTTACCGAATATTTGGTTTTCTTAATCATAAAGTGCAATGCTAATGTATTGCTACTACTCTTAATTTATTCCAATAGCTAACATATTAATTTGCATTTGTTATATATTTTCATAACTTTATATCATATTTTTTGGTTCCATTAAAATATTTTTTTATTCCGTATAGTTCAACAACAGGGAAATTTCATGATTAGTCTTGTCATGGAGAAAGTACATTTTTCAAGTTTATAAAAATTATGATTTTTAAAAAACATTTTTTTTCGTCTTTTTAAATCTTTTTTTTCATATATAGTATTAAGGACATTAAAAAAACGTAACAATTTATATTATAGAGAAAATAGCTATTTTTTATAATTGTGAACGATTTAGATTTCAACGAAATTTTGTATTTTTTTCGAAATCAGTGACTTTTTTAAATTTATATCCTGTAGGTGATGTGGAAATTTGAAAAAAATAGTTGTATCATGGAAAGACGCGACATTGCAGAATTATAACGACTTTTCTTGTCAGCAAAAATATTCGTACATATCTTGAAACGTCTAGATTTTCCGTGATTAAATTTTGTATAGACTTGAAGTCCTGAACGTTCGGATAAACGAAAAAGTGAAAAATTTATTCTTTTACAGAACACTTTTGAGACTTTGTCAACACTTTGAAAATAATTATTGAAATGTCTTTGAATTTTTTAAATGATTATATAGAAAATTTTTTAGAACTAATAATTTTTGGATGTCCAAAATGGCCCAAAATCCTTCATATATTTTTTTAAAAATCGATAACGCTCATTCATTTCGTTTTGTGATCGCCGTGGCGCAATAAATGAAAGAACACTCGATTATCGCGTACAAACATATCGGACGAAAGATACATAAATAGAAGAAGCAGTTTGGTGGGAGAGTAGTCACACCGTCGACATCCAAACAAATTGTTAATCCACGTTCTCACACTGCTCATAGACAGGCTTTATCGAACGACGTTCGTGTGAGCCAGAAGAATTCATAAACTGGTTTGATAGTTTTTATTATCTCTCAGCCAACTTCGATGACTGAGATAAACTTTGGTTTTGAAACTACGATTTTCTCATTTATCACGACGAATAATATTGGTGAGCACAAAATTTCTCGATAATATTCTCAATTCAATATCCATGAGTAGCGTGAAACAGAGCAAGAGGTCGAAGAATGCGATTTTTCAAAAAAAAATTCCAGAAAGACATTTTAATTTATTAACGTAAAAATTTGTATATAATTTTTTGTAACTTTAAACTTCATTTTGAAATTTTTCTTTTCAGAAAATAATGGTTCTTGAAGCCGCTGTGGCCGATGTCCGAAAGGTTCTCTAAAAATAGGTGTCTGCGGTGAGTGCACTGTATAAAATGATTTTAAATTTAATATACTTTTTATTGAAATTTCATATTCTTTTGTATATTGAATTTCAATAACAATTTACGAAACCGAAATTAATAGATATCGATTGGAAAATTAACAATCTTAACTTAAATTCAATATTTTTATATTGAAATTGAGAGAATAATCTCTGGGAATTAAAATTTATTTGCATATCACTGCACATATGTATATGAAATTTAATATACCGTATATGCATAAAAACTTCATATTTTTTTATGAAATTTCAACAGAAATTTTTTACCGTGCACGATATCTCTGGATTGAATTATCAAAAAAAAAATTAAAATATTTCGTTAATATAAGATATAATCTAGTCTTTAATCGAAGAAATAAGCAGAATATTTAATTTTAACAAAATGGTGGCTTCTCAAAATTTTGAATTATATCATATCTTGTAGTAAAAAAAAAAAAGGAACAAGTCTTGCAAAAATAATCTAGCTTAGTTTCATATTAAATTAAAAAACATGACCTTTGAATTACTTAAAAAAAAGTGACGTTTCAAGTAAATCAAAGTGATTTTAAAAAAAAAATTTATTTTAAAAAATGTTTAGATTTTGATTAATCAATCGATTCGGTGATCGATAACATTTCATGCGAATGGCTCTTTTATGAGAAAACAAATTCCATTTTCTGTACTACAGAAAAATCCTCATTCAGAAGCATTGTGAAAAAATAGAAATATTTTTGAAAAAGTGTACGTCATGAGGAAATCCGTCGGGCAATTCGAGAGAAGGGGATACAAATATCGTTCAATTTATCAGCTTCAGAGTACTCGGTTTTGATTGGTTGGGCAATTCACTCGACGATTTCCGTCAATTACTTTTGACTAAGCGATTCATTTGCAGATTCGCGTTTCACGGCTTGGAACAACATTCACCGTCGACGATTCACGGGCAACTGAATTAAAAAAAAAAGAGGTGGAAATTCCGAAAATTCATCAACATGGAGATGAAACGTTGGAAAGGGAGAACCGCAGTAGTGACGGGTGCAGGTTCCGGAATCGGTGCAGCGATAGTCAGAGCTTTACTGTCAAATGGCATAAACGTTGTTGGTCTTGATGTTAAAAAAGAAATTATCATCAAGGAAATTCTCAATGACACATCTGATGATCGGGATTTTGGAAATTTTCTTCCCATCCAATGTGACGTTTCGATCGACAACGAAATTAATTTGGCATTCGACAGAATTGAGAAAGAACTCGGTGGAATCGATATTATGGTCAACAGCGCTGGAGTCATACATTACGGCAGAATAATTGGTAACATTTGTGACGAATTTATACCGTTTTTGTTTATAAAAAACGGTTATCGAAATGCCATAAAAAATCGCATTTAAAAATCAAATCATAAATGAAAATAATCGATAACTCTCAATTTAATTCAATTTATTTATTATTTATTTATATTTAATTATTCAGTTCATTTATTGCTTCCTCATAAAGAAAGCTTTGTTTTCGTGAAAAAAAATTTTTTCGCCATTTTTATGCCAATATGTTCAAAATCTCTTAAAACATCGAGAAATCATATTTATAAAAAATGTCTGGATGTGTGTGTGTGTGTGTGTCCTGAGTTTCAGATGTAAATAATTTATAACTCGGAAACGCTTCGAGATATCAAGCTAAAATTTGGCACACTTGTCGAGCACGAATTGCTCTTCATGATGAAAAAAATTTTGTTTTAATTATAACGGGTGTTCAGATTTTATCGACTTTCTTCGTTTTTGCAAGAATGGCGTAACCTCTGCAATTTTCAAGATATTGCACTCAAACTTTGTACAGAATTAGTATAGCTATTAAGGTTGTTTGGTATTGAATTTGGCGAAAATCCATCGAGGGATTAAAATTTTATGAAATTTTGAATTTTTTGAAAAATAGCCTAAACCCTCTAAATTGGGCAATTTTCAAGATATTGTACTGAAACTTTGCACAGAGCTAATATAGCTATCGAGGTTGTTCGCTATTAAATTTGGCAAAAATCGATCGAAGGATTAAAATTTTATGAAATTTGTAATTTTTTGAAAAATAGCGGAAACGCTCTGACTTGTGCAATTTTTGAGATATTGCACTGAAACTTTACACTGAGCTAATATAGCTATCGAGGATGTCCGTTATTAAATTTAGCGAGAATCGATCGAATGATAAAATTTTTATCAAATTTTTAATTTTTATAAAAGAAGCGTATACGCTATAACTTTTGAGATTTTGTAGATATTGCAATGCAATTTTGTGAAGAGCCAGTATAGCTATCAATGTTATTCGCTATCAAATTTGGCGTAAATCGATCGAATTTGCACATTGATTACTAATATTTTTCAATAGTTAACAAAGCTTCCTTTATGAGGAAGCCAAATTTGATCGCCATACTGTGTGTTAAAGGAAGCTATATGAACTATAGATAACAATGACGAAGCAATGTGCAAATTTCAATTTGCAGGGTTTTTACATTAATAATCGAATTTGTCAAAAATGCTTTTTGTCCTCACAAATTTTCATTACATCCAATAAATAACAATTGAAAGAATTTATTTGACTAAAAGTACAATAAAAATTACAGAGAGTGACAGAGCCAGCTTCGAAAAACTCGTCAACATTAACATACTTGGTGTTGCAACTTGCACGAGAAAAGCGGTTTCTTCGATGCGCTCCAGAAATGTCGAGGGACACATATTCAACATCAACAGGTAAATTTTTATTTTGCCCAAGTGTAAAATTAATTTTTCTACGATTAACCATTTTTTTCATCAATGACAAAAATATGTCAAGTACAGAAATCGTCCAGTCCTTTTTTTAAATTAATTTTTAATCTGTACGAAATTAAAATCTATCCTTCTGAAGGAGAATTCAGAAGGCTGTAATTTTGTCATTCTATTTCCCAAATTCATTTACAAAGGTGTCAAGTTATTAAAAAAAAAATATATTAAAAATAAAATAAAATAAATATTATAAATGTTTATTAAATAATAAATATTGAGGAATTGATCTACGTATTTTTTTTTTTTTTTTATAAAGAGCATCCCTGTATATTAGAGCTGTTACAATTTCTGTATTCATCGTTTACAGTTCTGCCGATAATGCGATCGCATAAAATAAATCCATTCGCTCGTGGTAAATCAATTTCTGCGCTCGAATGATGTTTCGAGCTTTTCCCAATGTTGCATTATCGTTTACAGCAAGTTTTGACGTTTGTTATCATTTTCGACGTCAAATTTATCGTTTCATTATTTGTTCAGTCTGTTAGGACACGAAATTCCGGATGTTGCGTTCTCCGATGTCGATGGACAAAATGGCTACAATCTGTATCCTGCTTGCAAACACGCAACAGTCGCGATGACCCATTCCGTTCGACGTGAAATCATGGCTGCCAAACTTCCAATCAGAATTACGGTAATGATTCCAAAAAACTAATTAAAAAAAAAAAAAACAAGTATATTTTTTAACGGATTATACGCAGTCAGGATACAAAAAAAAATCAATTTTTCAAGAATTTTCTTCAGAAAGACATTTTTATTGAATGGTGTAAAAATTTATATTCATAGTTTTGTAACTTTTATTTTGAAATTTTTATTTGAAAAAATAATGATTTTTAATTCTCTAAAGAAGACGTCTTGCATTGAGCACGTTAACTCTGGATTGGATCATCCAATATAAAAAAATTAAAAAGATTTCGTTAATTTAAGGTATAATCTAGTATTTGATCGACGGAATGAGCAAAATGTCTATTTTTAACTAAATGGTGGCTTCTCAAAAAAATATTTCTATTTCTGATGAAAATGTTTGCCTTAAATTGTTTATAGAATGAAAAATATTTATCGGTAAAAAAAACCTTCGATTAATTACTAAAAAATATATTTATAAAAGTTTGTGTAACAATTTGAGATTGATCGGTAATGTCGTTTCTGAGAAATCTGGCTTACCGACTTCAAAAACACAGCTTTGAGAACAACGCGTTCAAACTTTCAAAAACACTTTAACTTCGAATATGACTTCGAAAATACTTGTCGGACATGAAATTTTCTGTGTATATGAGGCATTCCACGCCATTTCGATCTTGTCTTGATGATTTCGATTTTCCTCTAAATTTTTTATATAAAAAAACACATTGAAAAAAAAATTTCCAAATTATTTCAGAATTTTTTGGTCACGCGTACTTTGGATTTTTTTTTCTTTTTTTAAAAGAGACCCCTTTGTAAAATCTGAAAAAATTCAGAATAATCTAATAAAATATAACAAAATTTTTGGGCTTTGTTCCAAAATGGAGATTTTAATACTCTATGAGTAAAATTTTTTGTTTTGCAGTTTTTTGAATTTTACTCGGAGAGTATTAGAATCTCCATTTTGAAACGAAGCCTAAAAATATTGTTATATTTTATTAGATTTTTCTGCATTTTTTCAAATTTTACAAAGTGGTCCTTTTTTTTCGAAAAAATAAAATACAATCCAAAAAACGCGTGGCCAAAAAATTCTGAAAAAATTTGGGATAATGTATTTCAATGTGTTTTTTTGTATAAAAAATTAAGAGGAAAATCGGAATCATCAAGGCAAGATGTTGATCGAAATGGCGTGGAATGCCTCATATACTTAAATATATGTACATTACGAAAATAAAATTTAAAAAAATCGATTTTTTTTTAATCCTGACTGTGCATAACTTTTTAATACTTTTGATTTATTTTACGGGATTGTTGGATTAATGGTTTTTTTCTACACAGAGCATAAGTCCGGGACTCGTGGAAACGGAAATTGCAAAGTCCGCTGGCATCAGCGATCTTTTCGAAAGAATACAGGCGCTCAAACCGGAAGACATTGCCGATGGTCTTATCTACGCTCTCGGGACTCGACCGGAAGTACAGGTGCGTTGTCTTTTTGACAGAATTAATATTTTTATGCTACAATTTTTTTTTTTCAGGTTACCGAACTTACCATTCGTCGCACTGGGGAGCCCTAGTCATTAAAAAAAAAAAAGAAAAATTGCAAAAGTGAGGAAGTGAAAAAAGAATTTTGAGCATACTGGTATTTTGAACATTTTTTAATTTATTTTCAAGTTTCATCGTTGTTGATAAAAAGACGTTTAAAAATTAAGATGTTAGTTTCATTGACAGTATACATTTTTATTATTTTTATTTTTTTATTTTTACACAAATTACGTTGCATCTCAATTAATAAAAAACGTATATTTTAGTTACCTATTTAAAAAAAATTAATTTTCGTGTAATTATTTACTAAAATGAATTACTCTCCTGAAATTTCGTGCAGAAGGAATTCTCAACGATAGTTACTTCGAGTGGAACTCGAAGTGAATAATTACCGATGAATCGGATAAGTGGATCGCGTCACCCGAGAAACTGAATCTCGCTCTTTCGTCCCCTGCGTGTAATATTCTTGATGCACTTTGAGTATACAGTATACAGTAAGCATACAGTAAAGATTATGAATGGAGACGAAAATCCTCTGTAACGAAGATTCGTGAGAGACATTGATCAAATAATTTTTTTTTTTTCAAATTTCAAATTTTTGGCTTTAATTTTGAATCTCGATTTTGTCGCGATTTATACTTATCTTCAGGGTTGCGAAATTTTTAATGAAAAGAGAATGCATTAACCATTACTTTTTTAATAGCTAATGAAATTAATTTCCATTAACCATTAAATGTTAATGGTTAATGAAAATGCAATTGCATGAAAAAAAAGAAATGCATTATTTGCAACCCTGCCCATTACAATGTAGTGTGTAATAGAAAAAATTTCCATTACCCATTGCAATGTAATGTGTAATAGACAAAACTTTGATTGCAATTCTGGGAATGGAAAAATATAGATGAATTATTGCGATTTTGCATTACATTTCATTGACTTAGGACTTAGATTTTCAGATACCTTAAATTATAAAAAGCATCTATATTATGATTGCAATGTAATGTGTAATGGACAAAACTTTGATTGCAATTTTGGGAATGGAAAAATTAGATGAATAAATTATTGCAATTTTGCAATTTTATTGACTTAGGACTTGAATTTTCACCTTAAATTCTAAAAAGCATCTCTATTATAATTATACAAATCTAAGTCCTAAGTCAATAAAATGTAATGCAAAACTGCAATAATTTATTCATCTATATTTTTCCATTCCCAAAATTGCAATCAAAGTTTTGTCCATTACACATTACATTGCAATGGGTAATGGAAATTTTTTCTATTACACAATACATTGTAATGGGCAGGGTTGCAAATAATGCATTACTTTTTTTAATGCAATTGCATTTTCATTAACCATTAAATTTTAATGGCCAATGAAAATAATTTCCATTAACCATTAAATTTTAATGGTCAATGAAAATAATCTCCATTAACCATTAAATTTTAATGGTTAATGAAAATAATTTCCATTAACCATTAAATTTTATGGGTTAATGAAAATAATTTCCAATAACCATTAAATGTTAATGGTTAATGAAAATGCAAATGCATTAAAAAAAAGTAATACATTATTTGCAACCCTGTTTATCTCCAATTAAAATTTAATTCTATCAAAAAAATAATTTGCACTATCGAAACTTAAATTTACCCAAAAACGCGTCAATTATGTGACAATAAAAACATTAAATGATATTATTAATTCGATTTTAAAAAAATATAAATATTCATCGGCTTCTGAATCGTACGAATACATCTCTGATAATTCAATTTATATGTTTTCGGTATTTTCGACTTCTCCGTTGTTCCAACATTTCAACGGTAATGATATAATATGCCGAATAAATTAAATTTCAAAATTTCAAAATTAAATTTACACGAGAGAAAAATTGTACGCGAGGATGAGATATTTCGCTCGTAGGGAAGAGGGAAAACGAAGCTTCCTGTAAATAAACCGATAATTTATTATCACTGGACAATGAGCGTCATAAATAATCGTTCACTGGTGGAAGCTTTTCTCCTGGCATGTGCATTGCTGTATTCTCATAAACATACTATTATGTATAGCACAATAGATGACATGGCGGATTTACGCTTTTCCCTGTCTACGTATACATATGAGGCATTCCACACCAACTCAATGGTGTTTTTCCCTGACCCTCTGCGATTTGTTCCATTATTTTTTATGTTATTCAACTTATCAAAAAACGTACTTCCAATTTTTTTTTCAATTTTTTTGGACCAGCCGCCATCTCAAAAAAAATTTACGAAATCTGATTTTTGACGAAAAAAACGCCCATTTTTAAAAATCCCAAAAAAATCACAAAAATCCTGTGTCACAAAACAAAATTTTTGGGCCATAAAACATAGTGGAAGTATTTTTTTTCTGAGTTTTATTTCATTTTACAAGTTTGATGAAATTATTTTTTTATTTCGCACATTGACAATGTCACTCTTGGTAGCTTATGAACGTTGAAAAATTAAGTTTTTTTCAGAATCATATGACATGTGTAGATAGATAAGAATAACCAATTAAGAATTTTAAAACTCAAATCACAAATCCAAATCGAATCTATATGATATTGTTGGTCCGAAGAAGAGTGCTTTACTTTGCAAAACTGGAAGAGATTAATTGTTAAGAGTATTTTCAGTCCTGAATAGGGTCACAGTGCATTTCAAGTCGGAGACTTATACTGCAGTTTTATACACAAAGGTTTTGCCGTGTCAAAGTTTCGTACTGCAAAAAATCGCCGGTAAAAGCAAGTTCGACGAGGCGTTGTCGGTCACAATGTAACACAACAGGTTCGGTGTACTCAAGTTTTTATATGAAATACTTTAAAATAGCATTGTGACAAAGTATTTAGAATTACTATGTCATTATACCCATACATGCCTCACGTAAAAATTCAAAGAATACAAAAATGTCGATCTACTTTTTCCTGCGTAAACCCAGAAAAAAAAAATACTTCCACTATGTTTTATGGCCCAAAATTTTTGTTTTGTGACACAGCATTTTTGTGAATTTCTTGAAATTCTTAAAAATGGGCGTTTTCTTCGTCAAAAATGAGATTCAGTCAATTTTTTATTGAGATGGCGGATGGTCCAAAAAATTTGAAAAAAATTGGGAGTAAGTTTTTTTATAGGTTGAATAACATAAACAATAATGGAACAAATTGCAGGGGGTCAGGGAAAAATACCATTGAGTTGGTGTGGAATGCCTCATATATAAGTATGTAATAAAAGCCACTCGTTGTGTATTCCAGGTTCGCGCTTCGACAACGCGTTCGTGTATATATGGACCACTCTCGTGGCTGACATATTTTATAATGTGGCACATGAACGCACTCTCGATGGGATTCCGTGAATAAACCGAAATAAACGATAAGCTCGAACGATAATATATGCCCAACAGTATAAAGATTAAAGCAAAGCTTAGAAAAATCGGGCATCAATTCCTAAAATGGCTTTTGAAGAATTTCTTGAAACTGTTCATTGAAAAATTGACATAGGTAGTTAACAGGATTGCATTTTTTTGTATTAAAGTCCATGTGAATCGCTGAAGGAGTTCAAATATGACTTTCAATTTTTCGTCATCGGCCTGTCTTATGAAACTTTTGCAAAGTGAGGCTGAAAAATTTCTCACTGATAAGTTTGTCTATAAATATATAAATACTAGGGTGAAACGAAAATTTTGAATACTATTGGCTACCCTCAAAAATCAAAGACATCGTTGAAATAAAGGTCTCAGTGCAACGATTCGATTTTTTGTCAATATATAGAGGGCGCGCGGGACGTTTAAAAACGCCATTTTTAGCGTTACATTCCTTTTTACTCAACCTTTTTACCTTTTTATTCAAAAAGTTTTGAATTTTTTATATAAGGTGCCCAAATATGTACTCTTTCAAACCCATTTTTACTGAACGTTGACAAATGGTTCATATCTTCGAAAAAAAAATCTCTGAAAATCAATATTTTCACTATTTTTCTATTGATTATTTATTTTTGTCTTCTAAAACGTTTTTCCATTTCTTACATCTTTTTTTTTTAACTCGGTATCAATTTTCGCATTGTAAGCAATACTGCTACCGAGTTTTACTACCATTTGTAAAAATCTTGAACTAGGTTTCACTACCTTAAGCGGGTATTCTGGAAAGGAGTGTTATTAAGAGAGAATTTTGAAAAAATCTTTTTCTTTTTGCATATTCTTAAAGTTTAGACTTTTGAGAATATATCTTGGTAAGGAAATTTTTTAATTCCAATAATTTGCAGAGTTACAGCTATTTTAGTGATGCAGCAACTACGTCCGTCACGTCGGAGCATAATTTTAAGGGGTTATTCTGGTCTAGAATTTTGAAAAAAAAATCATTTTTCAAGTTTTTTTTGTTGGGTAAAAAAAATTTTAAATTTCCTGGAAAATGTTTTTAATGGAGTAGAAAAGGAGAAAAAAATTCAGCCAAATCGAAAGGGGTCGGGTTCAAAAGTGATCGATGTGACATGGAATGACCCCTATACGGTCCCAGCCAAAAATTGTATCTGATTGAAATTTCCGTACTTCGTGATACAATAAAAATCTGAAAAATTCAGCAATATTAAGCATGCCATAAACAGGAATTATCAATAATAATATTTCCCAAAAGTTATTAATAAATTGTTTAAACGAATAATTATTCAACAATTTTTCCATAAGTTATTTTTTTTCTTAAGCAAATCGAATGCGTTAATTTTTCTGAAAGCATATCAATTTTTTTCAAAATTTTCTCTCTATTTTGAAATTTCTGTTTTTTAATTTTTAGAATAGCTGTATTTTTTGGCCTATAGTGTCTTTGACACTTTTCAAAGCTTATGATAAACCTGTATGCAAAAACATATACAAAATTAGCAGTTTTTTGTTCGTATTCCAGCATTTTTTAAATAATATTTCAAAATAGAGAAAATTCTTTAAAAAATTCATATGCGCTCGAAAAAATTAAAACATTCTATTTGTTTAAGAAAAGAAATTGTTGAATCATTATTTGTGAAAACAATTTATTAATAACTTTTGGGCAATATTATTATTGATAATCGTTGTTTATGACATGCCAAATGTTGCTGAATTTTTTCAGATTTTTATTGTATCACGAAGTACGGAAATTTCGATCAGATTTATTGATCGAGACTGTATAGGGGTCATTCCATGTCAAATCGACCACTTTTGAACCCGACCCCTTTCGATTTGGCTGAAATTTGTTTTTCCTTTTCTTCTCCATTAAAAACATTTTTCAGGAAATTTTCAAATTTTTTTACCCAATCCAAAAAAAAACTTTTTTTTTTCAAATAGCTATAACTTCTTCAAAAATTGACTAATTGGGACGTTTTTTTTCAAAATTTTCGTCTTTAAATGTACTTTCCGAAAAAAAATACAAAAAAATTTGAAAATATAAAAAAAAAAAATGTCCTAAAAATGTTTTTAATGGAGTAGAAAAGAAAAAACAAATTTCAGCCAAATCGGGTCGGGTTCAAAAGTGGTCGATTTGACATGGAATACGCCATAGGCAATACATCCTTAAGCGAATCTCCAAACCCTCTGCGAACCATTTCAATTATGATTTTCCACTACGATTCTGCACAATATTTCACTTGACGATTCCCACACTGCCCCAAAATCTTGATACTGAAGGCATCAAGAGTGAAAAAATAAAATGTTAAAGATAAAGATTAAGGTAAATTGGAGATTAGCGAAAGCTACACCGAGAAAGAGCGGAAAGAGTGAGAGAACGATGCGTTAAAATAGACAACCCCGACGACGAGAGATCCGAAGCGGAATGGAGAAGAGAACGAAGTTGTTTAATTCGTAACTCATTCGCTTCTCGAACGAGGGAACCTTTGAAATTCCTTGCGAAGAACGCGACGCGAATGGAGGAAGGTTTCTTTGCAGTATATGCACTGGAGTCGCGCGAAAGAGACCAAGAGCGGGAGAAAAGGTAAAGAGGGTTTGTGGAAACCCTCGCGATCACGTACTGTCGAAAATACTCGTGGCAACTCTATCACGAGCAAGCAAAAGCAACCTAGCATGAGATAGAGGAAGAGAGAGAGAGAGAGAGATAGAGAGAGAAAGATAAAAATAGATGAAAAGCAAGCAAGCGACTCTACGAGAGTCCATCCGTCGAGTTCTCGCCAAACCAACCCCCTTAACTCTCTTTCCTTCATCCTATATCTAATTCTGGGTGTGAGATCCGGGGAATTGGATTAACGCGATACGTTTTCTTAGCCGACAGATCTCTCACCCTTTCAGTTTCTCAGCCAAGCTCTTCCTTCTCTCTCTCTCTCTCTCTCTCCCTCCCTCTCCCTCTCTCTCTCTCTCTCTCTCCCTCTCTCTCTCTCTCTCTCTCCCTCCCTCTCCCTCTCTCTCTCTCTCTCTCCCTCTCTCTCTCTCTCTCTCTCTCTCTCTCTCTCTCTCTCTCTCTCTCTCTCTCTCTCTCTCTCTCTCTCTCTCTCTCGCTTTTGGTCCAGACGTGACGTCACACACACACACACATACACACACTCACGCACACACACACACACACACATGCACAAACTCTATATATACATATATATATGGGAGAGGATGCATCAGGAAGAAAAGGATGTGCAAACACCAACAAGAGGGAGAGTCCTGGATTCCTGCGGTCCAAAGCTTCAAAATAGCTTCAGCTTTTCCTTCTTGGCGCAAGACTCGAGCTCATCCCAAACTCAATCTATATGTACCTTTTGTTTTTGCAGCTGCACTCTTCAACCTATTGAGTTTTAATCTAAACGGCTTTTGTATCATATAGCTTTCTCTGAAACTCTTCTCTCAGCACTGTCATTTTAGCATCTCATCGTGTTTTGCATTCTCTAAAAATCCGATAACTCTACCAAAATACAGATCTGCCGGTACATCTCTATCATTTTAGGAATCTTCCAACTATTGAACAAACGTCACTTCGAGAAAGCTTAAAGACCTGAACTTTAAGAACAATGAGAGAAAAAATTACTGAATTTGAGAACATGAATTTATTTATTAAATGAAAGTATTAATTCGATTATTTATTTGTTGAACCAAGAAAATCACTCTTCATTTAAAAAAATATTTTCACGATTCTATTACTCCATTGTAATAAATTCTTATTTAATAGTAAAAATTAATTGCATGATGGATTTGATTAAATTTGTATTCATTGGATTAATTACATTCATCGCATCATAAACATTAGATTATTTGAATCTAAAATGATGATTATTTGAATCTAAAAAACGACTTCAATACGAAGTTATTTTTTTTTGAAGAAAATTATTTATGGCATCATAAACATGAGATTATTTGGATCTAAAAAATGACTTCAATACTAAATTATTTTTTTCGAACAAAATTATTTTGTTGCAATAAATTCATCATTATTTTGCTTCTAAAAATATCTTTATTTAAATAGATTTTAATAAATTTGCATTCATTGGATTAATTAGATTTATTGCATCATAAACATGAGATTATTTGAATCTAAAAAACGACATCAATATTAAATTATTTGTTTCGAGTAAAATTATTTCTTTGCAATAAATGCATCATTATTTTACTTCTAAAAATATTTCTGTAGTATTTTTAATATTTATTAGATATAAAATTGATTGTGATTATTTGAAAAGAAGCTGTAGTAAAATAAAGAACACATTATTTTATTCCAATCGAATATTTGTTTGGAATGATGAAATTTTTATTTCCTTCAAGCAAAGAACTATCATTTCTATAGTATACTTTAATAGTATACATAAGTTGTTAAAAATTTAAAAACTGGTTTTTTAAATGTTTTCTTATATTCGAATCTTCATGACTCCTAACTTTTTTTAAGTGCATAGTAGTAGTCGATAACGTAATAGGTAGCGTGTTAGGTAGTTAGGTAGGATAGGTCTGATGGTAGGTAGGATCGAGGGTTCGAATCTCGGTCGGACAGAGAAATTAGATCGGAGGATTGGCGCAGATTTGTCTTTTTTTTTCTATCTATCTCTTTTTGGGGTCACTAAACTATGCATATTAAATTATTTGGCAAGGGCTATATATTTTTTATAAAATGGTTAGCCACAATTAATAAACACGCATTTGATCAAATCAATCATTTTTCCTGTTGATTGGACTAATTAATTTGTTGAGTCAACAAATTTTTTTCTCAGTGCTTACTGTATTAAAATACATGCATTGTTTTGAATGATCAAACGTGTTCTTGATTCAAACAACAATATTACTTATAATTGATAACATATTGTTAGTAAATTCGTTTATTGAAACAGAAATTTATGGAATTCACTGAAAAAAATGAACCAAGTAAATATATAAAGGAACCAATCTAATATGTTTTGGCAAATAATGAAAAAATGATTTTTTGCCTTCAAAACTTTATTTCATTGGTTTTAGTAATTTTTGTTCTCAGTGAATATAAAAAAAAAAAATTTCAACATTTTAGATCAGAAGACCGCCTTAAAGACGTTATAAAATGGTAAAAAATTATGGGTAAAGGTGTATTTCCGGTGGGGTTGTAATTTAACAGAGGAGGTTTGGATACGTTCCACCACTATTCATTATTCTAATGAAAATCTCCCGGTAATTTGAACGATCTCTTACAGTTTATGAGAAATTGTCGTGGCGGTGCGATTTTCTCGACCAGTTCTCGGCGCGAGTTTTAAAACGAGTATGCGTACGGCTTTGGCTTGAATTATAACCACCCCGTTGGGTGTTCACTCGTCGACGACGACAACGAGAGTGATGACGGTGATGTTACATGGCAAGAGCGAGTTCGTGCAGCTAAAACAAGCGCCATTGAGCTCTCTGCCCGGCTTCCCTGCCCCGGTCCCCCCCGTAAAACCTGGAATCCTCCAGCGACATTTGTCAAGCGTCCTTTTCCACTACCCCAACCACCCCAACTATGGCGGCTCGGTAGTTTCACTGGAAATTTTCTACTTTTCCTTCTTCACACAGCGGCGCTGGGTCGCTTTTGTTGGGTAAACTTCCATCTCGAACATCGGGACGTTAAATTGCTTTCCTTTCGTTTACTCTTGAAGCTACGTGCCTCAAACGTTCGGCTTAGCGGAATGAATAATTTCAATGGACGATCGAACATTTTGCAAAATGTCAATAATCCAAGAGACATTTTTCAAAACCCTTATCTTATATAAAATCCACAAGAGTCCACGTTTGTCGTTCACTTGGCCCAAGACCTCCCAAAAACTCCTTGAATTCTTCCTTGTGACGATCAATCAGCTGCGCTCTCCACCCAGAATCTGATTTAGCCTCGTGATAACCTTAAAAGTTATTTAAAATTATTTATTTCAAATTTCCCAAATTATCTCTCCGCCATCGAAAGGGTTAATGAAATGTTGCGCTTACTGTCTTAGTTCGTTTACTGGGGAAAAAATTGTCACTTTACAGGAACGTTTCAATTCATTTTGCAATTTCATTAATTCTATCATTGGGTAATCGAATAGCTTCACGATCTTGCCGTGTATGTTCTTCTTCCTTTCTTATGCAATTCATATACATTTCCTCATCTCGATCGTGAAATCCCGGCCCCAAGATTAAGTCGCCCAGTCGTGAGAACGCTTTCGTGGTCGAGACTACATGCAATTATATATATATGGGGCATTCCATCCCAAATCGGACAGTTTGAAACACTTTTTTTTCCTCAATTTTTTTTATATTTTCGAGTACCCATCAAAAGATCCTTCCTAATAAATTTTGAGATTTTTTTTATTACCCGTTCAAAAGATATTAAATTAACAAAAAAATCGCTCTTTTTTTGGTATTTTGGTCATAACTTTTTTAATAATGGTCCAAATTAAAAGTTTTTTTTTTTATTTTTGTTTTTTATGGCCTTTTCAGAAAAAAATACAACAAAAGTATTCGACTTGTTTTTGAATGAGTTTTTTGAGTTTTAAACGTTAAATCGCGTTTTTAAAAGTGAATGACATTTTTTATTTTTTTTTGAAATTTTTTGTTTCAAACATCTATCTATTCAACAATTTTTAAGACTGGTCCGATCGTGGGATCTCAATAACTACTATTTTTTCGATTTTTGAAAATTAAATTTTTTTTTTTTCTATAAATTATTATGAATACCAATTTTTGTTACGGTATAGTATTTTTTCAATATTTAGAATTTATTTTGACCCAATTTTTGTTACCGTATAGTATATTTTTCAATATTTAGAATTTATTTTTACACTTTTTTATTGTTAACGGGTTTTTAAATTAATAATTAATCGTTAAGTCTGTTTATGAACAATCATAACAATAGTTCTTATTTATTCACGTATTTTTTTGAAAACCTTATATATACGATTATTTCCTGAATTAGAATATTCCTTTGCCAATATGTTTCCGTTGCTCATTGGAACAATTGAATGAGATTTTTGTGTCTCCCTGTGATTGACTTCGCAGTATTTTATCGCAAATAAAATCTTTCTTTTGCATCTGAATAATGTTTCTCATGTGAAAATTTGACGGCAATATTCGGTAGACTATTTAGGTTCAAAGCCCACTCATACAATTCTTGAACTGTTGTTGTTTGCTCATCGATTAATTATTAATTTTAAAAATCGGTTAACAACGAAAGTGTCCAAATTAATTCAAAATGATTAAAAAAATACTATACAGTAACAAAAATATTCATAACAATTTATTTTAAAAATTTTTTTTTTTATTTTCAAAAATCAAAAAAAAAAAAGTAGTTATTGAGATTCCACGATCGGACTAGTCTTAAAATTTATTGAATAGATAGATGTTTGAAACAAAAAAAAAAAAAATAGAGATGACATTTACTTTTAAAAACACGATTTAACGTTCAAAACTCAAAAAAACAAGTTGAATATTTTTGTTGTATTTTTTTCTGAAAAGGCCATGAAGAATCAAAAACATTCGAAAAAAAACTTTTAATTTGGACCATTATTAAAGAGGTTATGACCAAAATACCAAGAAAGGGCGGTTTTTTTGTTAATTTAATATCTTTTGTACGGGTAATCAAAAAAATCTCAAAATTTAACAGGAAGGGTCTTTTGATAAGTACTCAAAAATATAAAAAAATTGAGGAAATAAAAAAAAAAAGTTTTTCAAACTGTCCGATTTGGGATGGAATGCCCCATATATATATATTTTGCAGGAGGTAAGTACCTATAGAGACCAAATCCTCGAGAATATACCTCCACCTTGGAAAAGCTAGGAAGCGAGTGAAAATCTTCTCATTTCCATAGCGACAATCCGGAAAGCACGTTTTCCAAATTAACCCTCCTACTCTCCCTTCTATCAGCGAGGTATAATTAACCCGCTTATGGGCCGTGCTTGTAGGGCGTATGTACTATATACAATATACATCCATATACTTTTATCTATTTCTTCATTTTCTTCACTTTCATCCGCCATTCGCTTTCTTTTATACTCATCATACCTTCTTTTTTTACGGTTACTTATCGCCCCGTCCCTTTCTTTATTTCTTCGTTCATCGTCGCTTTTATGACGCTTTCTCGTTTAACAGCGATGACTGTATTCCCCAATTCATTCTTCAAGGAACCGTCTTATTTCTCTCTTCTTCCTTTTGGCATTTTTATCCAATAGCGACAAATTGCGAATGCATCTTCAAACCATTATTTGCCTCGAAAACTAGTAACAGTTTACTTGATCATTTCTAGTTTTTTCACACGATTTTAATGAAACAAAAACCAGATTGAAGAGGAAACAAAAATGAAGTTTACAGGTTTTTCGCTTTTTTCGAAAAAAAAAGTTGGGGGGTCAAACACCTGAAAACCATGATTTTCTTCTTTCAGAGAAATTATTCTTTTTTATGCGCACGGAAAAAAATGATCAGTGACAATTCATGTGTAATATTTAAAAAATTACTGAATTTAATGCAGAATATACGGTTCAGAACTGTAATTCAGGCGTTTTACTGGGAATCCATTATAAATAAATGGATTTAATGTAGTTTCTACTTTTCAAACCATTATAAATGCTGATTTACACTGTAAAAAATGCAATGTTCACCGCAAAAAAAATGACAAAGTAGAAATAACAAGCAGAAACGACGAAATCCACTGTGTTTGAACCGTAAAATTTACAATGGTCTCTGTAGAATGTTCAAAGCGCATAATTAGAAATTGCAGTGTTCCCAGTGAAAAATCAAATGCGCGCCGCAAAGTATGCAACGTCAATTTCAATTTTTACAGTGCGACACTGTAACGGAACGACCTGCGGCGTGCCACGATCTCTGCATTTCGCCCGAGATCCGCTAGATAGCGTCGGACGGCGCGCCCCCTCGCGCCAGCGAGAGAGCCACCGAGCACCTATAAGGTCCGATGTATCACCAACATCGGCGTTCTCAATTGACACACAATTGTGGAACATCACCCGCGTTCTGTGGTCAACCAGTCCTATGGACCAGGCCGTGGTCACTCAATGCTTTAGAAATGGCGGAGGATAGTCGTGATCAGCGCCATCTGGCGTAGTCTCCAATCCCTAAGATAAGATAATAGATGACCGTTCAGATGCTATAGATAATATTTAGATAATTTGCAGGGAACGTAATAAAAAACCTGCATAGAATTAAAAAACCAAAAGAAAAACCAATAAAAATACATAAATAATGATTTTAAATAGTATTTATGTATTTCCATTGGTTTTTCTTTGGGTTTCGTCACCAAAATATGTTTGTCGAAGAAACGGGCGATACTGGAAGTATTTTTATAATGTTTTTTATTGTAATATTTTAGAATGTTTTTGTACATAATGTTCTTTTTTAATACATATTTTTTTGTTATAAACGAAGTCTATGAAAAAATAAATATTAAGAAATATTATCAGATATATTTCTCGATGAATGCTTTGCTTACGTTAGACGTTTTTTTTTTGGCATCTGGTTCATCATTGTAACGAGTTTCCGTTTTGTCGTTGCAGGTTTCACGTTTTTGGGTTGTCTTGCTACGGGTTTCGCGTTTTGTGATTCTATTTTCGCAGCGTTCGCTTGTAATTGTTTCATACTTGTTTTTTTCGAATCGTCAATAGGTTCATTTATTTCGCGCGGTCTCTTGTCTTTACGAATCGTTTTTAAGTAGCATTGATAAGCTAATTTGACAGGTAAGGAAAGTCGGTTGGGGTTTTTGGGTACGATTCGTCCTCGGAGAACTCTGTTGATGTAGGTCAAAACCGCTTGGGTATAGTTAGCTACACAAATTTTTCGGAAAAATTTGAAAACTTCCCTCTTGTGCTCGCCGCACGTGAAGAAAGATACATTTAACTTTCGCTGAAGAACGCGTTGAGACTTTAACCCGAGTTTAGCGTGTGAGATGTCCGTCATGATAATTTGAGCGAGAATACGTTTAGCATGTAAATGCATATCCCTAAAACAAGTACTTTCGCGCCTTTTAGAGGACTGTTTTGCAAAACCGCGTAAACATTCGGAGCATGATTTTATCGATGGCAGACTTCTTTGCAAGGATTTTATTATGTCGCCAGAATGGCTTAAAGTCTGACTTTTGACTGGGATTTCATTTAAATCTTGCGCTTTGTCACCTCGAATAAAATCATCCTCCTCGTCTTCCTCAACGCATTCCTCATCGTCTACCTCGTGTGGTAAAACCTCTGTACCATCGAGTAAACTTTTACAGTCTGAAAGAATAAAATTTCCGTCGTCATCTTCACAATTGTAACCCGGCGAATGTTTGGACGTTAAATTTGTAATTAGTAACGATTTAAATATCGCTTCGAATTGATAGCATGTCGGTTTGTTGGACCTGAAGTCATGGCTCTTTACGTTCCCGAAAAAATTTTCCAGTGGATCCTGATTGACATTTCGCGTGTCAAAACTTTCAAAGCCAAGTGATTGTAATTTTCTCCACAACAATTGGAAACCCTGTAGCGTGTCGATCAAATTTTGAAGGCATGGGATATCAGTTTTCACAGGCTTATGACTTCCAGCATCAACAAACCGCATGCTTTTCAATTGCCTCCTAGCATTAGAAAAAAAATCTCCGTGGTACGAATTTTCACGCCACGGGATGCGCTTGGGGTGATCGTCGCCGTGACTGACGCCATTCGTTCCGTCTCCGATGCCATTCATTAAGTGGAGGATGAAGGCTGTATGAGTTCCCTCAGGTGGCATCGTTCTCTTTCCAATGCTGGTCTCAAACGCTCCTGAAAAAATGAAATAATGAATTACTACATATGCCAGACTTCATTACTGACGGGAAGAGAGACATCAGTATGGTATTTTTTTTAACGCCACCAGCCGACTAGCCGGGTCCCAAATACACAATCACAACAGTCGATTGAACAATTTAACTAGTAGCATATCTTAGTCAATTGAACTAGTAGCATATCTTACCACCGGATTTTGCAAGGACGTCGATGAAACGAAACATTTTCTTGCTGAAAATCTGCATCATGAGCTTCACTCTCATTTTATTCATTTTTTCGATATATACGTGCTCTTCCGTTAAATCCGGCACGTTTCGTTCCAAGAAAGAAGCGTACACGTCTACTTCGTATGCTGTTATAATATGTTTCCATGACGCAAACTTTCTATCCTTGTCCGTCAAGTTTCGTCGATCGAAATCTATCTCGATGTCCTTTGTGAGGAGATTGTTCCGTATACACTTCATCAAGTGTGGTGGATCGTATAACGGTACAATTTCAACATCGTCTATGAGGATCGTCCAATCTGTAAAACAAAAAAGTTGTCAGATTTTTGAATTACGCGTATTTGAATGAAAGTGAGTAAATATTTTAAGAAGATACTTACATTTCTCTATTCCTTTCTCCTGTCGAATTCTGTCTGTGTCTGCTTGCATTGATTTAATCGCCTTCATATTGGAGGAGCCTTGATCGCATACTGTTGCTGCAATCACAAAACCAGCTTCGTGTACAGCTCGTACGACCTCCTTAACGCAGAAAGCAAGTTGTCCATGAGTCGTTTGAGAAGCACAGAAATTGTAAGTGATGGGGATCTTCCATCCAGTTTTTATCCCTCGTAGCATGAAGACTAGTGCGTGATCGGCATATTTCGAAGTACGGTTTGTGCCCCAATCCTCGAGACCAATAATCTTGTATTTTCCGGCGCAATTCGTCAAGTTGAGCTTTAGGGAAACTTCATCCCACATGAGGACGCACACCCTATCCAGCTTATCAACCATCCGGTCAGCTGATTCCTTTAAACAACTTTTCATGGTTTTTGTAACTCCGCAATCCAAGCGAATCTTGGTCAGTAATTGCCGAACTCTTTTTGGACTTGGTATGGGCAAAAAAGTGCATAAATATCTGTACGCAGATGCAGATCTTTTGTAAATAGAAAGGCACAAAAGTCTCTCATCTGGCGTGTATCGTCGACCATTTCTGAACTTGTTTACGTTCCGAAGTATCATACTGACGAAGTGTTTCTGTAGAGTACTAAGTTTGTCTAAATGTCCACTGAATTCGGCAGCCTTCATATTCTTTGAAAGCTTTCGCAGCCGATTAGCGTACCTATATACGAATTTATTTTTAGTTGCCAAGTATATTCCAAACCAGCTAATTTTGTGATCAATATCATATTTGCAACATTTCATTAAAAGCAGTTTTCAGTAAACAAATATTCATCATCGTATCATATTCAGTATTTCATAATTCAAGCTCTTAAATTCCTGATTATTCATAAATTCAAACTTACAAATTATTTTCAAACATCGAGAAAAGCCTCTCTTCATGGTAAAATTATCACTATCAGATTTAAAAAAATAAAAAATAAAGTACTATGCTTCAAAAAGTAAGTACTACAATAAACAATACTATATACAATTATTGCTCCTTTGTAAAGAAGGAGTTGAAAAAATTTTAATATTTAATTCTATTATCAACAGGCTTCGAAGCGATTTAAACACATTGGAGCAAGTTACAAACCAGTATTGATAAAGATAAATTAATACTCGACGTAAAATAAACTTTATAGTAAAGTTTACTATTAAACTTGTACTCGGTAGAGGATGAAAATTCAGATTTAAATATTCGTACTCCAGACGTACACTTCAGAACTGCGTTCCGCATTCCTATTCTTTTTTGAAAGCTTTGGTGTATTTAGTTTCAAATTCAAAATGTTGTAATAAATGTCCAAAAGAATACCGTAAATTTTTTCTTCTAAAATTGTCACGTTCCTTCTTCGCTTCTAACACGTGCTCGTACATCGTTCGCGTACTTTCATCGAGATCCTCCCTTTTCCACACCAAGCGTTTACAAGGTCTAGATTTCAATGATTTCCCTGTATCTTCCAAGTTTTTATTGGTGTCTACCGCTTTGACATTTTCAGAACTTGGTCCAGGAACTGTAATTTCTTTTTCGCTCGCCTCAACGTTGCCTCCGTTGACAACGTCTTCTGGGCTTTCGGAGAATAATTGTATCCTTACAAATTCACTCCTTCTTGATTTTGGCGTTGACGGGAAGTTCGAATCACTGAATTCAGCAGCTTCAAGCAGCGAGCTCCGTCTACAAGAACTCCTTTCTGCTGATTTGCAAATCCAGTTACGGAAAGCCACTGGTGAGAAGTCTGACATTGACGGAGTTACACTGATTGCTGCTGGCGGAGTTTCATTTTCATTCATATCAATTTTCTGACCACGAGCTTCCTTTGACACATTACGTCGATTTCTCTGAGGCAACATCAGCGAAGGTATTGCTCCTTCTTTGAGTTTTTTCCGCAAGCCACATTGATAATCCCCGTCTTTAAAATGCAAAAAACAAATTCGGTAACGATTTGTATATATTTGTTCATAGGTTAGCCTCAGCAATCGCGGATTAGCCGCAGCTTCGACCCACTTGGAACCAATATTTTTGCATTTAGGGAAATGATGAGATTTTTCACGCCGACTAGACGCACAATCAACAACAGCGCACTTCTGTTTATCCCGCGAAATTTCTTTCGGCTTCATTTTTTATTATGAAATCTTATCACCAGCGTGAGTGAAATTAACCTCTGTTAACCTCAAAAATGCCATGTGACGTTCTCGGTGATTCACGTTGATACAAGAGTAAGAGAGCCAGATGCAAGTCGTGGTCAGCGGAATGAGGTGTGGGGGGTCGAAACGCTGCGCCATCTAGCGTAGCATCAGAGCAGGATCAGGAAATAATAATAATAGTCTTTCGCCAAAGCCGCCTATACGAGTGACCACGGCCTGCTATGGACTGAAGACTACATTTTCTTAACGGATCACCATTGCATTTCGGTGACGCACGTGCCCTTTAAGGGTGCGAGGTTAAACTAGATTCGCTTCATTAATTGATCTCACGATTAATTAGTCAAGTACAAGCCCTCGTAGCTATGAGCCTGAGCGAGGATAAATAACGGTTTATTGCAATATTTGAATAAATTAGGATTTATTCAAATATCGAAACGTTTCACTGCACTATAATTTATTTTGGAAATTGCAGTATTTTCAGTGAAAAATAAAAAACGTACCGCAAAATATAATACGTTTTTTTCAATTTTTACAATGTACACTGTAATTCTTTCACGGGCCCTGGATATTTTTTACAATGTGAAATGTGTAAAAAGTTCACCGGATACAACAGAAATATAACGTTTCACATAGTGTACATTTTACTGTTCCACACTGTAAAAATTCGTCCGATGGGCATGTACCATGTCATATGTGACATCTGTATATTGTATTAAAGAAATATGCAAATTTCACTATTTGCCCTTCCAGGAGGCGCTGTTGATGGGGAAAACTGTAAAAATTAATGGGAATCTCAGCAGTTCGCACTGATAATTTTTTCCGTGTGAATAACTGTTTCATTGCTTCAGAGATCAACTATTTTTCTACTCGACACAAATATAATTAAGGGTGCCAATACTGGTTATTAGCGGATTTTATTTATCAAACGTTTTTAATAATCAGGTATTTTTGTTAATTTTACTAAAAGTAGGCTTTAATAGGGGGACTTTGTTTGAAGGGCATCTGAGGTAAATTCAGTTACTCCAATATAACCTTCGAGAGTTTTTGGAGGATTATTCTCGGTCTCCTGAAAATTTCTAGCTGATAAAAAGCTCAAATAGGAAAAAAAAAGATCATCTTTAGCCTCCCCTCAAATACTCTCGATCAAACATCACCGGTAAAGTCTTTCTTTCCTCTTTTTTTGTCCTGTAACTTCATCCATGTACTTACTCACCCTTGATTCAGAAATTCTCTTATATTTGTAAATGCAGTGCAACGAAACCCTTTTCTAGCTTCTGGACGCAAGAGAATCGCGCTCTAGCTAGAAAAAAAGAGAGTAGGCGAGGAGAGAGAAGGAAAGAATCGGTCGTTTCTCATTTCGTTGAAGATACGACTGGATCTCGAGTCAAGGCATGACAAAGAGAAGAGTGCGACAGACAGAGCGTAAGAGCTTCAAATTGCAAAGGACTTCTGAGAGACGCGCAATCGACGCGAATCAGAGAGACCACCGTGAAACCTTTCTCGAGATCTTTCTCTCGATGTCTTCTACTTTGCAATATCGTTGTACCCTTCTGACAATTGCCGGGCTCTGAAAGCGTCAAAATATATTCTGGTGTGAAAAGGTCCCGGAGTAGTTGTAAAATTATAAGAGGAATAACTAGACGCTAAAATGAGTCTGAAAGGGATGAAGGGAAATAGGAAATAAAAGGGAGAAAGATTTATTTCACAGAATGTCGGTTTAAAATTGAATTTCATTCAACCCTTCCTTCGACGCTTCCAAATAGTAAAGTGAGAAGCCGATTGAGATTCAAAGTAAATTCATCGGTGCAATTGGCCCAGATCGATGTGAGACGATGAATCGTTAGAAATCAAGGCAGCCATTTTTTCATTCGTCACTGAAAATCGTCAGAATGATCTTTTTTAAACGACGACGATATTTCCTGAAAAGTAAGTAGAGACTTTAAGGGAAAAAAAAGATTTTTCATTTGCCATCGATTCACGTTACTGGACGCGACAAAAAAAACGACACAGGACTTTGCAGTGTATCGTTAAGGGCGGGGTAAAGTTAATTCGGCGAAAAAAAGGCATGTTTTTAAGATTTTTTTTTGGCGTAACGGATAGTGTTCGTTTATTGAAAAATTTACATATAATAAAGTAACATTTGAACAACATTCTCCTAAATTTGCATTGCAAAATTTCAAAATTGAGCGAGTGAAAATTAAACCCCGGAGGCGCCTCGAAAAAAAGTTGGTTTGCGGTGTACACCATAACTCGCAACAGAATCATCTGAAACAAAAAAATCAAAATGCATTTGTCACAGGAGATGTTTCTCGAGGTAATGACGGGAGGATTTTTTTTTTTCGATTTTTCGTAGCGCTTGGGAGCCAAAAACCCGATTTTCGCTAAAAAAAAAATCGGCTAATTTGTTGTTGAAAAATTAGTAATTATTTTAAAAAAACAAAAAAGCTCTCGACAATACCTGGAGAATTATGTGAAGAAGTACTGTGCAAAATTTCAAAGCGATTGGTCCAGTAGATTTTGAGTTATCGTGTACACGGACTTCAAAAATGACAAGTCTCAGAAAAACTGTTTGAAAAACGCAGAAGAGTTTGGTCGCTTAGCGCTCATTGCACATAAGTTTGAGAACACTTCTCGATTGCATAAAAATCTGAGAAAATTCATGCATATTAAAGGTACTCAAAGGATTAATTTTGCATAATAATAATTCCAAAATGTTATTAACAAAATGATGAAAAAACAATAGCGCGCCGTGCAGCTGTCGCCCAAGTATAAAACCCGGCATGGAGCAATAGACGCTCAAATACTCATAACTTCGTCAATTTTACTCCGATCGACTTGAAATTTTAACACAATATTCTTGAGATATTATGCATTTATTTAAAAAATTTAAAAAAAATGAAAAAAAATTTTTTTAATACTTTACCCCGCCCTTAAGGATGTTCAGTCCCTATGAAATCTTTTAATGTTAATTGTTCAATAAATAGCTTCTTAATCGTCGTGAAATTTTTACACGACCTCCTGAATACTTCATGTAAAAACATATCAAATTTTCAGAATTCTGGCATCATTACTTCAACCTCCTTAAGGTTTAAAATGAAAAATGATGAGAAAATTCTGAAAATTTGATATGTTTTTTGTATGAAGTATTTAAGAGGCCGTGTAAAAATTTCACGACGATTAGGAAGCTCGTTATTAAAATATTAACATTTTGTTGAGAACAATTTTTTGAATTTTTTATCAATAAACTTCATTTTGTTTTCGTTGCTTTCAATATAGTATAGATATTAAAAAATTCAGAGGTCAACAAAAACTTATCGCAAAGTTATATCAGTTTCCATAAGACTACATTTAATTTCATTTCATTTGTTAATGTTAATTGTTCGATAACGAGCTTTCTAATCGTCGTGAAATTTTGACACCACCTCTTAAATAATTCATCCAAAAACATACCAAATTTTAAGAATTTTCTCATCATTTGCGATTTGGGACTCAATATCCTTAAATGCACGTTTCGTTCTCTCGTTTCGTCATTGTATTCGCCTTGCAGAGTCCGACCCTCGCAAAGAACGAAACGCACGGTTTTTGACAATTGAACAATGCTCGCAACGCCTGCTTCGAGAATAAAACAAAAATTATCGCCCTATATATATACACGCACGTATTGATAAACGTTTCAATACTGCGTTTCGACGATTGCGTCGTTGCCGCTGCGCTGTAAAACAAAAAATATGCTTTTGGACGATCACCAGTTGCGGCAGATGGTAACGATTTTTGTTAGCACTACGATATATTTTTCGTTAACGGAATAGGAAAAGTCGCACACGTGCGCGAACTGCGAATTAATTCCATTCACTATGCGCCAATATCTATCTCTCTCTCTTTCTATCTCTTTCTCTGTTCTCTTTTTCACAAAAAAAAAAGTTGGAAATCGCAAAAGTCATGGAGACTACTTGAATTCAATCAGAGAAAAATAAGACAATAAAAAATTAAAAAAAATTAAAAAAAATAAATAAAAATAAGAAAATAAATTTTAAAAAACTCTGCAAATTGGACATTTGCACATTGCTTCCTCATCTTTATCCGTAGTTCACACAGCTTTATTTATCACAAAGTATAGCGATCGAATTTGGCTTCCTCATAAAGGAAGCTTTGTTGACTATCGAAAAACATGAGTAATCAATGTGCAAATTTGCCAAATTCTTTCAAATTTACTTCTTGCCAAATTTGATTTTTGCCAAATTCAATAGCGAACAACCTTGATCACTATTTTGAATGTGTACAAAATTTCAGTAAATATCTCGCACTAGCCAAAGTTAGAGTACGCTATTTAAAAAAAAAAACCACAATTTGATAAAATTTTTATCATTCTATCGATTTTTGCCAAATTCAATAACGAACAACTTCGATAGCTATATTAGCTCTGTGCAAAGTTTCAGTGCAATATCTTAAAAATTGCACAATTCAGGGCGTTTACGCTATTTTTCAAAAAATTAAAAATTTCATAAAATTTCAATCCCTCGATGGTTTTTTGCCAAATTCGATAGCGAATGACCTTGATAGCTATACTAGTTCTTTACAAAGTTTCAGATCAATATATTGAAAATTGTGCAAGTTAGAGTGTTTACGGTATTTTTCAAAAAATTCAAAATTTCATAAAAATTTAATCTTTCGATCAATTTTTGTCAAATTCAATACCAAACAACCTTATTAGCTATATACTAATTCTGTACAAAGTTTGAGTGCTATATCTTGAAAATTTCCGAAGTTAGAGCGTTTACGCCATTTTTGCAAAAACGAAAAAAGTCGATAAAATCTGAACGCCCGTTAGAATAGAAACAGAATATTTTCACAATGAAGAGCAATTTGTGCTCGACAAGTGTGCCAAGTTTCAGCTCGATATCTCGAAGCGTTCTCGAGTTATTAATTATTTACATCTTTTTTCTAAATATGATTTCTTGATGTTTTGAGACATTTTGAATACCTTGGCATAAAAATCTCGAAAAAAATTTTTTTTAAGAAAGCAAAGCTTCCTTTATGAGGAAGCGAAATTCTCAAAAATTACAAAAATCGGATAGAATTTTTTTTGACACCTTCAAATTCATCTGATTGCGCAAGTAATTATAGCCAAGTTGAAAAATAATACAAAAATAATATTTTTTTTTGCTATTTTATCATTTTTTAATAAATACCTGGCGCTTCAGTAATTTTTTGGTATTTATTATTATTATTATTATTATTATTATTATTATTATTATATTTCTTTCCATCTCTAACATTATCAATACACATACATTATAATTAATACAATTAAAAATAAAATATACAAAAAAAGATAACAAATTTTTAAGAATATTGAGTTGATTGAGCTTTCAGGCACAATTTTGGAATTAATATCATCATTATAATTTGACTAATCATTCCTGAGTGGACAAGGAAGTCTGGCGAATGATGTTGGAATAGGGACGAGGAAAGTCTTCGGCTCTTTGGTTTTTCACCTTGCTTTTTCACGGATTTACATGGTGAGTTGGCGACAAGATTTCACTTTGACGAAAATTCATGCTAGACACTTCTCGCAACGTGCCAGATGCCGTAACGGTATCGCTCCGCGTATTAATATTGGGCAAAAGTTTTCGCCGCAAGTCTCACGTGGGATAAAATAATTTTGCCAAGGGAATATCAGCCTGTAACCCTGACGTTGGTAAAAGTGCCGCCTGTGGAGATTATTAGCAGCGCCCGTACTCTGTCCGTCGTGCCATCGAGTCTTCAACAGGGCCACGACGCAAAACTTTTATATATCTTGCAGAGAAATTATTTGCGTCCACTCGGCTATTGTACTTTCGACTATTGCCAACCTCCACTTTTTGTTCTTCTAGCGCTTCGAAAGAGCTGGACGAACGAAAGCGTGAAAGAAGTAGAAAAAAGCATCTAAAACTGTATTTCTATATTTTTATTGCCGTTAACTCGCTACTGAGGTGGTTACGACTTTTCTAATAGACGAACATAATCGCCGGTGGCAATGTAAACTTTTTGGTTCTTGGTATTTTTTGAGGTAGCGAAGCAAAAAAAATCCATATGTGAATGGTACAGTTTGGGTTAAGGCGGCATTCCGGTCTAGAATTTTGAAAAAATCAATTTGTGTTTGGATGTTCTGAAAGTTTAGTCCTTTAAAAATATATCCTCGAAAGGAAATTTTTTAGTTCCAATTATTCACGGAGTTATAGCTATTTTAGTGATGCAGCAACTACGCTCGTCACATCGGAGGACATTTTTTTTTTGTATTTTAGCAGGATGAAACAATGTTGTAAAAATAGTTTTATAGCCAAATCTAATGAAGAAGCTGAGAAAAAAAAATCTTAAAAATTTTCTTTTTTTTTACCATCTAAAGTAGACTAGCACCTCACTGAAACGATGCTAAAAATCATGCAAATTAGAAATTTGCACATAGCTTCCTCATTTTTTTCCGTCGTTGGTCAACCCTCATTTATGAGGATCTCCTTGACCATCTTTAAGGCATGTATGTTTATTATCATGGCTTCCTCATAAAGGAAGCTTCACGAACGACGGAAACAAATGAAGAAGCTATGTGCAAATTTATAATTTGCATGATTTCTTAGCAATTCCGTTCATTTACATTATTAATTGTTTTTGTCGTCCAGTGTATTGGTGCTAGAGAAGTGAACTCGATAGCTGCTAAATTAGGAAACTTAGTGTTAACAAGTATTTTTCGAAAATTTCAAAAATTTTTTGCGAACGAACATCTTGAGCGTTTTTCACCAAATTCAACCGTAACCATTCTTATCATCTAGTGTATTGGTGCAAAAAGTTTTAGCTCGATACTTCTAAAAATCCGGATGTTGGAGCGTTAACAAAATTTTTATGGAAATTTCAAAAAAATTTTTTAACCGAACCCCTCACGCGATTTTTATGAAATTCGATATTATTTTTCATTGTCATTGAGTGTATCGTCACAAAAAAATTCAGCTCGATAGATGCAAAATGACAAAAGTTAGAGAACTTACAAATTTTCTGCGAAAAAAAAAAAAAAAATTCAAACCGAACCTCTTGAGCTATTTTTCCCAAATTCAATCCCAACCGTGCTTATTATAAAGTGTATCTGCACATAAAATTTCAGGGTGGTAACTGCAAAATTACGAAAGTTAGACGACTAACAAACAATTTACAGAAAATACAAAATCCAGCCAAATAGACAATTATTTTGCAATATCAAAAAAAATTGCACTTAGAACAGGGACATACGTAGTCTACTTGTATACCAAATTTCAAGTCGATCGCCCAAAGCGTTCTTCAGACATATTCATTTTAAGGAAAGCACACACACACACACACACACACACACACACACACACACACGCGCGCGCGCGCACACACACACACGCACGCACACACACACACACACACACACACACACACACACACACACACACACACACACACATACATACGTCTGGAAATGTTTTCTAAATGTGATTTCTCGACGTTTTGGGTCATTTTGAACATACTGACATGAAAATTGCGAAAAAAAATTTTTTCGCGAAAACAAAGCTTCCTTTATGAGGAAGCAAAATGGGTTTGAAAACTATGGATTATGTATGCAATACTATGATTGGTGGTAGCTTCGCTCGAAAATCGATCACCGCATGTATGTTTTCGATTTACTCGCGTCTAATTACTACTTTCCAGCTCTAGTCGTCAAATCCAAACCCCATATCCGCTCGACCACAATTTGATTCAACGAACGTGTAGAATGATTTCGTGGTCGAAATGCGGAGTCTATCGGGAGCGGATGTACATGACGTGCGCTACGAGATTTTCTCGTGGTGGAAAATTCATGTTCATTCAGATGTTTCATCGTATATGTCCGTTGCACGTTTGAAATTCAATCAATTTTTGGAGAGGACATAAAAATATGAGGATCGAAGATTCGTTTGTAAAGTAAACGAAGGCAGGATTCGCAGCGGCATCTCAATGTTGAAATTTATTTTTTTGACCAAAGAAACTCTTTCCGGTGTCCCGAAAAGACTTTCCTTGGCACGAAATTCAAATTTTACCGAAAAATTCAAGAGACATGTACTTTTTTTGTTGTGAGAAACCGTTTTTGGAAGTGAAATTGCCACCTAAAGTGATGCGCAACATCAGAATGCGCAAGAATCTAATGTAAAAGGATTAATCTCCATTTTGATTAGTATTTCAAATTTACAAAAAATATAATAAATCGATCATTTCGTACTTTATCCGGCGATTTACTCAATATGAACAATCCATCCAAAATTTGACATAAAAATAGTCAAAACCTGAAAAGCCCTGAAACACCCCTTGAAAGTCCCAAATTTGGAGTTAATTTCACCGTTTCGAAAAGTTTTTCCACAGATAGAAAATATTCCGTATTTAAATTTCATAAAAATCAAAGAAAAACACCGGAAGGACTTTCCTCGTGCGTCTATTCCAAATAACTTCAATGTCGTTTGGAAAGCACCTATTGAAACAAAGCTGCACTTCTCTATTTTTGTTCTTCAAATTACTAATTTTTTGGTAAAATTTAAATTAGATTTTTACATGTTTATCCGGCGTCTATGAAAATCTAATTCGCATTTGTCAATCAATGGTTTTGAAAAAAAAATAGTGAAACGCGGTTTAGTTGCCACCTGCGGCATTTTCCATGAAACCCTAGCTACAAAACCTCATTGTCAGATAAAAAGGACACTACGGTGCTGCAGTTTCTCAATAAAACTGCGAATGCAGAGATAAGCGAATACCATCTGTTTTCGATGATAATTTCAAGGGCGACCTTCGTTACCTTCTCATGTCGATAACCATCCCTGCTTTACCAGCTGACGATAGCCAAATCAGCAATACGAAATCCAATCAGGGGTATTGTTATATCTTAGCGTGACGTTTAATTTATTTTATAACAAACAAATAATTATTAAGAAAATATTAAAAAATAGAAACGAGTCGGTGGTAAATCGTCATTGCAGGAATCTGCTTGTTCGTTCTACTAAAAAAAGAGTCAAGCTCCACATAGATTTAAAAATTTAAAAAAGAAGAAAGAGATAGGTCGACTATCGGTAAAATCGGGCAGTAGGGGAGGAACATATGCCAAGCAGATTTCTACAAAAAAAAACTTCAAATTCCACAATATCATCTCATGGAATAAAGTCATAAACGTCGCCTTCCTTACCGACATACCCTCTACTACATGATTTTTATCGACCCTAGTTATTAATCTCCAGATCTATAAAAAGTTTACCATCAGAAAGAAACTTTGATACTTACCTAATGTCTCTTATCGTTACTGGATCGATGAGAGCACTAACATAGACGGGTTTTAGTCCGACGGGGAATAGATTTACCCGCCACTTCTTTTCTCAAAAGCCAATTCGAAATTTCGAGAATTATGATAAAAGCAGATTTAATTCGATTCAGAATTTCAAATTGAGATTCCAGACCGAAAAATCAACTTACTTTGAAAATTCGAGTGAAATTCTAAGTCAAAAAGCGAATTCATTTGGGAAAAATCTAGAATCAAAAACGTTTTGTCGAAAAATCCCACAATTTCAACCCAAGAATTAATTCGGCGAGTACGATGAGTTTCGTAGTTTCCACGTCGGAAAAAAAGCCGAAAAGTCTGCCGAAGGCTCTTTTTCCGGGGTTTATATACTCAGTGATCCAGGCTTAACCCGTTCGATTAAGGTAGGGATTGAGTATGATAAAGATAGAGGATGCATTTTTTGATGACATCTATTTTCCTCTTTTATTTTGCATATAACATTGGTTCCTTAAAAATAATAGTAATTTTAATATTATAAATATTTCTACGTGATTATTTATGATGAGTAAAGTCCCTTTTTTTCTTTATAGTTATCGTATCGTGCATTCGTTAAAATTGTTGTTCCTTTCTTATATCCGATTGTTTCTTTAGCTATTGTTAAATTTGATATTATTATTTTTCGAATTAAACGTTTGAAATAGTAAATTTAGATTAGCTGAATATTCCTTGTGCGGCATCTTGCGAGTTAAGATTACAATCTATATTGTTATAGATAATTTGTAGATGATTTTAATGGATTTTGAATTGATAATGTTTAAACATTTATGATTAAAATTTAGTCTGAGCTTGAAACATTGTTCTTTTTGATTTTTTTTATATTCATTATTTTGGGATGTGGTTGCATAGGCTGGTTGTATGAGTCTACTAGAAAAAAGGAGAAGGTAGGAGACTGCGGCGCGTGGCTAGGAAACGTCGTTTCTTCTTCGCGTCTTCTTTCCTCCGAGAAAGAGATGAAAAAAATAATCAAAAAAATAAAAAGTACTTGGCGAGTTGGTTCTTAACGAACAATAAATCAAAATGGTTTTTTAGTGAATACGTGAACACCAGAATGTCACTATTTGCTCAATGAAAAAACTCGCCAAGTACTTTTTATTTTTTTGATTATTTTTTTCAACACCAATCAGAGCAAAGGAATACAGCGTCGCAGTGCTTGGCGACACGAGCTTTCGATGTTATTAATTTATTTGGCTACTTTTTGCAAAGGATATGTAGAACTATATATATATACTAGGGTGATGCAAAAAAAAATCGTTCGCAGAACGAGTTGCAGTTAAAATCGACGAACTACAATTGCTTGGTTTAAAAGACTTGATTGATTTCGTCACATCGAAATCGTTGAATTTATTTAAGAGTTTTGAGCTCCCGTGCAGTTTCTTGGACGTTAATCCTGCAATTTGGGAGAATAACCAGGATTATAATACCTGTTTACCAACGTTGAAATGATATGCATTTTGTGATATGCATCACAAAAAATGAAGACCAAAAACAATATCTTTTGCAAATTGTTGAGGAACACAGGAAAAAGGATCCGTCTAGCACCAAAAGAAATTATTGTTCAGCCGGATCTTCTAAGTAACATCCCACTTATTCTGTTCATTCTGTTCTCTATCTTTTTTGTGATAATCTGTAGTTAAAAATACAGAAAAATAAGAACTAATCATTTAAACTGTTTTTTTTTTGGTTTTGTTGAAACATAAAATTTTGGAGCGAAAAATATGTGATTTTTTTAAAACAATTACACCGATTTTTTTAGAGAAAAAAAATTAAATCTAAAAAAAGACCGAAAAGCCGCTCGAGCACTATCTAAAATTTTTTTTTTATCCCAAATTTTAGGAATTTTTTTTTTAATGTACTAACGTTTTTCGATGGAGCTGTAAAAAAATAAAAAAATCGATTTTTTTTGCATCACCCTAATATATACGTTTGTAAATGTACTTGTCTCCAATGTTTGTGCACCATTTTTGGTGTTTTTTTCTTACTCACAATGATAATACTGATCAAAAAATATTCGGCTTTCGTCACTGACGTAAATTCAACGTCTCAAAAATATACGCACACAATGCGATGACGCTTGCAGGGGTGTGACACTCAATGCTGCTCAATGCTAAACGATAGAGATGGGCGCGGGCGATGTTCACTCGATGTTTTGAGAATTGATGTTTTTTGGAAAAAAATCGAATTCTTTCACTCGATGTTTTTAAGAATCGATTATTTTTGAAAAATCGATTCTTTTTGCAAAACATCGATGTTTCCACCCCCCTTTCCGCTCTTGTGAGTGCGAGAGAGAGAGCGTATAGGGGTCGTATGAGAGCGAGAGAGAGGGTGTTAAACTACCCCTTAAGGGTGTTAAACTACCCCTTGTTGCATCATAATAAAGAGTTTGTTTAAATTTATTCGTACATTCGTACGAGGAGGTCACCCACACTTTATCCATAACATATACTGCAAATATGAGTATGACGACAACAGGTGCAATTTTTGAGTTCAATAAAACTATCCATTACAAAGTTTGTATACGATTGTATATCAATATTGCAATATCGAAGGTATGATCAACCTCTATAAATATCGCACACTTGAAATTCCAAGGGCATCATCTTATCATAGACGATTTATCTTTTCAGCAGTCCGCTACCTCGTAATCAACTATTTCTAACTTTTATCAATTTTTTTCTATCACGTTTATCTCTGTATTCGCTGACAATCGCGTCAATCACATTACCGACATCATTGGGTGGCATTGAAAATGCTTTCCTCGTTGAAAGTTTGCACTTAGCTTACGAACAACCTGACTTGACAACTCAACCTGACAGAAATTGTGCTGTGAATCACCTTTTCTGATCTTGTCTGGTCATCGGTGGTTCAATCAATTGTCACATTGTCCCAAAAATGTGTTGCACGCTGGACAATAGTGTCTCTTCACCAAACAACTGTCGATGCAGTATGGACAACACGCGCACAGTGGGCCTCTGAAAATACAATTTTTTTCAACTGACCAACCTCTTTTTACAAAATCTTATTCGCAATTTCACAAATGCTCTGCTGAGCATTTGATCCAGATTTGCAACAAATCGAGTTTTGAGCAAAACGTATCTCAAATTCATGTTATCTTGACTAACAGTGCATAATTCTCACCCAATTAAACACAGCAGGACAGCGAATAGATGGGTTCTTGTATTGCTCTCCTCTTTGACAGTCGTTGTGATCGAAGCATGACAATGAGGACATGTCATTGCCAGTGAATTCGGGCCAAAGGCTGGTTGGCTTACGAAAATAACACCTGCACGAAACCAAAGAAAAAAAATCAATTAGTGTCATAAAGCTGTCCTGATTAGAAAATCCCTTAAATCCATCTTGAAACTCATTAAATGAACTGACATCAAATATCAAAAACATCGAATCCAATGAGTTTTAATGTGACATCATTTAATTAATGTCACATAGATTTTCTAGACCAGGAACCATTTCTATAAGTAACACCGAATTCAAAGTTACCGGGAGCTGTTGGATTCGGTTGTTGTTGTTGTTGTTGTTGTTGTTGTTGTTGTTGTTGTTGACCCTCATAATAAAACGGAGGTGGAGGCGGACCCGCAGTTGGTTGCTGATAACAACCGGGTGGTGGTACTCCCGATTTCTCCATATTTGAAGCTAGAGAATATGTTCAAAATGTAAGAGACCAATAACCAATGACCAACAGCGACGCCTTTCATTAGTAATTTAATCATTGGTCCCAATACTTTCCAAAATCATTTTTAATCAAATTTGTACTACTTATAATACAATCAAATTCCCTCAGGAAATTGTTATTAATGTAAAAATCTTTATATGTAATTTTTTCATTTATTTCCGTTGAGAAGCCCATTTTGAAAATCCGGTTAGATCACTGCATTGTCATATTGACTGAATATCCCTGAATTGGTATACTCGAGATATTTCTGTACGATTATCTATGTTCCAACTGATTCCTAATGTTTTACTTCCAAACCGATGTAATGACAATCTGGAATCATGAGTCGCCTGGATCGAATTGAAACATATTATCAATTGTGGGTGCGAATCTGGGTAGCGAAGCTAAATCATCATCGAACTGTCCCTGTTGTTGAAGCACCGATATTGATCGGATTTTTTCATCTAAGCATATCTAAGCATATCGTTTACACACTGCGATATCTCATCGGGAAATTGTTAGTATCCGCAAAATTCAAGTTACTCATTCCCCATTGCTCGTTTACCCGAATATTGATAACCAATTCGAATCGGATATCCAATACAAGAACTAAGGTACAAAATCGAGATTTATCATTTTTTCAGAAAAATGATTGTAAAAGATTAAGGATCGTATTTGAAGAGTTCCAATTTATTATAGAAACATATAATAACAATAATTGGAAAACGAATAAAAATTATTTTATAAAAAAATAATCCAGTTTACGTCAATTAATTTACAAGCATATTTATATGCAGTTTGTCGGGAATAAAAATTTGTAATTTTAGTCCGATTTAGATACTTCAGAGTCATTTTTATCGCTAACTTGATTTGACTAAACTTAAACTTGTTTTTGACTAAACTTAAAGAATGCCGTTTGGTTCATCTCGATAACTAAATTTTTGTAGAAATAGGAGCAGTTTAAGCATCGCCGAAAAAAATGGAAAGGGCCTTCAAAAATTTGCCAAAAACAATGGTCGAACTTCAAAAATTTTGCCAAAAATAGAAAAATGATCGTTATTGCATGAACCAAACGGGATTTTGAAGCTCAAACGATCACTAAAAGAATGAGCGCATGTAGAAGCCGGAATTTCATTTGGAAAAAAAATCTCAGCCATTTTACTGAAGCCATTCAATTTTGGACTAATCGCGAAAAAAAATGTTAATCAATTTTTTTTAGCTTTATGTCGATGTATCTTTTTTCACTGAACACGAATCTACCAATAATTTCCGTCGAATCTCAACATTTTTATGAATTTTTATTTAAAAAAACATTTTTTCCATATTTTCCTTGCTTTTTCTCATGAATCAATTTTTTTCAACAAAAATTCTGCGCGAATTGCAATTAGCGGTGAATTCCCCATTGAAATATGGTTTGGAAACGATACATTTGTAGCGATAATTTATAATTGCTTAGAAATATAACCGCGAATTTTTTGACAATTCATTCCGCAAACAATTTTCAAAAAGTCATTATTATACATTTTTGTGGATATTAATTCAAACTCTTCTGAGTCAAAAAATTGAGTAATCACGCGAAGCTTCTTACTTACAAAATTATTCTGCCCGATTTTTCCTTAAAAAAAACAACGAATCTTCGTTTTTTTATGTCGAAGATTCTGATGCGCTGATGTATCCTTCGAAAAATCCAAGAAAAATTACGATCAACGATTTACAGTTGGTGAAGCGTGTCCTATGAGACTCTGGCATCCACTGACTCATTACGCTTTTATACCTGATATTTCCTCTGATAACTCTGCACGACCATCATCCACCTCCACTTCCATCGAAACTTATCGCTATTATTGGTTTTATATTAAAAATATAAAACATTAAAAATCATGAGTTTCATGACTGTTTATTTTACAACTTTTTGTAAGAAGACTAAATCAGAGAGACTTTTGTCAATGTAGTTATCTCTAACTTTAGTACACCACTTTCGGTATTTTGAGGGGGCGTTAAGCACACTAAAATGAGAGCCAAAAAGAAAATATCAAACATGAAGCTTCTATAAGGAAGCACAATTCTAATTTTTCATCAAATTACATTGATTTTATTTCTTTGAAAAAATCGGGATTTTCAGGCAAACTGAGAAATGTCGAGAAAATACCTTTCGAAAGGTTTTGTCATTCAAGAGGATGTGAATATCGATAAAACAGACCTTTCACATCCTCTTAAGAGGAGGCTAAATAGCGAAATTTTTCGTGCGAGTGCGAGAGAGAAAGGATGATAGGGGTCGTGTGAGAGCGAGAGAGAGAGGTCCGAATGTCGGCTTTAGCCTCCTTTTAAGAGGAGGCTAAATACCGACACTAACACCTCGAAATTGCTATCCAAACTTGCTCTTATACAAATGGATGGAATTGAATAAAATTTTAACAACATCATCGGAACAATGGCAGGAATGGAGCCTCACTAAATTTTTTTTGAAAAACAAAAAAAAATTTACAGATTCATTTACCACCAAGAAACTGTAATTGAAAAACTTAAATTATTAAACTTTTACTGCATTTCGGGTAAAACCAAGAGTGAGGCTCCATGAAGAACGCCACGATATCGAGACGTTTTCGACATTATTTTATCAAAATGACACGCCGTAAGTTTGGATGGCGCATCAAGAGATAAATATCGATAAAATGTAGTTTTATTGAAAAACGAAATGGCGAAATGTAGTTCACAGACGTGCGAGTGAGGGCAGCACCATGGATTCTGACGAGTAACCTATAATATTTAGGGGGCTCGAATGAGTTCGTTGGCATTAGCTGTAACGCATTTTAGCCTCTCAATTGACAATTAATTGTTAATTAATTTATCCCCCTCTTGATTGTCAAAATGTAATTAATTTTCATCCATGGTTGTCGGAGAAAGACTGGACGACGATGATACGTCGATAATGTAGGGATTGAATAAAAATGATGAAATGTATGTATGAAATGTATGTATGTATGAAATTGAATAAAAATGGTAATTTTGGTAGACTTCAATATGGAGAAAATTTACACCTGGCTGCGCGGGAAAGAAGATCAAATGACACTAGAAGAGTGAGTCATATCCATATTCTCAACGATGTTCCGCAATATGACTGTTCGACGAATTATTGTTATTGTTATCGGGCGCAATATTGGTTCTGACATTCATAGTGATAAGACCTTTTGAGGATGATCGCACAGTCGATTACGAGGTGTCGCCGGACACGCTTCGCCCGTGGCGATTGCCTCGAGCATTGGATTACCGATCATTATTATTTTCCCTCATTCTCTATTGGAATTGCCGAATGGTATATCCGATCAGTTTTACCCTAAAATTTGGTGAATCGTTCATAAACAATTTACTGTGTAACAATCATTGATCGTGCCAGTCAATGATACGTTTTTAAGTGATATGGAAAAGTGCGAGGAAGAAACAGAAGAGGTAACAATGCTATATTTTCGACGAAAACCGCTATATCTCAGATATATTTTGGGATATAAAAAATATATTTGACATTTCAATGCATAAAAATCAAATTATATCAAAAATATAACATTTATCAAAGCATAATAACGAAAAGCGATTTCCCAGGATAAATTAATGTTATTGACGCGACGATTGACCCGGCTTCATCCGTTCATCTCTTCTTGTCATCACGTTTTTCGATAAGATTGTAATTTATAATCGTTCAATGTGTATCACAAAGGTCACACTGTAACCAGTTTCGGACACACGTGAAACGATCGATGTAAACAAAATTTACGAACGTGGTTTCGCTCGACGCTGGATCGAGTGTTGATCAGTCGCTCAGTGATGTTATTCTAGCACAGTCATTTTCAGAAAGTCAGAAAATTTGGAGCCTATTAAATATTCGATACAAATGGAAGAAATCAACCTTCGCAAACTTATATTGTTTTTCATCGTGGATCGATAAAACGATCGATCGATAATCGATAAAGCGAGAGTGAATTAAATGAAACGAATTCTATGCTATTTTTCATTTCTGAATCATTTTCATGGGATTCAAAATTCACGAGTGCCAAGCCGAACTTTTTTGTTATGAGTTAATTACCGTTGGTGATCTTTTTTCTACGTTTATTGACGACGTTTTTTCTACGTCCTTCATTTTTTCTTCATAAGTCAGAGTTGACTTCGATCCAGTGATTTTTTGTCTTTTCGCTTTGTTTTTAATTTTTGCAACGTGCTCTTGTGTTAAGGCGGTATCTCATTAAAAATGTAAATTGTGAGAGCGAAAAAATATTATCGTTATTCGTGTGATTAAGATATCAGAGTGTGACGCGAACGGAAGTTCATTATCCAATCGACGATAAAACTCTCTCCGCTGGACTTTATTTACATTTTGATTCTACGATATTTCGACTGTTATTGACATCATCTCGACGTTAGGATACATTTGAGATGGCCAAACGAAAATTACCGATTTACTTTGACGAGGTATCAAATTAAAAATACTTTTCAATCAATGCATTAGTCTTTAAGCAAATTACATTTTATTCCGCATGGGCTGTTATTTTCTTTTTATTTCACAAGTTGGTTTGGATGTCAAGTCTAAATGCGATATTAGTGAGAGTTAATTTGCACGATGATAAGAAATCATTCGACTGCAAAGAAATTTTGAGGAAGACGCTTGAAAACTATGTTTCAGCCTGATAACGTTCTCATAACTCCTTAAAATAGTGATGATTCAAAAAGGAACGGTCACTTTGTATCATCAGATTTTTCACGTTCAAGAAAAGTAATTTTTATCGATAACGGAGTTCTAATGCCTCTGCTGAGATAAGATAGTCAATGCTTTATAAGATTCTCACGTCGTCAACTTGACCTTTCCCTATCATTTTTTTTTCCATCGCTTGAAAAAAAGTTTTTTTTCCGAAGGTCTTTGCGGAAGACGAGGAGGGAGGAAATGTCACGAGCGATGACGAAACACACGTCGTGATACTGACCGAGGAGAAACGACAAAGACGAGTCAGTGATGTGATTGACAGTATGGGGGATCCTGAAAATTTCATTCCCGAAGGCCTCATGACTCCTCGTCGATCAAAACAACCCACCGATTTGGTTAGAATCCATAAATTGCCAACTGAAATCCAAAGAACAGGGTAGTTCAAGCGTGAAATTGTTTTTTTCCCATTTTTTTGCAGATATCACCTGATCAAGGCTACTCAGCGACACCGGAACCATCAACCCCGGATTTCAAAGACGTATTTAAACCTGATTGGATGAGAAAGAGTTTCGACTACTTTGACGCTGCGCCGAATGTACAACCTGATGAGGAATCCCTTGGGTGAGATTTTTCAAAACAATTAAAATCAAAAATTATGGGAATAAAGCATTAGAATAAAGTACGACTTAGGGGAGACCGGGGACAGTTGTAACAATCTGTATTTTGGCTTTTTCTGGGCCCAAAGTATAATGCTTACGTAAATCACACGTATACCCCTGCATAGAGCATTTAACGGTCTACAAAATGGTTCTATGTTGAAGTCTGTAACTAGAATTGAAAAAAAAGTATAGGCCTTCATAAAAAGTGTAAGAAATTGTTACAACCGTCCCCTACTCCGGGGCAGTTGTAACAGTCGATGGGGACAGTTGTAACGTTCAATGGGGCTAGTTGTAACATAAAATTTTAACACAAAATTATGTCTTTCATTGTGACCAGTATTATATAATATTATTACAACATCAAACATCATCACAGGGATATATATTACGGTCACAATGATAAAATCTTAACACATGGAAATAGTCGTATCGAGTCGATAAAAATCATGAAATAATTGAATAAAGTCTCAGACACACCAAACTTGTCAAAGAAACATGACACATAACCCAAAGAGACGTGCGGTGGTTGCCTGTATAGATTTTCCATTTTTGATCTTTTCATACGCTTCTTCGTACGTTGACATGTCGGCACAGGCTCGTTGCGTGATTCTTACGCCTTGCAGAGGCATTTTTGCACACAGAAACTTAAAAAAAAGGTCCGTTTGACGTTAGATTCAATGTTTAGATGTGAAATTATCATGACAACTGACAGCCGACAAACTGTTACAACCGTCCCCGGCAAAATTGTTACAATTGTCCCCAGATGGTTTTTTCTACTTCAAAGTTAGAATTTGATTAATTTTCTCAAGCTCGAGGCTTTAAAAACGGCGAAAGTTGACACAAAAATGTCCAAGGAAGTTTATGAAAAAAAAATAATGGCTATATGTAGCACAGTAATCGAAATATTCGTGTTTATCGAAAGCCGCAAAAGTTTACTTTGGGCCTGACAATACCAATACACCTCTCTGGTCAAGTCTGTTTAGTGCGGATGTCTCCTAGCCTAGTAACCAAATGTGAGGAACTGCAAGACGCATTATGTGCCTGCGGGACACGGTGGTACCTACCATAGTTTGGGAGATATTCGCTATGTTACAACTGTACCCTGTTACTTTTGTCCCCGGTCTCCCCTATGTGAGGAAAATATATATTTTTTTTAATATTGAACTTATTTGTGTCTTTATGTTAAAAATATTTAAAAACATTCGTAAACGTTATTATTATCCACTTTGGCAAAAGATTTATGTATCAGCATTTTTTGAAACTGCAATAAGCGATAAATGTCAAATTACCATTCTGAGACAAAAATACTTGAATGACTTTTAGTACCTTTTTGAATGATACGATTTTTGTTTAACTAATCGTTATATATGGATTTCTCTATTGAAGAAACGATTTATTATTATTATTTAATCTGTAACTATATGTAAAAGGGATTGTGAAATTTTATTTTGTTTTTTTATTGTTACATTTTTTTCCTGTGTTATTTAAATGGGAAATAGAAATGTGCGATGAGACATATCTAAATATTTATATTAAGAGCTTTGCTTTTAACAGGCATCTTTTTTTACCTCCCCGAAAGTATTTAATATGTTATTTCGAAAAACAAAAAATAGTCGCTTTTTTTAATCAGTCTAATAAACTCATATAATATATACGTTTCAGTATAGATCTTCAATTCATCTCTTTTTTATGTCTAAATACAGTCATTAAAAAAAAATATAATACAATGTAGCATTCCACCGAGGGCTGTTGCCTCGATGCCCGTTGACATGGATGATGATCGTTACAACATGAATCATAAACATCGAGGTAAATGCATCGTCTTCAATCACGAGCACTTCGATATCGGTTTCAAGGATCGAAGGGGCTCCAGCGTTGATGCCAAAACGATCGAGCAAACCTTCCAAAATCTTGGTTTTGAAGTCGAGATTCTCAATGATCTCAAACATGCCGAGGTCGTCGATAAAATAACTCAGCGTAAGATTTCTCCCTCCTCATGTATGAATACATGGGGCATTCCATCCCAAATCGGACAGTTTGAAACACTTTTTTTTCCTCAATTTTTTTATATTTTCGAGTGACCATCAAAAGACCCTTCCTGTTAAATTTTGAGATTTTTTTTATTACCCGTTCAAAAGATATTAAATTAACAAAAAAACCGCTCTTTTTTTGGTATTTTGATCATAACTTCTTTAATAATGGTCCAAATTAAAAGTTGCTTTTTCAAAATTTTTATTTTTTTATAGCCTTTTCAGAAAAAAAATACAAGAAAAACATTCGACGTGTTTTTGAATCAGTTTTTATAGTTTTAAACTTTAAATCGCGCTTTTAAAAGTGAATGTCATTTTTGATTTTTTTTAAATTTTCGTGAGATCTCAATAACTACTATTTTTTTCGATTTTTGAAAATTAATTTTTTTTTTTTAATAAATTATTATGAATACCAATTTTCGTTACTGTATAGTATTTTTTAAATCATCTTGAATTAATTTGGGTACTTTTTCATTGTTAACAGATTTTTAAAATTAATAATTAATCGATGAGCAAATAACAACAGTTCAAGAATTGTACGAGTGGACATTGACCCTAAATAGTCTACCGAATATTGCTGTCAAATTTTCACATGAGAAACATTATTCAAATGCAAAAGACAGATTTTATTTGCGATAAAATACTGCGAAGTCAATCACAGGGGGACACAAAAATTTCATTCAATTATTCCAATGAGCAACGGAAACGTATTGGCAAAGGAATATTTTAATTCAGGAAATAATTGTATATGCAAGGTTTTCAAAAAAATACGTGAATGAATAAAAACTGTTGTTATTATTGATCATAAACAGCCTTAACGATTAATTATTAATTTACAGAACCTGTTAACAATAAGAAAGTGTCAAAATAAATTCTAAATATTGAAAAAAATTTTATACAGTAACAAAAATTGGTATTCATAATAATTTAGTTTAAAAAAAAAATTTATTTTTCAAAATTCGAAAAAAATAGTAGTCATTGATATCCCACGATTAGACTAGTCTTAAAAATTGTTGAATAGATAGATGTTTAAAACAAAAAATAAAATAAAAAATCACACGCACTTTTAAAAACGCGATTCAAAGTTTAAAACTCAAAAAACTCATTCAAAAACACGTCGAATATTTTTGTTGTATTTTTTTCTGAGAAGGCCATAAAAAAACAAAAAATGTCAAGGAAAAAAACATTTAATTTGGACCATTATTAAAGAAGTTATGACCAAAGTACCAGAAAAAGAGCAGTTTTTTGTTAATTTAATATCTTTTGAACGGATCACCAAAAAAATCTCAAAATTTAACAGAAAAAGTCTTTTGATGGGTACTAAAAAATATAAAAAAATAGAGGAAATTAAATAAAAAGTTTTTCAAACTGTCCGACTTGGGATGGAATGCCCCATATACTTCATTGCCGATTTTAAGCAATCATTGAAACATTTTGATCCAGTGAGCGAGGAAGATCATGAAGATGCCGACTGTATATGTATATTTATGCTCACTCATGGTATGTCGGAGGACATGATATGCGCCAAGGACTCGGCTTACAAAGCCGAGAAGATCTGGAAACCCTTTACCGGTGACAAATGCAAGAGTCTCGCTGGAAAGCCAAAACTATTTTTCTTTCAGGTCAGTAAATAATTTCTCCTCATTCGTTGAGTCATTTCCAGGAGATCATTTTTAAAATATATCTTTGGCTTCGTCTATTTTGAACCCATATAAGTGAAGGTTGATGAGGAGGCATTCTCTCGGAGTCTTCTAGGACCAGTTTCTATTTCAGGCTTGCCGAGGATCAGAACTGGACAAAGGTGTCACGTTACTGAAACAACCAAGACTAATGAGTGAAGCAGACTCGGCCATAACGTCTTACGAAATTCCAACTCATGCCGATTTTCTTATCGCTTATAGTTCAGTACAAGGTTCGTATTTGCACGCCCATGAAGTACTTTTTTTTTTTTCTCCCACAGTTATATCTTTTTATTTGAAACAAAAAGCCAAAAAGATTTCCAATTAGTTCAAGTTTGGCTGGAGCAGGCACCCTAAGCTAAAAATTAAGTTGATGGATGGCGACGAGATTACAAAATTTCGAGCGATCAGAATTTTTCAAAAATTTCAATTATTTTTTTAAGCCGAACAACTCAGTTGCCATTCAATTCAAATCAATCCTAATTCAATGCCAGTTCCTAATTCAAAATTAAGTGCCTTTATTACTAAGTTCATCCGTGAAAAAAATAACAGCTTGATAACTGAACAATTATGGAAGTTGGTACATTCAAAACAATTTTTTTATGATTAACATTTTTTCCAAACTGGCGGTATTCTTAAGTCGGTATTCTGGTCTGGAGACATACATTTTGAGCCTTTTTTCGAGCTCGATAAAAAAATAGTATATTACGATACTAGTGCGATGAAACTTTTTCTGACGAGTGTGAGTTTGCAGCATGAGCCGAAGGCGAATGTTGCAATCACAAGAGTTGAGAAAAAGTTTCTCGCATGAGTATCGTACGAAATTTTATTGTACGAGTGCGCAAAGTGCGCACGCTGCGCGTGCTCAAACTGGCACTTTGCGCACGGAGTGCAATAAATATATTTTTACCATTCTTTTTTACAACATATGTATTTATTAATATTTTGACGATAAACAAACAAATTTTCGAGAAAAATAAATTACAATTAAATAAGTTACAAGCTGGTACAGTTGGGGCTAAAAAAAGGGGTTCGCTGGGCGACACGATTGCAATCTTTATAGTCATCCGATTCAAAATTTAAAAACAGATTCATAATTAGTAAGAACGTCGCTATAACCCCTACCTCAGAGAAAAAGGAAAAAAAATCGCACAATGGCGGCTCTCTGGACAAAAAAGACGTTTTTCGATTCCTGTTTTCATAGTTTTTAATTTTTTTTGCAATAGTAAAAAAAAATAATTTTGAAACAAAAGTCGTAGTGGCGATAGAGTTCTACATTGAAGATTGGCGAAAAATTTCAAGTAAATCAGTTGAGTTGAACTTAAGATATCATGTCAGCCATGTTGAGAAAAGTACTTTTGAAAAACGTCTATATATAGTCCTATTTACCTCGACGTGACAGTTGCTACGTCACTAAAATAGCTATAACTCCGTAAATTATTGGAATTTCAAAATTTTCTTTCGAAGATATATTCTCAAATGTCTGAACTTCAAGAATATGCAAAAAAAATGATTTTTCCAAAATTTTAGACCAGAATCCCCCTTAATGGTACGCTCTGACGTGACAGGCTTAATTGCTGCGTCACTAAAATAGCTATAACTTCGCAGATTTTTTTAATTAAAAAATTTCCTTTCGCGGATATATTCTTAAAGGTCTAAACTTTGAGAATATTTAAAAAAAAATCAATTTTTTCAAAATTCTAGACCAGAATACCCCCTTAAAGGTACGCTCTGACGTGACGGGCGTAGTTGCTGCGTCACTAAAATAGCTACAACTCCGTAAATGATTGGAATTATAAAATTTCCTCCCAAAGATATATTCTCAAAGGTCTAAGCTTCAAGAATATGCAAAAAAATGGATTTTTTCAAAATTCTGAACCAGAATACTCCTTTAAGTAAATCTTTGGCAATTATGGACAAAATACTATAAAAATGTCTATAGTTTTTTGATGAAACCATTTTTGAGATATCATGGGAGATAAATTAAAAAACATGGTTTCGAGACATCACTGTCAACGACAAATCGATTTTTGCGATCCGTGGGACTGGAATACAGCTTTACAAAAAAAAAACTAAATTCTGTCCTATCGACAGTAACTCTTTTGCTCAACCGTCGATATGTTTTGCAGGTTTCTACTCGTATCGAAATATGATAGAAGGTACATGGTTCGTGCAATGCCTCTGCAAGGTAATAGAGAAGTACGCCGATACGACAGACCTTTTGAGGATGCTCACGATAACAGCTCGCAAAATAGCAACGGAGCATGCATCTTATCATGACATATATTTCCTTCTGAACGGTAACAAACAAGTGCCATCGATAACGACGATGCTTTTGAGGGATCTCTACTTCACCCCGAAATACGAAAATTTAACCCGATAAAACGACAGCAGAAGTATCAAACTCGCCAAAAAACAGCTCGTTATCATTTTCCCACCGATATTGCTCGAAAAATTTATTTTCATCAAATTTTCTTTCTAACACAACCCTCCAAGATCATGAACCAAAGCAGTCCATGCGCATCACAGTTTATTTATTATTATTTTTTTTTTAAATTCTTATTTGCGACTAATGATCGTCGTACGAGTTTTTGGATCATGAAAACAAGAATTCTGGAATTATTTTCTAGAAATAGGCCTGGTGCCATTTAAACGCTCGTTTTATGCAGCGGAAATGTAAACCACACAATTTGTACCTTTACATTATGTTTTGTATGATAAGTTAGGCTTATGAGTGAAAGACTTGATGTTACTCGAGAAAAAAGGGAACCAAAGGATCTGTACAGGAACCCTTGGAGGAAAAATATAGAATATATATGTATAGCGGAAACAATCGGAGTTTGCGCGGACAGATCAATACTCTGCACGTGGATCTGACTAGCCAACCACCCCTGTCCTGGTCCAGAACACACACAGCAGCACCCTCAACCCTCAACCATCAGCCAAAGTCTCTGAACCACCTTCCTCTCCGACCTACCCCCCCCCCTCCCCCATTTCGAGTCGCGGCACGCACTCTGCTTTTTCTCTCTGCTTCCCTTTCTGGATGCTGGATGCCAGAATAATCGTCGATGTGCACTCACGTAGGGTGCATTCAGTCCGATCAGTCTCCCGCGTGGGCTTTCGGTTTGTCACTCGTCCGCCGATCAACCGAATTTTTTGTCCCGTCCGTTTTTTCATCCCTCCACAAATCTATTTTTTTTCTCAATAGTCACTTTGACGAAATTGTAAAATTAATTTTTGGTGACCCAATCCAGTGATCTTTACAAGTCAGCTGAAAGGTTCCCTTTGGTTGTTGTTGTTGTTGTTGTTTGTTTTCTGCCATCATTCGCTGTGATTATTCCTAGTGATTTTTTTTCACGGACACAGAATTGAAGCGGAAGAAGCCATCGCTGTTAACAACATTCTCTTCGAGATGATGAGGTGAAACTCGGCTTTGCCGCACGACTTCCCTCGACTTTGAGAGTCCGGAAAAGCCGGACACTCAGGTAAGCATTTTTCAATGTTTCCACGAAGACTTGGCTTCATTTAAAAAAAAAAAAAAATCATTTTTTTGTTTTTGTAATGATATTTTAATCGATCAGTTTCATGGCGTCCCATTTGAAGAGCTGCAGCTTCACTAAAAATTTGTTTAACATCTTAATGAAAATTTAGTCTTGATGAAAGTTATTTTGCATTAATCAGTCAATGACTTTGTATGAAATTTTCGGGGATTTTGGATTTTTCATGTACGTGCATGGTAAATAGGAAATCGATGAAATAATAAACCTATTGACACACTTATTCTCCGAGTTTGACGTCGATATATCGACAATTTGATTTCGTTGGAAAGTCGTCCATTTCCTCGCCAATACGTTCAATGTTATTTTCAATGATATGTTGACGATCGTCACAATTGTCAATGGGTGAGCATGTAAGATCTGCCCCCAACTTTTTCAAAAATCGTCATGGCTGATGGATTTCCAATTGAAAAAAAAAAAATTCCTGAAAATTTCAGCTTTTAAACCCAAAAAGTGACGATATAATTTAAAAAAAACGTGGTTTTCAGTATTCATTTTATTGTATTCTATTCTACTGAATGTTTTTTTACAGAATTTCTTTTGCTATGAATTGTCGATAAAAGACATTGGAAAGTAATTTTTTTATGAGTTTTTAATCATTACTTCAAAAAAAAAAATAAAAACGTTTTGTCGCTTTGTTTAAATATGTTCCTTTCAGGTGCAAATCTCGAATTTTTCACCGAGAAATCCTTTCTTGCTCTTCTTTATACAGTAAAATTTTTAACTAGATCCATTTGGTGCAACGTAGTCAAAAAAAATAAAATCGATTTTTTTTCACATTTTCTTCGAATATTATTTACTATTTACTTGTAAAATATTTTTTCATTTCAAAATATATAAAAAATCTTACATTATTTTTATTTATTTTATAAATTATGTTATCATATTAAAATTGCTCAACAAAAGATCTTATCGATTATTTATATTGAATAAAATAATTTGGATACATAACATGTGAATTTTTACAAAATCGCTGGTGGCAGATTTTACATGTTTATCCGGCTATACCTTTTAGTTATTGTTTTCACGAATTTTCATCATTTTCTACATTCTAATTATTTACAATGATTGCAGATCGTTCAATGATGATAAGTAAATAGTCAAAAATAGTGTACGACATAGTAAGACCTTCGATATTCCTGCTGCTTGATTTCGTAACACAATCTTTGACACTTGGTCAGTTTGCAGTCTTACTTGAAAAAAATTTCCCTCAATTAATCCAGAATTTTTTATCCTACTGATTCGGAGATACTTCATTTTTAAAGTGACAAAAATCGCAGTTTTTCTCTTCTGCTTGACAAAATTCGTATCGTGATTCCATTAGTCTTGTTTTGGAGATTTTTTAGAAAATCGAAAAATATTCCTGGAACCACTGTTAACGTTTTACCAAATTTATCTCAATGCTGAGCAAAAAACCTGTGATAATTTTTTTTTAAATAAGAAAAATCCACAGCATGTTGATTTAAAAAAAAATGCAGTACTTATAAATAGTTGGATTCAAAAATCGGAAACATTCACCCGAGGTCACATCGAATATTGCTGAAAAATTGGTAGAATTTAGAAAATTTATGCAACAGAATCAAAAATATTTGTTGGTATAATGGAAACCACAGATATGTTCACCCTTTTTCAATGAATTCTAAATTTGTCTAACTTACGTTATGTCTATGACTCTATCCAAACTCAATAACAACGTTCTAGTCAGCATACTCATCTAAATTTATTTCTAAACATAATTTGTTTAAAAAATGTTTAATCTGTAATTTTTTGATACATCAAAAAATCCTGAATTAAAAAAAAATCATTATTGAGTCCAGAGGCTAATATTGATGGATTCGAAATTTTAAAAAGCGTGTTTCTCACCATTTTTTAACTCGATTAATGTTTTTTCACTATTTCCTAGAATAGAATCGAAGCCATGAGTTTAAGTATGATATAAAAAGTGTTTTTGCAAGTACACGCTTTCCATCGGGACTTCTCTCGGTCGCTCGGTTCCGCTCCATTTTCGATTGAGAATCGTGCATGACAAAAGCAGTGACAGAAGCCTCGGAGTTCGCTTTCGCGTGTCAATTTAACCGTAGAACGGTGATTCACCGAACACTAGAGTAAAAGAGGGAAGAGAAGGCTTTTATTTCGCGCGGAAACGCAGTGTAAACCGTCGATTCACCAGCATCAACCCCCAACAACATCAACCTTCAATGGCAGCATCAACGATACGCTATTCCAATGCATATCGAGCTGTTCAATAGAGAGAAAAAAAAGAAGAGCTTCGTCCTGCTTGGCGCGTTACAATTTTTTTCCATCCTTGAAAATTCTATGATGCGAATCAACGAGGGGATAAAATTACCCAACAAATGCACTTAACCTACGGAAAAAAACCCCTTAATCAATAGTCTCACACTCTAAAAGAAAAACTGTTAATTTAAGGGGTTTTTTCTGGAAAGACATTTTAATTTATTAACGCGGAAGTACGAACGGACATAAATGCCGTAAATGTACTTGTCTCGAGACGCTACCGCGTCTCTTGATAGCAAGATTGATTCGCATCACTCGTGTTGCCATATTATCAGGCGCACGTTTAGTCCCCAGATTCGCGACCCGTCTTGCACGCTCGTCGGGCGTGTTGCCATACTATCAGGCGCGCGTTTAGTCCCCAGATTCGCGACCCGTCTTGCACGCTCGTCGGGCGTGTTGCCATATTATCAGGCGCGCGTTCAGTCCCCAAATTCGCGACCCGCCGTGCACGCTTGTCGGTCGTGTTGCCATATTATCAGGCGCGCTTTCAGTCCCAAGCGCATCGCAGCGCGAGACCGTCTCCTACGCGCTTTTACTTCACTAAATTATTGATAAATTTCAATTATCAATCGCCGTATTGTTTATGATCCCGTGTGCAAAGTTGTTATTAAGGGAAGGAAAAAAAAAGAAAAATGCAGGTGATTCGTACATACTGCGTTGAGGGGTTACACGCAGGAGATCGAAAGAAGCAATTAAAAAAAAAAAAATTCTGGAAAAACATTTCAATTTATGAACGTAAAAATGTATGTACATATTTCTATGACTTTTAACTTTATTTTGTAATTTTTCTTTTTAAAAAATTATGATTCTTGAAGCCACATTCAATATAAATACAATGTAATATAAAAATATAAAAAATATAATATATAATAAAATAAAAATAAAACATGTCTATTACTTTACAGTTTGAAAAAAAGGTCATGGTTGCACTAGCTTAGGCAAACTTTATGCTGTCGAGTTAAACGAATATTTACTAATTGAAGGAAACCAAAAATAAACGTATCCTGGCGATTCGGGACGGTAATTGTATATTTATTGTTGACAAATATTGAATTATCGGAATTGGGGAAATGTTAAAACCGGGAAGGGACAATGTCAAGTGACAGAGGCAAAGTCCACACCGTTAATTTAGAACGGGCGTTCAAAAGAGACTTTGCACGACCGTAGTCGACGCATCTATCCAATTATTATTAACCATCCGGATGATCTAGCCGATCTCGTGACATTTATTTATTTAGTCGTTAATTACCATTACGGCATTGAATTTTAGATTTAAAATTATATAATCAATGCGCTTGAAATTGAACGATTGATGAACAATTCATGAACGATGAAAAATCGTTCTGCATTTTTTCATTTGCTTACTTTTCATATTTACACGTACGTCAAATATTGATAAATCCAAGCCCTCGTAACATTTTAAATTTACAAATATTTGGCGCTGAACGAGAAGAGCTCGATATCGTGGAACAAACAAAAATATGAGCGCAAATAAAAGGAAAAAGTGTTGAATATAGAATATGGTCTCTATTAGGATTATCTGTAATCGTGTTTCATGGAGCTCTGAATCGACGGAATATACGGGATACAAAAGTGTGGAGAGCAAGCGAACAAAATCGATCGTCAGCTGAAAAGAATAACTTGAATAAAGGATTTCTATTTATTCCCACCATTCTTCATGGAATACATTCGCCCTCAGACCGATATATCACTGCCAGTGTGTTTTCCAAAGGCCTGACGCAAATTTTATCTTCCACTCGCCATTATTATAAAAGTTGGTGGAAAACGATATTATATTCCATACTAATTTCAAGCTTAATGCGCTATCCCTGTTTGCACGCTACGACGATTCAAAAGTTTTGGAATCCAGTTGGACTTCCAGATTCGAGGAACGAAAGAAAATAAATATTGGAGGATGGAATAAATGAGAGAATTCGAGAAAATTCGGAAAATAAATAATTAGCAACGTCGAAAAAAAAAATGGTATTTGAGTGATATTAAGCTTAATTGAAATTTATGGTAGATCTAGTCTTAATATTTTATACAGATTGAATACACTATGAAAATATATTTAAATTGGATAAAAAATTTATTCTAGTCTACAGTTTTTTAATTTCGTAAAATCCTCTTAAGGCGGTATTCTGGTCTAGAATTTTTGAAAAAAATCAAGTTTTTGTATCAAGCTCGACAAAATGCTTAAAATGTAAGTCTCTAGACCAGAATACAACCTAAAAACCGATATATCATCACTAGACTGGTCGTTAAAAATTAAATTTTTTGCGACGTCCCCTAAAAAGCTTCCGTTTGATGAAAAAACGCATGGTAATTTTTTTTTTTTTATAAAAAAAAACACGTGCCGCAAGACGATCTAAGTTCATTTTTATCGCAAAACTTTTTTTTTTACAAACGGCTTGACCGATTTTAATGAAATTTGGACACGTTACAAAGGTATATAAAGGCTATTTTTAGAAAAAATAACAGCTCATAATCTTCATAATAACTAATGAAAACAGTTCATTTTTTCGGTAACTTTCTTTTTCTTCAGGATAACGTTCTGGCACAATTATGAAATTTTTTTTTGTATGTTTTACTATCCCATATAATGTCTCCAAGTTTCAAATTGATCGGAGAGGTACTTCATATTTTTGAAAATTAAAAAAATTTACATAAAAAAATGGGTTTCTATTTTTTTTAAATATGAAGTACCTCTTCGATCAATTTGACATTTGGAGACATATGGGATAGTGAAACACAAAAAAAAATTATTTTCATAATTGTGCCAGAACGTTATCCTGGAGAAAAAAAAATAATTACCGAAAAAATTAACTGTTTTCATTAGTTATTATGAAGATTATAAGTTGTTATTTTTTCTAAAAATAGCCTTCGCATACCTTTGTGACGTGTCAAAATTTCATTCAAATCGGTCCAGCCGTTTGTAAAAAAAAATTGTTCTTCGATGAAAATCAACTTAGATCGTCTTGCGGCACGTGTTATTTTTAATTAAAAAAAAAAATCAATTACCTCGCTTTTTTCATCAAACGGAAGCTGTTTAGGGGGCAATTTTTTGCGTCGCAAAAAATTTAATTTTTAACGACCAGTCTAATCATCACATTATCAACCTTCCATATTCAATCTCAATATACAATTTGTTATCATGAAATTTTCAGTTATTCCAAAATGTCAACTATCGTCATATAAACTATGAATTAACGAGACTGTAGAAACGTACGTCAAAATAAAAATAAAGTAAAAGACTTCAAACTACGGGGTTCGAAAATTGGAATGAATGGGTAGTTATGCATTCGTGGGTTCATCCCGAGTGTCGGCCGTACTTAATTTGCGGCTCACTGCCGCTAATTAGATTTCCTGCGGTGGTTTATCGAGTTTCCCGGCAAAGGTCTTTGGCATAGGATAAACCAGGTTGTCCTACCAGGCAAGTCTGATGCACGACTGTAGAGACAAGGTGCAACGAGTGAGCCAGAATGAACCAGAATGAGAAAACTAGAAGGAAAGGAAGACAGACCGAGAGGGAGAGAGAGAGATAGATAGAAAGAAAGAAAAAAAGGAAAACGGAGGAAGAAAGCTTGGGCAGGAAGTACGATGGATGGATGGAAGAGCAAATGGGAAACGGACTAACGCATGAAAAAAGTCCTTCTCATCGTCGAATAGAAATTGGGTGCTCCAAAACCGCGCCAGACTTTACCTACTCCACAACGAGAGAGAGAGAGGCGCCGTTTGCGAAGCCCAGTATAACTTTTTTGTAAGCACTTACAAATGGCGAAAGCACGCAAACGCAACCATTCGTGATATTTATACCGGACGAGAGGTCCGAGCGTAACCACTTATCGCATAGTTTCCTGGTGAAATTTAAAATCTCCCTTTTCGCCTCATTGACAGGGAAAGCAAAGCCAGAAGGAGCCAAGAGCCAGGAGCCATCAACCCCTTTGAAATGAGGTCCTTGGAAAAGTAACGAGAGATTATTAAAGAGCTCGATATTAAAAATTCGTTCAAAAATCAATCGAAGCTTCCCAACTTCAATTATACATTTTTAACTTGGACGAAATGTCCGAGGAGGATTCGTTGGATATCGTTGGAAAAGCTAAATCTCTACGGAAACAAACGTCCCTGTTCCCTAAATTCCTATTCCACAAATCCTGTTTTCTCAAATTTAATAAAGAAATTTTGAGAAATATTTAGTTTAATGAACAATGCATTCTGTATTGTTATTTTAGTAAATCTTAGCGTTAGGTCAGACTTAAGGAAAAAGAATTTCATTTTCGAGACCTGCGGGAATTTGCCCTTGGATGTCCTTCGTCATAAACCCTTTTAGATGCGAATGTACCCGTACTTTTTGGATATTTGTGATGTGAAGGAGGAGCCCGTAGTAAAAAACTCCATTGAATCGCCAATGGCAACCAATGGTCCTCATACGACTCCATTGGACAATGAATGGGGACCCATTGAGATTTCCGCATTTTTCAATGGCGTATAGGAACGACCATTGATCAGTGAATGGATATCCATTGAAAAGTCACCATTGCCCAATGACGTCCATTGGACAGCAAATGCGGATGAACCGAATGATCACCATTACTCAATGATGCCCGTTGGAAAGCAAATGCTGATGGACTGAGCCATCAGCATTGCCCAATGGTGTCCACTGGAAGGCAAATGCTGATGAACGAAGTGATCAGCTTTACCCAATGATGTCCATTGGGAAGTAAATGTGGATGCACTGAATGATCAGCATTACCCAAAGATGTCCATTGGAAACTGCGTCGCGTTAGTTCCGAGACTTGGCGCGAGATGTCGCAGGACGGCAACCCGCTGAACTCCCATACGGATTATGCGAAGAGTATGCTTATCTAGACGAGTGTGAGCACGGAATATTAGCAGAAGTCGGTGTCCAGAAAATCCATGCAAGGAGTTCTTGCCGACTGATGCCCATGGGATAATCCCTATTCCGTTTGAAATGGGGAAGTCAATCCTCATTGGAAAATTCCTATTCGATTTCAAATGGGGAATTCAATGGCGAAAATGTCCTTGGGCAATTGGGCATTCATCTCCATTGGTTATTTTGGCAATGGGGGATGAATGGCGATTTTTCAATGGTGACGAATGGAGTTTTTTACTATATGAAAGAATCTCCATTGATTATCGCCATTCATTCCCCATTGCCTACAAAAACGAATGGAGGTGGATGCCGAATTGCCTATGGGGATTTTCTTCATTGAATCCCCATAGGATAATCCCCATTCCGTTTCAAATGGGGAAGTCAATCCTCATTGGAAAATCCTCATTCGATTTCAAATGGGGAATTCAATGGTGAAAATCCCCTTAGGCAATTTGGCATTTATCTCCGTTGGTTATTTTGGCAATGGGGAATGAATGGGGATTTTTCAATGGCGACGAATGGAGTTTTTTACTACGGGAGAGGGAATAATCTGGCATGATCTAAATTTGATCTTGTTATTTTCAGCAGTTGGTGGAGAAGCTGCGTTATGGTGGTTTACGTACCGGGTATCGCTGGAGTCCTCGTGTTTTACGCTGCCGTTCTTGGGGTCGGAGTCTGGGCTGCAACGACCAAGAGAAAGAAGAACCGGAACGGCCAGGATGACATGATTCTGGCTAATCGTGGCCTCGGTCTCGTTCTCGGCGTTTTCACCCTAATCGGTGAGTATATTTAAGAGCTATTGATTCGATATTCAATCTAGATAAGACGAAACTTTCTAAAAACTCCTCTCTATCAGAACAATGGTTCAGAACTTTTTAAAACATATATCCAAATCAAAGGGGGGAAACCCATATAAATGGTCGAAGATGACGAGGAATTTCGGAATTTTTTTCCAACGCCGGACCAATCGCTTTCAACTTTGCAGGCTATTTTATTGTACATTCGAAGACTTGAAAAACATTTTTTAAAATCGAAAATAAGTATTCATCAGCAGCCTGCAACCAATCGTTGCTGAACGAATTTTTTCCGCGATGTCGAATTGCGGCAGCTGTAGTTTTTTTGTTTTTCATCCGAAACAAAAAAATCAGAAAATTTAACATTCTATACGAAAGTACGCTGTCGATGAACCAAGAAAAAGTTTCAAAAGTTGAATATTATAATAATGGCGGCACTCAGATAAAAAAGATCGAATTTTCACCGAATATTTTTATGCAAAAAATGATTGTTAAATTCATTTTTTTTTTAAATGGAGGTTTAAAGTCGAGGGTTTGCAATTTTGTGTCTAACAATATTTAGTTGAAATGAATCGGATGAATAGTTTTTTTTTTATCGCTGCCGCAAATTGAGAAAATGTAGTTTCGAGTAAATCGCGTTTAAAAGTTAATCGAAGTTCCTGGTACCTTAAAAAAATGTTTTTCAAGTCTTCGAATGTACAGTAAAATAGGAAAAAAATCCCGAAATTCCTCGTCATCTTCGACCATTTATATGGGTTTCGCCCCAAGTAGTTTTGTGTTACATAAAACCTCAATAAAAAAACAAAAAAATCTTCACCATTGTTTTTTTACAACATATTCATTAATATTTTGAAAATAAACAAAAAAAAATTCGAGAAAAAAAATGAAAATTAAGTAATGTATATTAAGCTGGTAAAATTAGGGTTAAAAAAAAGGGGGTGTGCTAGCTGACACGATTGCAACCTTTTTAGTCATCAGATACAAAATTGAAAAAAAGATTCTTGATTAGTAAGAATGTCGTTATAGCTACTACCTCAGAGAAATCGGAAAAGAATCGCAAAATGGCGGCTGCCTGAACAAAAAAAGGCGTTTTTCGACTTTTTTTCATCGTTTTTAATTTTTTTCACAATAGTAAAAAAAAAAAAATTGGATATAAATGTGGTAGGCGCGATAGAGAGTAGTTGGGCCACTAAAATAGCTATAACACCGTAAATTATTGGAATTAAAAAATTTCCTTTCGGTTATTCCTAAAGGTCTAAACTTCAAGTATATATAAAAGAAAATGATTTTTTCGAAATTCTAGACCAAAGTACTCCCTCAAAGTTTTCGCTCTGACGTGACGGGCGGGGTTGCTACGTCACTAAAATAGTTATAGCTCCATAAATTATTGGAATTAAAAAATTTCTTTTCGAGGACATATTCTTAAAAGTCTGAACTTTAACAATATGTAAAAAAAAAATTGAAATTCCCAAAATTCTAAACCAGAATACTTCATCAAGTAGATTGGCCACTAAATTGGATTGCGGATACGAGTAATAGGAAAAGAATCCCTCTATTTTATTCTTTGTAAAATATTCCATGGGAAGAAGCTTTGACTAATTGCAGTAGAAGGGCATTATTCACGTCTGCTTCACTACACGAATTGTCACAGTATGGTCTCTATCTCCCAGTATGATATTGTTCGGTGAAGTTGTGGAACTTTTTTTTCCCCCTGGGGTAGAAAAAAAGAACGTGAAGAGGAGACGCTCTAACAGGGATCTGAAGTTGAAAGAATTGCTCAAACGGAAATGGGATTGATGTTTCTGACTTTGTCCCACAAAGCCCACGACACGGCGTGATATAAAATTCTGTATTATTTGAGAGCTGTAGGAATCACATTTGTAAAGAAGCCAGATCTTGAAAGTTTGCAACGCATCGCGACAAGTAAGTAGGATGATAAAAGATGGTAAAGGATGCGCATAGGTAAGGGGAAAACTGTATAAAATCAAAGTGAAAGACTAATGCGTTCGCTGGAACATTTCGGTCTAGAGAAAAATGCTGATACAACACAATGCAATATTTGGACCAAAAAAAATATGGTAACGACAGCCATAAACATTACAACTTGATCTAAAAAAAATATCCAGTAATAGCTTTTTTAATCGATGCTGCTCATGTTTTAATTGATGTCTTAATTGAAGTGCAATGATACGGAAGTTTCGCCGAGTTTTGACGAGGGACACAATAGTGGGGAAAAACGAATGGCGAATAAACCGACGAGAAATTAAGATGAATGAAAGGAGAAAATGGGGCTTGAGCTTTTGGAAATGAATCGCGAAAATATGGAGCTCACTTCTTTCTTAATTCACCTTAATTAGCGATAGAGCTGACTTACCTCTTAATTAATTAGCTATAACCTGGAAATGTGAAGTTAGCGCACGTATTATGAGGCTATTCTAGCCAACCACGTCAATACCTACACGGAAACCTATTATCCAGATTGGGGGAAGAAACCGTAGGGACGAAATTTTTGCTTTTGGATGTGCGGAGACAAAGATACCTAAACCTAAGAAATTTCGGGTATTCCTTCTTACAGAATTTTGTTAAAAACTTCCTAAACTTTTACCTATTACTTTTTCACTCTTCGGAATTTCGATATTGGGCGATAGAAACAACGACATTGAGTTCAGTGCAGTTTAGTAATTACACGTGGCTTCTTCTGCACCACGAATAAGTTTCTTTGTCTCGTTTCACACACTGGAAACCTACCCTACCACGGCATTGAGCGGAGAAGGTATAAAGCCACTGCTGCGTGGCAACACCTACCAGGGAGGTAATGTTGCTGTGGTTCTTTCCAACTAGCCATTAACCTAATGAACACTCTTGAATACCCACCAGCAGGTCTCAGCCTCCCTGGAGAGCACATTCTCCATTAACTGTGCTACAGACTGCGAGCCGAAGACTTACCTTTGCCGTACAAGTCTTTTCAATTTTACCGGTAGGATCGATAGCCTGCACTTAGATTGAAGAACTTTTATAATAAATTTACAGTTTTTCTGCTTCTGCGAAACGTTAATCCAGTGGGAAGGTCAATATGTTTATTGATAGCGTACTTTTTCATTGAGGGATACCTTCAATTCTATTTGAGGTTTCAATTTCACAATAATTTTAGACTTATTCTACTTGTAGACAAGATTAACTCTAAAACAAGTTTAAGGGAGTATTCTGGTCTAGAATTTTGTAAAGATATATTTTTTTGCGTATTCTTAAAGTTTAGACCCTTAAGAACATATCCTTGAAAGGAATTTTTTAAATTGGAATAATTTACGGAGTTACAGCTATTTTAGTGATGCAGCACCTATACGCCCGTTTTCCCAGCCTATAACTTATTTAATTTTTATTATTTTTTCTCAAAAATTTTGTTGTTTATTGTCAAAATATTAATAAATATATTGTAGAAAAAGAATGGTAAAGACATTTTCAATGTTTTTTTATCGAGCTCGACAAAACGCTCAAAATGTGTGTCTCTAGAATAGAATACCGCCTTAATACATTCATTTATAGCTCGCTACTTTTACGTAATGAAATACTTACTCAAGTCTACACCTGTATTCAAATTTTGGAGTGTACTGCTTGAGCAAAAGTTTATTGTAAAAAGAACAGGAAATTAATACATACCATTGTGTTCGCTTGGATAGGAACTGTACCAATAAAAATGGCCCCAGTGCAATGGTTGCGGTACATCCCCTGCAGCTACTTGTTAATAGTAATATATGGGGCATTCCACGCCAAATCGACCACTTTAGAACCCGACCCCTTTCGATTTGGCGGAAACTTTTTAATCTTTTTCTACCCTATCAAAAACATTTTTCAGAATTTTTTCAAAATTTTTTTACCCAACCGATAAAAAGTTATAAATTTTGCAGAAAAATTGGCTTTTTATTTTTCAAATAGCTATAACTTTTTCAAAATTTTACTTATCGGAACGGTTTTTGTTCAAAATTTTCGTTTTTTAATGTACTTAAAAAAAAAAAATACAACAAGTATTATAGAAATTTTTTAGATTTTTGGAAAAAATCGAAAATTTCTCGATGATTACCATTTTTCATTTTTTTTTCTTTTTATTATATCAAACTTTTACATTCTCTGCAAATCCTCAAATTTGCAGAAAGTGTTGATTTTTTTGTTTCTATTGTTTTTTTCCAATTGAAAAAAAAACTGTCATCTCATAACACCATTCTGCAAATTTTTGAGGGTGTTCAGAGAACTTCCAAACTGGAAAAAAAAACAAAAATTGAAAGTGGTAATCACAGAGAAATTTTCGATTTTTTCCAAAAATCTAAAAAAAAAACGATGAAGCCGGGTTTGAATAATTCTTTTATATTTTTTTTCGAAAACTGTTTTTGAATTTAGTTTTCGAAAAAAATACAAACAAATTATTGAAACCCATCTTCATCGTTTTTTTTTTTAGATTTTCGGAAAAAGTCGAATATTTCTCGATGATTACCACTTTCAATTTTTGTTTTTATTTGGAAGTTCTCTGAACACCCCCAAAAATTTACAAAAAGGTATTATGAGAAATAAGGCTAGTTGAAAAAAAATAGAAATAAAAAAAACACCACTCTGAAAAAATTTGAGGATTGGCAGAACATGTCAAAGTTTGATATAACGAAAAGGAAAAAAAAATAAAAAATGGTAATCATCGAGAAATTTTCGATTTCTTCCAAAAATCTAAAAAAAAAACAATGAAGATGGGTTTATATAATTTTTTTGTATTTTTTTTCAAAAAGTACATTAAAAAATGAAAATTTTGAAAAAAAAACGTTATGATAAGTCAAATTTTGAAAAAGTTATAGCGATTTGAAAAATAAAAATCAAATTTTTTTGAAAAATTTATAACTTTTTATCGGTTGAGTAAAAAGATTTAAAAAAAATTCTGGAAAATGTTTTTGATAGGGTAGAAAAAGATAAAAAAGTTTCAGCCAAATCAAAAGGGGTCGGGTTCTAAAGTGGTCGATTTGGCGTGGAATGCCCCATATATATTGACTTACTTGGTTACAGCGACATGGGTCGGCGGAGCATTTGTGAATGGTACGGCGGAAGCGATGTACACCAAAGGTTTGGCGTGGTGCCAGGTGCCCATTGGATACAGTCTCTCCCTTCTTTTTGGTATGTAAACCAGTATCTTAAACCTTCAATATTAATTGTTCTTACGATTCATTCACTCTCGTTTGTTTTTTTAGAAATTTTATGGTTTTTTATTATAGTTTTATTTTACGGCGCTAGAAAAGTATAAAAAAAGCAATGAGTTCAATCCAATTTTGTAACTCACCGGAAGTCTAACTAAACTCACATCCCCGATGCAATAACACGAAATATATAGATGCATTGACAAATTCGATAAATGTTCACTACTGAGATTTCAATGAAAAATGAGTTGCTGAATTATTTTATTAGGATATCCTTAAGTATTTTTTTTAAACATTGGCAGGAGCGATGCTATTTGCAAAGCCGATGAGGAAGGCTGAGTACGTAACAATGCTGGATCCTTTCCAGCAACGTTACGGCGCCAGGGTTGGCGGTTTGCTGTTTGTCCCCGCCCTCCTTGGTGACCTCTTCTGGTGCGGAGCTGTACTCAAGGCTCTCGGCAATTCATTATCGATCGTCGCGGGTCTTGATCCCAACATCAGCGTGTGCGCGTCAGCTTTCCTCGTAGCAATGTTAGTATTTGTAATCTCATTAGCATTAATCAATCGATACTTGCATCAATCCAATACACCCATTCAATGAGGAAGTTACAAATCGATCAATCATGTTTACAGATATACGGTATTTGGCGGACTCTATTCCGTCGCTTGTACCGATGCATTGCAATTGGCTTGTATCATATTTGGGTTAGCCATCGCGACACCTTACGCAATTCTCAATCCAGCTGTGTCGCTTGACAAACATATAATCAGAAAAGACGGTTGGCTGGGTGAGATCAAGAACACCGATCTTGCCGAATGGATCGACTGCATGCTCCTCCTTATTTTTGGAGGAATACCCTGGCAGGTATGCACTGAATCCACAAATTACACCATCAACAATGATTCAATCATTGCATCTTTAGATACCTTCCAGTCCTTCGATTGTTTCGTTTGGACATTCGTTATGATATTTTTAATGCTGCACTCAACAATCTCTTGTCCCTTAATTGCCAATGATCGGTCCACAGGGATACTTTCAACGAATACTGAGTATCAAAAGTACCGCGGTCGTGAGAACTTTGTCAATTGCTTCGATGTTTGGCTGTCTCGCTGTTGCGGTACCATCGGCAATGATCGGAGTCGTCGCCAGAGCTACAGACTGGTCCCTCGTCCAAGGATTCAACATGACGATCTTGTCCCAGAACGGAAATGCTATCTTACCGATTGTACTTCGATACTTGACACCACAGTGGGTCGCTTTCTTGGGTAAGCAACTGCTCAATGTACAGCCGTTAGCAAACACAACATTGATCCATCACTTTTGGGTAAAGTCAGATGTGGATCGTACATTTTTTGACAGGTTTAGGATCGATATCAGCAGCTGTCATGTCATCAGCAGACTCGAGTATTCTAGCGAGTAGTTCCATGTTCTCCCGGAATATTTACCGACTAGCCATTAGACCAAAGGTGCGTTATGATTGTGGTTATCCATCAACATTGATGCCAAAGGTTTTAAAGTACAGTTGTTTGTCTCCAACGAATCAATGGTGATTGTGTTATCGCAGGCGTCGGAGAAAGAGCTGAATTGGATTCTAAGAATCTCCGTACTCGTGGTTTCTTTCCTGTCCGCTGGTGTGGCCCTCACGGTTGGAAGCGTATACTATTTGTCGTGAGTACATGTCCAATTATACCTACAGATACCACCGAAAAATGTAGCAAGAAGTCATAAAGGATCGAAATTTCTAGATACATGTGCTCGGATCTCGTCTACGTGGTCCTCTTCCCCCAACTTTTGGCAGTCGTTCATTGGCCATCCCTGGTCGATACGTACGGATGTCTAGCTGGATACTTAGTGGCCATCCTTCTACGTATTTCCGGTAGGATTGGTTTCATTGGTAGTTCATTGAAAACTTGTACATTACAATCATAACGCTACTTGATAAGTATCAGTGGCTCTAATCTGAATTTCTTGTGATTCAAGCGGGCGAGAAAGGTCTTGGAATTCCAGCGTTTATTCACTTGCCATATTACAACTATGAGACACAAACTCAGAAGTTTCCATTTCGAACTGCAGCAATGATGACGGCGCTCTGTACTCAACTATTAGTCAGCATGATAACGAGGAATCTCTTAGGAAAAGGGTACTGTCCACGTTGCTGTGATCCTCTCGGGGTTTATTCGCCGGGAAAATCGAAAGAACAGTCCGGCGTTGTGCAGAGTAGTTCCGGTGCTGCTTTAATAGACTCAACTCTCAATGTAAGTGATCCCTGTAGATTGAAAAATACTTCTGACCTTCATCTATTTGACATTCAGACCTTTACCGAGTTTCTGATCAATGAAAGTGGAAATAATTCGATGATCATTCACAATTATTTGTTTGGATGGTGATCTGGGATTATTTAGATTTTTTGAAGTGTTGTGAACAGGAAACGAGTACGTATCACGGTTCTAGTGGAACTCCGGACGAGGATTCCGTAGATCATTGCAGTCGTGGCAGCGAGGGACCCGATCAGTATCGCTGCATCGAGGATCACAATGAGATGAGCTTTAGAATTGTAAACGGTGGCAGTGCGGTTCACAAAGCTAATCGAAGTCTTCAGAATCTTCAAAATCTTCAAAGTTCTATACACACACCAGGCAGAACACGTCCTAGCTGTCCTCTCACGCCAAGCATACATTCGGATGGCCAGATACTCGGTGTGAGAAATCTTCAGAATTCCATCGGTCCTGTTCACGTACCAACTGAGATCAACGGGATTCACGTTCCTCTGAGAATCGTTAATCCAACAGCTACACCCGGAACCGTTTCGCTCATGGGAACTCCGTCGTACGGGAAACTGACGAATTTCGAGAAGATTCGTGATAACGATAGAATCGGTGATCGTAGCTCCTTGGAGCTAAATTTAAATCTGAACACTCAAGAAGCTCCAGGCGTTGTGAAGAAAAATGTGATGGGTGTTAAACTCATTGGAATGGAAGGTGGTACTCTGAGACGACCATCTCTACAGGTGACTTTTATACATTTTTAAATTTGGGCTTAAGGCTTGAGTAGGCAGTCAAAATTTTTGTCTCGGAAGTGTCTCGCAGGTCGTTCTTATCAATCTCATCAATGGTGACCTGATTCGTAATCCACCCAGTCAGGTCGGAATTACAAATGGAATTTGCATTCCGTCAAGTCGATTTATAAATTACCAGTATACTTCTTGACGCATCTCGAATCCGTGACCTAGGCTTTCCCAGTATTTCAAACGCTACTTTCGTTTCAGGGAACTTTTTCGCCCACGCCGTCGGTGGAACTGGTGAACATATTAGACAGACGGCAGAGTGGAGGATCTTATGGCCCAAGCTCTTTATCGCCGGTCCCAGGAGTGGAAGCCTGCAAGAAGCATGGGACTGCGATAGGGGGTCAGACCGGTAACGAGCATTGTAGAATCAAGCGAGGCATTGTCAGGCATCACAGGTATTCACTTGTCATTTCAAAGAATAGATATACCGGTTTTGTTGACCAATTGGAAACCGATCTTTCCCCTACTATAATCAATCGGTTCTTATCGCGCAATGAATTGATCGAATCGATTGTGGAGACGAGATCCATTCCATAGATCTCTCGGCCATTGATCTCGGTCTCGGGTCCTTTTTGATAACCCGTTCATTATCGAACTCCTTTTTGATAGCCCTATCATTATCGAACTCCTTTCTGATAACCCGATCATTATCGAACTCCTTTTTAATAACCCGATCATTATCGAACTCCTTTTTGATAACCCGATCATTATCGAACTCCTTTTTGATAACCCGATCATTATCGAACTCCTTTCTGATAACCCGATCATTATCGAACTCCTTTCTGATAACCCGATCATTATCGAACTTCTTTCTGATAACCCGATCATTGTCGAACTCCTTTCTGATAACCCGATCATTATCGAACTCCTTTATGATAACCCGATCATTATCGAACTCCTTTCTGATAACCCGATTATTATCGAACTTCTTTTTGATAACGCGATCATTATCGAATTCTTTTTTGATAACGTGATCATTATCGAACTCCTTTTTGATAACCCGATCATTATCGAACTTCTTTTTGATAACGCGATCATTATCGAACTCCTTTTTGATAACGTGATCATTATCGAACTCCTTTCTGATAACCCGATCATTACGAACTCCTTTTTAATAACCCGATCATTATCGAACTTCTTCCTGATAACCCGATTATTATCGAACTTCTTTTTGATAACGCGATCATTATCGAACTCCTTTTTGATAACCCGATCATTATCGAACTCCTTTCTGATAACCCGATTATTATCGAACTTCTTTTTGATAACGCGATCATTATCGAACTCCTTTTTGATAACGCGATCATTATCGAACTCCTTTCTGATAACCCGATCATTATCGAACTCCTTTCTGGTAACCCGATCATTATCGAACTCCTTTATGATAACCCGGTCATTATTGAATTCCTTTTTGATAACCCGATCATTATCGAACTCCTTTCTGATAACCCGATCATTATCGAACTCCTTTTTGATAACCCGATCATTATTGAACTCCTTTTTGATAACTCGATCATTATCGAACTCCTGGTCACGTTTTTTACTATTCCATTACCAATTTTGGGATTGTCGTAGTAAATTATACTCTGATCATACGTTGTAGCTTCAATGACACGGGCGATCGAGCTCTTACGACATTGGCAAGACAACCGAATTATCCATCAATGCCGCTACGTCCTGAAGATTGTCGTCTGACGATAATAAAAAAAGAGAAAAAATCAAATGGCGTTATGGCTCGTCATGCATCGGTCGCCGACGAAAAAAGTCTCGCCGGTCGTGGTCTTGTACTCAGTCCAACTTACAGTATGTACGGATCAGCAGTTCAGAGCAGTAATTATTTCGTTGCTGATGATGAAGCCGTAAGCCGCTTCTGAAGCCTTCTACAAGATCCAACGATACGTAGATTGCTGTACTTGTGACGTCATTATGTTTTTTTGACCTTTTCAATGACCTTTTGAGATCGAGTATTGATGCCAAATACTATATATATATTTAGTCTACGATGAATCTGTTTTTAACGATCCTGATTTATTGCTCAATATATATGTAAACTCGTGAATTTTATGGTGGTCCTTATTCAGGATATCGGTGAATTTTCTAATTACCAGCCTTGTGCAAAAAAGTATGTTTGTCTACTGTGCATTATTTGAATTTGACTTTTTTTTAGGGGTGTTCGAATATTTGAATTTACAAATTATTCGATTCGTTTCGAATAATTCGTAAATTTGAATATTCGCACACCTCTAAAATAGAACTATCAATCGAATTGTAGTCAAAGGTGGAATTTTATTCTTTTTTCTTAGTTTTTCCATTTATTCTTCATTTATATCTTTTTCTTCGGTATACTTCAGTACATGGAAGTTTTTTAATTATACTCACATATTCATGTGTAATATTTATTTTTTACGAATTTCGAAAATATTAATCGATAGTTCAAAGAAAGTAAGAACATTTTTCAATGATTTTTCCAGGCATTTTTGATGTTTAGTATATTATCTAATTATTACTTCTCAATCGTACTAGTATGTAACTTTTTAACATATATTTATTACAACCCACAAGAATTATTGAATATTGATAAAAAAAAGAGACTATGTTATTGCAACGGCTGTTCATGAGGAAAACCTAAATAAATTTTTGCATTGTCGAATTTATTGAATAAATTAATGTCAGTAGCTGAAAATAAAGCCAAATTTCAGAATGAGGAAGAAAAACAGTAATCGATCATAACAATAAAAAATCATTTCTTATTTACCATTCAATAATTCCTGAAACTGAGAAAAAGAAACTACAGATAACGATTGACTTTTTTCTTATTGTCGTTAAAATTTTTTCAAAATTTGGGAGAAATATATTGCAGATAAATAAAAAGAGTATAACTTTTGAAAAACTCAATTATACTTGACTAATAATCAGGGGATTGAATTTATTTGTTAATTTTTCTAACGATGTATTTTCATAATATCTAAAAAAATATTTTAAATTTTACAATTCATTAAAAGGTTGGTAATGAAACGTTCTTTTCAAAGTTATGTTTTATTAAAATTTTCAGTACTTCAGTAGTGAACTATGAAAAAAATATTATGATTAAGTTAAATATATGATAGAACAACGTAACTTCTTCATCGAAATCGATCAGTTTGAGAGCAAAAAATAATTATTCGAATTATTCGACTCATTCGAATAATTCGAATAATATCACATCACATAAATATGACATCACATAAAAATTTGAAAAATTTCGATGGTATCAAAAATTTCCTCAATATCCTGCCGAAGGACCACCCTAATAAACATGTATTTCAGTTCCGTTTTTATTTTGTAATCTCGTTTTTTGTTTCCTGCGATTCAAAAAACAGAGTTTAACGTTAGTTGCAAATTAGTTGCACATCCTCGATGTAAATAATAATCCTTATTGTGTTTAAGGACACTGATCATTGAGCTCATCAGTATTTCAAAGCCTCCCTTACGCACATACAGACATAATTTATGGTAAGATTAAATAATTTATAGGTATAAGCTCTGAGTCAAAATATTTGTAACTAATGTATCGTTGACTTGCAATCTTCAATCCAGTGCTCATAGAACACATATGAAGCATTCCACACCAAGTGGGCCACTAAAAAATCGTGTGATCTCGAAATATTGTGAAACATTTTTTTAAAGGTTATTCGAGTGTCAAAAGCAAGCAGGATTTTTTCAGATTTTTAAATCTGATTTTACACCCCCAATTTAGATACGAATGTTGTTATTTATTTTTTTTCGATTCATTTTACATGCGAGACGATCCATTGCACAAAAAAAACACCTTTACATAAAATTTAGGTTTTCCAATATACTTTATAATCTCATCTTTTTTGAAGCTGTCCAGAATCCTTTTCGTGTATTTTTCAGCGAAACAAGGTAATAATATTTTTTATTGCACTCCGTGCGAAAAAGTGCCCATTTTACGCACACTTCGTGTGCGTAAAATAGCACTCTCCGCACTCGTGCAATAAAATTTTGTACGAAACTCGTGCGAGAAACATTTTTCTGACTCGTGTGATTGCAGCATTCGCCTTCGGCTCATGCTGCAAACTCACACTCGTCAGAAAAAGTTTCAACGCACTCGTATCGTAATGTACTATTATTGCACTCCGTGCGTAAAGTGACCACTTCTCGCATTTTCGTCGAGTTCGCCGTTTCCAATTTTCCTACAACTTCGAGAGGACTTTCGTTGATTTCACAACAAACGATATGAATATACGAATATATAACGATATGAATTCTCCATCATGCCAATTTTTCGGTGATTCGTTGTGAAATCAACGAAAGTTCTCTCGAAGTTCTAGGAAAATTGGAAACAGCGAACTCTACGAAAATAGTACATTACGATACGAGTGCGATGAAACTTTTTCTCGACGAGTGTGAGTTTGCAGCATGAGCCGAAGGCGAATGCTGCAATCACACGAGTTGAGAAAAAGTTTCTCGCACGAGTATCGTACAAAATTTTGTCGCACGAGTGCGTAAAGTGCCCGCTTTTCGCACGCGCAGCGAAGCGAAGCGTGCGAGAAGTGGTCACTTTACGCACGGAGTGCAATAAAAAATATTATTACCTTGTTTCGCTGAAAAATACACGAAAATGATTCTGGACAGCTTCAAAAAAAGATGAGATTATGAAGTATATTGGAAAACCTAAATTTTATGCAGAGGTGTTTTTCTTGTGCAATGGATCGTTTCGCATGTAAAACGAATGGAAAAAAAAAATAACATTCGTATCCAAATTGGGGGTGTAAAATCAGATTTAAAAATCTGAAAAAATCCTGCTTGCTTTTGACACTCGAATAACCTTTAAAAAAATGTTTCGCAATATTTTGCGATCACACGATTTTTTAGTGGCCCACTTGGTGTGGAATGCTTCATATTATAATTAAGTAATATATCTTTTGAACAAAAGAGAGCACGTTAATTTGTTGTCTGAAATCGATGAAAAACCATCATCTCATTATTTTAAATCCCAATCTTCCTGAAATCGTTTGAGCGATTTTTGAAGCGCGTTATCCCGTTTCTTTGTCGTACTTTTTATACATAGATTTCTTATGCCCTTAACAGTGGGGCCTGTTGATGGTTTATCATCGATTTTCAGCGCCATTTTGATATCGTTTATAACGATAGTGGAACGTCCGAAAAAAAAACGCGTGCAAATTCATGATAATCCGAGTAGATATACGATACTATTTTTGCACTGATAGCTCTTTAGCGATAATCTGTAACCGTAAAAAAAATAACGATTCTCGAAGCGATGGAATACATGCAATTTCCATTATCAATATCGTCACGACTACGAAAAACATATATTCGTAAATTAAATGTTTAATTGTATCGCCGTGATAGAACCCTGCTCAATAATGTTACATATATTTACATGAAGGAATATCTTCACCGAGATTCAAATGTAATTTCAATGTAAAGAAGTTACAGCCATTGATCGGTACATTTCAAAGTGGCGAACGAAATTAACGGAATAATTGCAAAATCATTTGAAAATGATATTTTGCATTATTCAAAATTGAAAATAAACTTTAGATTAGAATTGGTAAAATCGAAAAGACTTGTTCGTACGCCTCATTTGGATAAAATTGTACTTGAATGTTAAATTTCAATTTCTAAAATCCATTGTCAACTTATTGTGGACAATCGAGTTTTCCAATCCATCCCGTATCATCTTTGAAAGACAAATAACAAAACAGACTGATTTTGAAATGATTCTCAATCTCAAAATTCACGATACCGGACCAAAGTGCGAATTTTCAGGATTTTTATACTGAAAAATAAAGGATTTATTTCCATTTAGAACGATTCAGATGCATGGAAATGTTAAGTTCAGTGCGAATGAATATATGACCTTGAAAATTAACGTTCCATGCGGATAAACAGACATTATCGATTATTGATTTGCAATTACCGACGTACTCTACCTCGGCATGCGTTTTTACCACGCATAGCCTTGATTGTATGCTACATTTATTGTTGGGTAGACTGAAAGAAAATACTGTATCTGTAGTAATTTGAAGAAACCATACATTTTATTATGAACCCCAACTCAAAATATGATTGCAGCTATACAAATGATAATTTCAATCAAATGATTATTCGCTAATCACTTGTTTAGATGAAATTACTATTTTTATAGTTCAATTATAACAGAATTGAAAAATGGGTCATTCCATGTCAAATAGTTGGATCGACCGCTTTCAATTTCGATGAAATTTGGTCAGAAGTTTTCTTTTATCATGAAACAAAGTTCTACCAAAGGAAAAAAAATTAAATTTTTTTTCGAAAGTTATTCGAAATTCGAAATTTCACCATTTTTTCAATTTTTCGAGTTTATTTTTAAATATCTCGAAAACTATTATAGTTACGAAAAAATCGTTTTAGCTTCGTCTTAAAGAGTATACTTGGGGCTACAAAAAAAATATATTCCGAAAAAAAATGTTGAAAAGTGATGAATTTAGGGAATTTTGAATTTTTTAAAATCGTGACAATCCACGATCAACATTACATTTTTGGTTCAATTTTTTTTATGCAATACCTTGTACTGATCTTGAAAGATCCTGAAATTTTCAGAATTTCAGAAAAAAAAATTATTTTTTTTACCTCTGATTCAAGTAAAGTTAAGCAATTATGTAATTTTGTAATTTTGAACAGTACAAATTTCAATTGACGACATAAAAATGTATAAACAGAAACACAATTGAAATTCTTATGTCATTAATTGAAATTTTGAATGCTCAAAATTACAAAATTATATTATTGCTCAACTCTCTTACCTTCGAGGTAAGAAAAAAAATTTTTTTTTACCAAAATTCAAAAATTCATATTTTTTAAAAGAAAAAAAACGCAATTCTGAAATCTTTAGGATCTTTTAAGATCAGAACAAGGTATTACATTTAAAAAAATTGTACCAAAAATTTAATAAACATCGTGGATTTTCACGATTTTAAAAATTTCAAAATTCTCTAAATTCATCATTTTTCAAAATTTTTGTAGTTTCAATAGTTTTCGAAATATTTAAAAAATAAACTAAAAAAATTGAAAAAATGGTGAAACTTTGCATAACTTTCGAAAAAATTTTGTTTAATTTTTTTCCTTCGGTAGAACTTCGTTTTATGATAAAGGAAAACTTCTGACTAAATTTCATCGAAATTGAAAGGGGTCGATTCCAACTATTGGTCGATTTAACATGGATGACCCAAATACATGCACCAAATTCGAGTCACTGCACAATGTAGGGGTATCTTCAGAACCCTAATTTATGTAACTTACCGTGATTTGATTCGATGTATGATTTTCCCATTTTCTTCTAGCATATAAGATATGACATCTGTGACCTGTGCCAGTATTATTAACTCTTAAGGGTGCGAAATTGGAATGCATGACAATTGGCACGAGGAAATGTCCGCACTGCAAAGATGAGTGCGTTATTTCTTATTTTCCCAGTGGACACAGTAATGTTGCAGCAATGTAACGGCAATGTTACCTTTGTAACATGTAACATTACATAGACGTTACATGTAAGTTACAATTTCCTACTCAGCAATATAACATTGTTATATAGTAGTTACGTAACAGTTATGTAACCTGCGTCTACATAACATGTTACTTGCACGTAATATTACATATGTTACATTACTGTAATGTATGTACATTACTGTAATGTAACAAAGTTATATACCAGGTATGTAACCTGCATGTATAACAAATGTTTCGTAACACGTTACTTGCACGTTACATAACAGCAATGTTACATAGGCGTAACATTGCAACGTTACATGTAACTTCCATGTTACATTGCTGCAACATAACGTATTAACGTGTTCACTGGGTTTACACAAAAGTATCTTGAAATAACGCACTTGTTTCTTTTTTTGCAGTGGGATGACCCCAATGATCTTCTTTCCAGCCTCGATCAGAGGCAAACTGGTACTCTTAATGTAGGCTTAAAGCTTTAATCTAAGTTAATGTAAGAAACTTAAATCCTAGATAGTTTAGGTACATAAGTAATTCTACAACCTCTGACATGGAGCGCCTGGAGAGAGAAAACGGAAGTAATCAATTTTTTAGTTTGGTCTTTGAGTCAATGGACGAAATTTCAAAAAATGTCAGCACTCGTTATATCAGAAATTTTCAAAAATTTCTAATTATATATTTCTACAAAAATTTGGTATTTCAAGAATACCATCTTAGCTATGTTGTATTAAGGCGATATTCTGGTCTAGAGACATTTATTTTTAGCGTTTTGTCAAGCTCGATAAAAAAAATAGCTATAATTCCGTAAATTATTGGAATTTAAAATTTTCCTTTCGAGGATATTTTCTTAAAGGTCTAAACTTTAATATTAAAAAAAATAGTACATTACATCACGAGGACGTAAAAACATTTTCTGACGAGTGTGAGTTTGCAGGACGCGCCGAAGGTTCGAACCTTTCTTAAAGGTCTAAACTTTAATATTAAAAAAAATAGTACATTACATCACGAGGACGTAAAAACATTTTCTGACGAGTGTGAGTTTGCAGGACGAGCCGAAGGTTCGAACCTTCGGCTCGTCCTGCAAACTCACACTCGTCAGAAAATGTTTTTATATCACTCAGTATAATAATGGACGCTTGCGGACGTAAAAGCGTCGATTATTGTACTGAGTGATATAAAATTATTTTCTTCAAAAATCTAGACCAGAACACTCCCTCAATTTATCTCGTGATCAATACAGAATAAATTTCCAAAATATGGAATTACAAGAAAATGCGAGTGTTTATAAAGTGAGCCTTGATTTTTGCAAAAATTGGGCATTTTTCATTCATCAGATCGAAAATCTTTTTATCAGACGCATTGCACAATGCGTCAAATTTTTTTACAATTTTTCAAAGAAAATCGGAGCAATTTTTTTTTTTACAAAATAGCTGTTCCGCATATGTAGCAAACATGCTAAAAAAAGAAATTCTTGACTCGTGTGATTTTATTTTCGCAGAGTTCATAGAAAATTGTAAATACAATCATGAATCGGATCTTGAACAGAAAGCCCTATACCTAAGATACTCCATAAATTAAATCATATAGATGCGATGTAATCAATTGAATTTTCATTTACGACACAATCTACATATTGTGTCATGTGAATTACGTGCCAAAGTATATAGTATTACACCAGAAAAAATGTAATAAGATAAGAATTAGTTCGTACGAGTTTCAATAGAGAAGTTTGAAGTTTGAATGTCAATTGAATCGATGCAATATGTTTCTTTGAAGATGGTAGCGCCATGAAACATTTACATAATTCATTTTTGACATTGGCATTCGCAAGATAATGTCAAAAAGTTTTTTTTTTAATTTTACATAACAATAACGAAAATTCTGTTTTGTTATTTATTTAACCCTGCCTAAAACTTGTTTTGTTATGTAGTATAAAATTTTCGTGTATTATAAAAAATTTTCTTATCCGTAATCGCCCTTAAATACACAAATAACTATTTAGGAAAAAAAAACCAAAATATTTACAAATTCATTATTGAATTTCCATGGTCACTTTCACGATATTCCAATCAGAGTTGTGAAAATAGTAATGTAAAAGTAATGCACAACCCATTACTTTAAACAATGTGTATTGGATAAGTCTTTCATTACAAATTACAAAAGTAGCGTGTAATGAACGAGTGTTCCATTACAAATGAAAATAGTAATATGTAATGGATGCGTTATCCATTACAAATAAGAAAAGTAATGTAATGTATGCATGTTCCGTTACAAATAATAAAAGTAATGTGTAATGGATGTATGTACCATTACAAATAAAAAAATAACATGTAATGAGTGCTCCATTACAAATTACAATTGAAAAAAAAGAAATTTGTAGTGGAGAATATTCCATTACGAATTAGTGTGTTTCTACGACAATTTGGAGCAGGTACTATTTTTCTCAAAGGTAAGTCTATTCATTTTTCAATTAAAATAATCTGTGTATCAAGTTTTTGTTAACTTTACTATCGCAGTGGTAAATGTATGAAAAGTGATTTTTTGGAATAATTTTTAGTCCATTGTTGTAAAAATTACAAATTACAATTTCATTCCATTGTTGTAAAACAAATATCTGCACATTTTCAATAGAATGTTGATCAAAATTTTTTATTAATCAACGATGAATGATCAATTTTATTGTTCATTAATAAAAAATACGAGTATATCACAAATATATATATGATGAAATTTCATCATCAATTTTATATCTTATAAAAAAATTATTTATTTTAATTCTTTATGAATTTGTTGAGTTTTTTAAGAATGAGTTATAACGATGAATAGATTTTTTTCTTTAACTCTTAGTAAAGTTTTATATTATTTAACTTAGGGTTACATTATTTATTCAAAACATTTATATTAAAATGAAATATTAATATTAATATTAAAATATTAATATTAAGGGCCCATATTTGGACAGGGTCTTTGTTTATAGATACTCTGACTATTTTATCTGTGTTCTTTGAAAAAGAAAATTGTCATTTTTTTTAAACAGTATAATGTTCATACATTTACCACTACGATAGTAAAGTTACCAAAAACTTGATACAAATTATTTTCATTGACAAATTAACAGACTTACCTGTGAGCAAAATAGTACCTGCTTCAAATTGTCGTAAAAACGCTAATTTGTAATAAATAATTCTCCACTAGAAATTACTTTTTTACAATTGTAATTTGTAATGGAGCACCCATTCATTACAAGTTATTCTTTTTATTTTTAATGGCACATGCATCCATTACACATTACTTTTTTTATTTGCAATGGAACACGCATCCATTACACATTATTATTTTTATTTGTAATCGAACACGCATCAATTACACATTACTTTTGTATTTTGTAACGGTACACTTATCCATTTGACACTATGCAGTGTAATGTGTAATGAATACTGTAATGTATTATTTACAAATCTGATTCCAATACATCACTGGATGTATTTCACTGAAAAAAAAAATCATTGAATCACAAACGTGAGACTTGGATACTGCAAAATATAATTTTATTGGTATATCAGTTGTACAAAAGTGACACTCGCTGGTGCACTCGTTACACGCTGATACTTTTTACCAGCCAGTCCAACGTTTATATCTAGATAATTTCTTATTTATCTAATCATGTATCGTTGATGTTCTAAGCATTGTTTTTTAATAAAGACCAGAATAACAGAATCTGATAAATCACATCGTTAGACGGGTGTGTCGTGCGAAGGTGAAAAATAAATATAAGGACAAACTGGATGAGTACAGGCTCTTCGAAATGAAAATAATAATAATATGACAATTAAGAGAAAAAAAAACTAAGGATAATAATATTGTTAAAGCTGAAAATATCAGGCGTGTATAATCAGCGTTAGGGGTTGGGCGGGGGCTTAACGATTATTTTTACAGTCGATTCTCCACTTTGGTCTACTACTTTTGTCATGTTGCGACGATTCTCATAATCTTCCATTTATCCGCCGAACGATGCAACATACGATTAACATTCGCAGCGATCTTAAAAGTCGTAAGTTTTTTACTTTGCATTCCTTACAATTGGTCGCGAAGCCCCGTGTTACAAACGAAGGTCACTTGATTGAACTACGAAATTCATATTACTTCTATCATAGCAACAATACGCACAGATTTTCATTTGGTATCCAAACGCAACTAACTTGTACAATTTATCGATGGCCAACTTCCGTAATTCGGCAAATGATGCTTTCGCCTCAACAATAATACAAAACATGGAGTTACAATGAAACATACATCAACAGCCTACAGTCTACAAATGTCACATTGGAAACGGACAAAAATCGTCTGATCATTGAGAATTTATTCTGGAAACTTTAATCTGTATACCAGTGATCGGCAAAAAAAATCTATTTTTCGAAAAATTAATAATTAGCAAAAAAAGATGACTAATTTTTTTTTTTTCAATTAGTAATTAGTGACGAAATATTACTAATTTTTCTTATAAATAAATAATTAGTGACAAAACATTTCTAATTTTTCCAAAAAAATGAGCAATTAACGATAAAAATTAGTAATTTTTCCCAAGAATTAGTAATTGGGAAGAAAGATATTGCTAAATAACCAAAAAAATCAATAATTTTTGAAGAAATGTTGTATTAATTTTGGAAAAAGTAATAAAAATATAAAAAATAACTAATGCATTTTTTAATAGGTACTGATTAAATATTCATATTAATAAAAACTTGTGTGATATAGTATGACATTCGATGCAATAAATACTAATGTGTGAAATATTTAAAAGATCTAGTTATTATAAAAAATGAAACAACTTTTTGAATAGAGTTGTTTGAGCTTATAACCATGACTCAATTCGTACACACAAGTACGTAAATATAGACAATACTTTTCTACAACTCACTGTTTTTTTTAAATTAATTAGTAATATCTTCCATACCAATTACTATATTTAGAAAAAACTTGGTAATATTCTTTCGCTAATTTTTAATTTTTTTGAAAAAATTAGAAATATTTTGTCACTAATTACTAATTTTTTTGGAAAAATTGGGTTACCAATTAGTAATTTTTTAGAAAAATTACTAATATTTTTCCGCCAATTACGAATTTTCATAAAAAATTAGTCATATTTTTTGACTAATTATTAATTTTTCGAAAAAATGATTAATATAATCAATATCGTTGACGAAAAAATCGATACTGCCGATCAATGCTATATACCTTTACAATTTTCTGTTTTTGTGACAGTATTATCGATTATTTTGATTGGAATCCCTACGTGGTGTCTCAATAATCGAAAGGCGCAAAATTTAACGACAAATAAAAGGATTTGTTTTTTTAATCTTAATAACAATATACATCTGTTTAAATTAAAGCGCAATTTTGTCGAGTTCCGTGTCGAAAAATCATGGTTTTTGAGTAGAGGTTGAATACCGACATCACGAACACAAATTTTTCGCACTTACTTTCTCGGAGACCGAATAATGCCAATCAATAAAATTTTAACAGTTAATGCAGAATTATGACGCGAAGGTGTCCTCTCTGAGGTCATGCTGAGGACAATTATGATTTTGAAGTCTGCATCGTTGGAACGAAAATAATTTTTTTCAATTAATTTTTAGTCAGATTTAAGTTTTGCATAAGAATTTCCAAGTCCTTAAGGCAAGTCTACTTTAGAAGGCTAAAAAAAAGAAAATTTTTAAGATTTTTTTTTCTCAGCTCCATCATCAGATGTGACGATAAAACCGTTTTTACAACATTGTTTCATCCTTCGAAAGTACAAAAAAAAAAATATTATTCTTTATTTTGATTCTTTGAATAATTTATAGAAGGCGCCTATGTCGAAAATGTCCTTTCCCATGGCGAAAGCTAATTTCAAAATTGTCAAGTGTGAAAAAAAAAGCATTTTAAAGAGGAAGGTTTGTTACACAACAATTTACATGTTTGAAGTGAAAATTGAATGAATTGAATTTTTCACAATTTATTTCAAACATCCGCCATTTTTTTCAATCGATTTTTCATTAACAGTGCTAAATTGTTGTGTAAGAAACCTTCCTCTTTAAAATGCTTTTTTATTTTTTTTATTCACTTGCCAATCCTGAAATTAACCGGTTGTGAGACTAAAAATTTTCGAAGACTCGACTTTGGCGCCTTCTATAAATTTTTCAAAGAATCGAAATAAAAAATAAAGTTTTGTTTTGTACTTTCGAATGATGAAACAATGTTGTAAACAGTTTTATAGCCACATCTAATATAGGAGCTGAGAAAAAAATCTTAGCTTTTTTTTTTGCCTTTTAAAGTAGACCTTAATAAAGACCCCAAAAAACATTTGAATGTTTTTTCACTTTAAAAATGTCTCCGGGAGAATAAATTTTATTAAAAAATAAATTATTACCCTTGCATTTAAACCATGCAAACTTCAACATCTTTTCAGAATACTAATTTGCAAAATATAATTTGAAAATATCCTTTTTCCGTAGAAACAATTTTCGACTCACTGACAAGAATGAGTTTCTTTTCATTTCCTTATTACTACGTATTACTGTGTACAAAAAACTTGACGGCGTCACCTCAGTGACAAAATTCTGCATTGATCGTCAAAATTCCATGAAAATTTTGAGGTAATAATTTCGGCTTGTCGACTCCCCTCAATCATAATAATTCGCCGAAACCCGACATCAAGGATCACTGATAACGTAGGAAAAGCATGAACTTGAAGTTCTGAATGTTCGGATGAACGAAAAAGCGAAAAATGCTTTTACAGAATAATTCTGAGACTCTATCGACACTTTGGAAATAATTATTGGAGTATCTTTGAATTTGTTAAATTGTTATCTATCAATTGTTTGCAGACTAATTCAATTTCGCGTTGGATAAATACTTGTCTTGAATTTTCGTTCAATTTGAACGTTCAAAACTTCAAGTGCATGGAACAGCTTTGCTCGTGGAGCTCGTTATCAACAATTGGACGCAGAGTTTCGGCAATGTTCAATGTGATATTTGAGACCGAGAAAACTGACGAAGCTCCGACGACAAGTCGGACATGTATGTGTGTGATTGGTGTCGGTGTGTTGTCGATACTTTTCCTCGCAATCGAAGAGCGCCGTTGTTCCGGGACATTGCGTGCATTGATATTTCTTCTGCACCATATTTTCCATATTCGAATTGGATATTCCGTGAACGAGTAACAAGTGATCCCGCAGCGGTGAATAATTTCTGTACAAGGCGGATTTGCAAATCATGCATCGATACACGATTTGGGCGGGTTGAACATTGTTCGTAACAAACATGGAAGTTGACTGTTGAATCGCCGAGCATGAAACCGGCGTCACCAAAACCGGTCCTTGGGGGGTATTCTTCACGGTCCAATTTTGAAAGACGCGAGGATTCCCGCCAGATTCGAGTCCCGTCGTAACGTAATTCGGACCGAGACACGCCGAATCTTGGACTATTGTCGTAGGAACGGGTATCGTCGTCGCCATCACGTTTGGGGTCAACGGATCTTGCGCAACATTCGTGGTGTTCCATCCAGTATAGTGCTTCGTCAAATGACTGGTGAAAGCCTCCATCGTGTCGCATCGAAATGTATGGCATATGTTGCAAGTATATTTATTAACATTGTTATTCTGATAAGTTAACGGTGAATTACTCAAGTGACCGCTCGTTGGAAGATTGTTAATGGAAGAGTTGCGCTGAGGAAGTGTCCCGTACTGCGGCTTCGAGACCTGTGACGATGGCAAAATTACCATCGGCGGCAAAACGTGATATCCCGTCGGACCATTGCGATTGTCATTTCTACGAGAAGCATCCTGAATCAAGGCTGTCGAAGATGACATCGTTTGTTGGTGTCTCGAAAGGTTATCCTGATTCTGAAGGACATTTGTACTCGGCATTGAGCCGGTATTCGTCACGTTGATCAATGAATTGTCCGTCAATCGCTGACCACCGAGGTCCATCATCACGGAGCCACAGTCCAGTGAGTTCGTCGTCTCGATCCGCGGCGCTATTAACGCCGGAACTCGCTGACCATTGGCTTTGCTCGTTGATTTTTTTTTCGATAGGGTACCGGGCGTTTGATTGGCCGTTGAAGTTCCTCGACTCGCGAGAAATTCGATCAACGGTGGCGGCGAACTATAGGAAGACAATTGTAACGGTCTACCAACTTGCTGGGCAGTCTCTTTTTCGTGGATCCTCGTTTGCATCGTTTTCTTTGGGGTCTTCGGACGTTCCGATGGATCCGGTAATACGAGAGCCGCTGCCATTCCCTTCGGATATTGAACGTTTTTACCGAGAGGATCGGGCAAATGGACTTGACGATGCTCGACCAGCGATGTGTAGGATTCAAACGCAGCCGCGCAAGTAGGACAAACATGAGACTTTACAGCCTGTAGTTCGGATAAATTTTTCACACGAAGAAATCCTTGCATCCTTGTTTCACCGTGATCAGCGTTATCGAAATGCGCCGACGCTCTCATTGTCATCCATCGTGACTCTTCGAATGATATTTTCGACGCTGCAATCGCCGACGAATAATCCGATGTACCGGACCTGTTTAATGTGACGATTGAATTCGTTTCCGATCCGGAAGTATTCTCCGACGATTGTACGTTGACTTTTTTTGGTGTACCCTTTTTCGCCTCGTTTTTTATCGACGGGACACTCTTCGGCGATTGACCGACAACGGATTTCACCGTTTTCCTCTTGGTTTTCTTTGCTCTGTTCGGACTATTCGTATTGATAGATCCTTGCTCGTTTGGAGAGTTATCGGCTTCGTCGTCTATATCGATGATCTCTGGTACTTTAGCTGGCGCTTTGACTAATGGATTCGACGTATTCAGCTCACTTGTTCCGTCACTCTGTTGCGTTTGGTTCAAACGAGATATCGTTGCCTGTTCGATAACGGGTTTGGATGCGTCCAACGATGAACTCGATCTCGTTCGATCTGCTGTCAATGTTTTATCATGTACATCCGAGGATGATTGGTTCATTGCGGATCGCTCGATGCTTCCCGCGTTAGCATTGGAGAGAGAATTTCGACTCAAGACCATTTTTATCGGTCCCGAAGTTCCTTGATCAGGCATCAATATTTGATAAGAATTCGTTTTCGCATTATTATTTTCTGGAACCACGGCATTGCTCGCGGGTTGATCGAAAACTAAAGAAACGGATGAATTTGTACTGGACGTATTCGACAATACGACATTGACGAGAGGATCCTCGAGAGCTCGTTTTGGCCCACTTTGTTTAGCAGTGTTTTTTCGCACTCGAACGTCCCGCAATCGTGGATTCGTTGCCAATATTCCACGCAACAAAGGCATTTGAGTCGTATTGTTGATAGCATCTAAATCGGTGTTTCTGAGCGACGTTACGGAAATCGAAGGCTCTCCAGGTTCAAGACGACGGAGCGTCACAATTTCCTGATTATTCAGTATCTCAACGGGTGTGTGGAAACCACTGTCGTTTCCGGTCTCAACGTCGTCGTCAATTATCGTTATCACTGCCGGCTTGTTGATGATATTATCGCTCGACGCCACGCCATTTGCATAGATCGTCGCTAGATTTGACATCGAATTCGTATTCTTCTTTCTACAAATACTGGTATCCTGATGAACATCGAGCTCCTTTCTCGTCGAGAATGCAGTTCTGCAGCTTGCGCAAACATGCTCCGCTACGAATATGAAATTCTCACCGGGTCTGATGCCAGCCGGTAATTTTTGCGTTCCGTCCATCGGTTGAACTGAAATTTTTGGAAAATTGTGACGACTCGCGACGAACATTGTGTCCTTGACGTGATTGTGCCAATGCGTGAAGAACAACGCGCCAAAACCAAAAAATATAACGCGGCATATGTTGCAAACGAAACGAACTCTACCTTGAGAGTTTCGATCCGAGTGCACCTGCAAATGATTACGCATGTCCGCCCACGTGTCCAGAGTTGATTTGCAATTGGCGCAATAGAATTTCGGCCATCTTTCTCGGGTTCGATCGATCGCGCAGTTGGTACTCGTCCGATAGTGAATCTCGAGGCAGTCGTGACGTCGAAAAAGTACCTGACAATATTTGCAGAGTAGGACCATTTCTATCTGAAGTTCTCCGTTGTCGGTTGCGGTTAATTCATCGTCTTGGTGACACGCGCAGACCGTTGTTACCGTCGATTTGAATGTATTATCACGATCGACAGGAGTCGAAACGGTGCTGACATTGCGCGCGACGATCTGCGACAAATTTTCAACGACATTGTTCGATGGAGCGTCATTGATGGCAATGTCAAGGCTCTTGTCGTTATCCGCCAATTTTTCGTCATGCTTTTCCGATGTTTTCGTCATCGTTTCACTACTCGCGGCCTCATTCGCTAATTGCTTCTTGGCCTTCGCGGTTATGTAGGCTTCTTGTAGATCTGCCGAACTGTGCGTGTAAATGTGTTCGGCCAATGCAGACTTTGATTCATACTTTGTTGAACACATACTGCACGTGAGATTGTCGTCCCGACAACGCATTCTTGCGCGAACTTTCTTCACATTTTTCTGGTTCTGCTGCTTCGTTTGCTTTTTTTTCGTCGCTTCTGTTTTGTTTTCAACCGTTTTCGACTCATCGACAGATTTTTGCTTCGGCGAGTCTTTTTCGGCACAATTAAGCCTATGTTTTGCTAATTCAATAAGAGTACCAAAACTTGTCTGGCATACAGTGCAACGTAAATCAATGGTGCAGGAAATATTGGACTTTCTGTGTTCCTCCAATTGAACGGTGTCATTGAAGACACTGTTGCACCTGACACACTTGTGCGTATTTGAATTGATGGCGCTTTCGTTGTTAACGCTCTCGTTTGACTGAATACCTTCAGTCAGGGGACGTGGTGAACATTCCTCGGACGATTCTTTCTCGGTCTCATCCAAAACTAGTGTAAATTCCCCATCGGATTCTATCGTCTCTTGAGAAGATTGGTCCTCCAACTGCAGCGTTATACTGTCGTTCGTCTCTGAGGCTTCTTCGGAAGATCTGACAGTCCTTGACTCGTTAGTGATTTCTCCGTTCCTGGGAATCTGCGTGGTAAATTGTGGTACCTGTGGTAAGTTTTTAAATGATAATTCTATATTGCAACTATGTCATTGACTGGTTTGCAAGTTCTTACCGTATCAAAAAATCTATTTTTTTCATTATACAGGTTTATAATCTAGATTCTTAACTTTGCAGCACTGTTGTGTAGAGCGCCTTTTCGGAGGCAATGTTTAACATGCAATAAATATAAATAAATGAATAAATAAATAAATAAATAAATATAAACGGTGATGAGACTGGGTCATTTCATGTCAAATCGACCAAGAGTTGGAATCGACCCTTTTCAATTTCGATGAAATTTGGTCATAAGTTTTCATTAGTTCTACCAAAGGAAAAAAATTAAATTTTTTTTTCGAAATTTATGCAGAATTCAAAATTTCACAATTTTTCAAATGTTTCAAGTTAATTTTTTAAATATCTCGAAAACTATTATAGTTACGGAAAATTATTCTGAATTCGTCTTGAAGAGTATACTTAGGGCGACAAAAAAAAAAATTCCGAAATAAGATTTGGAAAAATGATGAATTTGGAGAATTTTGAATTTTTAAAAATCGTGAAAATTCAAGTTCGACATTAAATTTTTGTTTCAATTTTTTTAATATAATACCTTGTACTGATCTTTTAGACCCTGAAATTTTCAGAAAGGTGTTTTTTTTTTCAAAAATATGAATTTTTTAATTTTTAAAAATCGTGTAGATCTACGATCAATATTAAATTTTTGGTTATGTTTTCTTTTATATAATGCCTTGTGATCTTAAAAGATCCTGAAATTTTCAGCATGGTATTTTTTGTTTAAAAAATATAAATTTTTAAAATTCGGTTTAAAAAAATGTTTGTTGTTTACCTCTCACTTTACAGTTGAGCAATCATATAGTTTTATAATTTTGAGCATTAAATAACAGTAAAAGTAACAGTATTCTGGTAAAAGAAAAAAAAATCAAAAAAAATTTTACCAAAAATTTATATTTTTGAAACAAAAAAACACCATCCTGAAAATTTCAGGATCTTTAAAGATCAGTACAAGGTATTATATAAGAAAAAAATTTTACGGAAAATTTCATGTTAATCGTGGATTTACACGACTTTTAAAATTCAAAAATTCATATTTAAAAAAAAAACAAAAAACACCTGTCTGATAATTTCAGGATCTTTTAAGATCAGCACAAAGTAAATTATATTTAAAAAAATGAACCAAAAATTTAATGTCGAACTTGGATTTTCACGTTTTTTTTTAATTCAAAATTCTCCAAATTGATCATTTTTCGAAAAAAAAATTCGGAATATTTTTTTTTCATAGCCCCGATATACTCTTCAAGACAAATTCTGAACAATTTTTCGTAACTATAATAGTTTTCGAGATATTTAAAAAATAAACTTGAGATTTCAAAAATTGTGAAATTTTGAATTTTGTATAACTTTTGACATTTTATAACTTTTGACTTTTTATAACTTCTGACCAAATTTCATCGAAATTTAAAGGAGTCGATTCCAACTCTCGGTCGATTTGACATGGAATGACCCGACTGTATAGTTCCCATCAATAAGAAATAAAATTAAACTTCGTATCGTTAATTTGATGTCTCATTTTTGCAGGGCTAATTTTCCTGTTACCACAAAGTTCTTGCATCCCAAAAATTATCTCCAAAATAGAGCTCTAGACGTCAATAGTGCCTTGAATAATGAAAGAAGTTTGAAGAATAATTTATTTGGATTGGACCAACTTACCGAAACGAAACCAAATGGTTGTGAATTCCGATCGGCGTCGCCTTCGAAGTGCTCGAAATTATTATCCACGTTCGTCTTATCCTTAGTCGTTGTCTGCAAAAAATTCGAGCCCAATCCAGAATCGCGCGAGGCTGGGAATCCAACAAGAGGCTCACAATATCCATAATCTTTGAAATTATTGTACAAATCTTCAAGTCGAGTCAGTACAACCATCACGTTTTTCATTGCCGTTAATTTGTTCGTAGCCATATGATTTGTATCGCAATCATTATCTTCAACCTCCATCGCGTCGGTTATCTCGATATCGGAATCGACTCTCGATGTGACCTCGAGTGGGTCTTCAATTTCTCGATTCAACTTGCTCTCTGAGGAATCCGAAAGATTTTCCTCTGCATCATTCAAGAATTCAGTTCCGACCTCGTGAATTTCCGCCATCGTTGTTTGCAAAGCCTGCTCACAATCCTGCGATTCGGACGAATCTGTTTCGTATTCGCGGCTCGATTTTTCCATCGCAGCACGCGATTTGCTGCGGGTTATCGGAGCTCTTCTGATTTCAACGTCCTCGGAATCTGAATAATTTATCCTCTCCCTCGTTCGGCTTTTGCACGAATGACTTTTGTTCGCACTTCTGTTTTCATTCGGCAATGTCTCAGAAGAATCAATCACGAGTGACTGTAATTTCTCTCCCGGCGCCGAGTTCTCTGTTTTCTGCGAATCAGCCCATTCTGAGCTTTTGGAGGACGGAGTTTCAACGCCTATACCGGAAGACACTGTCTTTCGGTATTCTCCATCATCCGGCAAGTTATCGGAATCCGAGCTGTCGATAAAGGGCCTGGCTCGTCGCCGAGTAGCCAGGAATCCCATGATCTCATCATCATCCTCGGAAGCATCTCCGTTCCCTTCGGGCATCATCGTTACGCCGTTTGAAATTCTCGATTCCCGATCAGGTGTGTTTGCTCTTGAATTCGTGCCCGTAACATCCGCATTATTCTCAAAAGGCGTTACCAAAGATTTGGTAATTGTATCAGTCGATGAACTGAGATCAGGACATTTCGCGGGTGATTTTTCGACCTTGTCTTTCCACTTTTGAATCAAAGGGTTGTAAGAAACATCGAGCCTATTTACAACGACCATCACATCGGCTCTACAATGCTTTTCCGGAGTTTTTGGAAAAAGCGCGTCTGTTGTCTCAGTCAAAATCTTCTCTCCTTGAGGGGAGGCCTCCTTTGAAACGTCGTCATTCTCTTCCGTTGACGATGAAATTTCGGCGGATGGCGCACGAAGATTCTTGCGTCTTTTAAAAGGCAGCGACTTTCCCAATTCTTGTTCCGATTCTTCGTTCTCGAAGACCAGCGAGACTTTTCGCTTTTCGACGGGTTTGGAAATCCTTCGATTACCGTGAAAACGGTTCGAACTACGATTCGATTCATCGATCGGTTGATTCTCAGTCTCGCAATCTAATTTTAAATTGACAGAATCGTGATTTTCTGTACAGTCGAAGTCGTGCGGTTTTTCGGACTCGGCGGTGAACGATAGATTGTATTCTTGACTCTCCGAAACCGTGATCTCACGAACCGTGGACCCACTTTTCTCATTGTAACCGTTAATTTGCTCGGTTGCGTTATTTACATTGTTCCGATCGCAAGACGACGCTTCGTTCATGCGCATCCGTAATCGCAATCTCTCGAGTTTTAGGCGCCTACGCCTTTTCGTCATATCCTCACCGTGCTTCCAATGATAAGTTCGTCTCCTCTTTTTTGTCGGAGCTTCGACTCTCAACACAGCCATATCCTTTGTCGCTGCATCTGGCAACCGTATCACACGAACCGATACCGGTTTGCAGATTCGTAGTAAATCGGCCGCTGGAATATCCAAACCTCCATGAGAATCATCAAAATCATTATTTACAACATCCGTTTTGGCTTTGCTCGAATTCCTTTTGCTACAGGCTGATAGAAAACGTCCCCAAATATCGCGGGGCTTACTTCGATTCGCGGACGACTTCGTACTTCTCGACACGTCGTCGCTCATCTTATTTTCCTTGAATTCCAACGATCTTTTCGTTGATTCGAAGCAATCTTCTCGAACTCCTCCTTCAGCCGATCGCTCGCTCATCGTGGCATTCTGCAAAATTCACACTTCTTCCTTAGATCTACTCGTTTAAAAATTTTATTTTCGTTTTTTTTTCTATCTAATGGTGATTTCATGCTGATAAAAAAAAAGATTAATATTCCATGTACCCAAAATCCTTCACCTTTGCGGCGCAGGCTTCTGACTAATCTGAATTTTTTGGAAATATTGATGATCTTGAAATACTGTTTTGAAAATATTGATAGTCTCAAAATACTGTTGTTTGTGATGATATTTGTTGTCTGAGAAAATAACACTTGCTCATTGATTTAGCGCAAGCTCGCTATGCTTCTTCTACAAGGCAACTGAAATCCTAACAATAAAAGAAACAAAAAAAACGTGTTCTCATACTTGATTTTTTAATTTGTTATTCACGACTACAAAACTTTACGACAGAAATCCTCTTGCAGTCAGACCATTTTTCAAAATTAACTATATTGGAATACCAAAATTATGTAATTGTTTAAATACGCATCACAACTACAAAAAAAATGAAAATACTGAGGAAAGAAAGTGAAAAATGTTGCATGCACTTAAAGAATACTCGACTTCTGATACTTCAAGTATGATATTGAAGTTTAAATCATTGAAATGGTGTAGAAATAAATTCTTTTAAAAAATATTGTTCATAAGAATGTGTTTTGCGATATTACCGATTGAACACTAATAGATCTGATACAAATGGTCAAAAAGTGAATTACTAAAAATCTCTTTCATATTTTTTCATCAGAAAGTGTCGAGTATTTGCACTAGCTCACAGAATTTTTGCAACATCTAGCAAAAATTTCAAAGATAGACAATCTGAAAGTAATCTCAATCTACAAAATGTGCACACCTTCTCTTATAAACCATTTGGCCTCCATTTTGTAGATTCATTTCAACATACTGAGTCATGCTTAGGATGGCAATTTTTTTTGTATACTCAATTTGCTGACACTCTAAACAGTGTTCATGATAAACTGTTTCAAATATTCTGGCCTCGACTATTCGTAGAACTTACAAGATTAATGCTCGAGTTTTTAATCGTTTTACTTAAAATACCTGCAAAGTTCGTAAAATACCAGCAAAATGTTCGAGTGCTTAAAGAAAGTTTTTAACAGTGTTTTTCACAAATCTTTCGGATAACATTTTAAGAAAAGGGTTTTTACCAGAAGTGCGCATTTAGTATCCCAATGGCAAATGGAAGAAAGTCCAAACTTAAACGTCCTGCGGCTCGAGGATTTTTCAGGCGCAAAATGTGGAATCTTTTACAAATATTGCATACAGAAAAAAACATGAAATTCACGTTGAATGTGGCTTTTGAAATACGAAATAGTGCAAAGTAAACGAAAGTACAGCTTTGTGTGTGAAAATAAAGTGTTTCTGCGCCGATATTTGCTTTATATTCCATCAAGCCATCCGCAAGAAAATTTTGAGGTTAGGTTTAACTTTATCCCCCCCCCCCCTAAATGAGACTATCCTACTTTGCCTTTGTTATATTTGTAAAAAGGATGGTATTCCGCAACCCAAAATTTCATTCATTTTTTATTGCATCGAGCGATCTTCGAAAAGAAAATTTCAATAAAGTTTTGGTAGTTATATTAAACTTCATATTCCCCATTACAAGTTTTACTGGATTATAACGAAATTAAAAGAGCATTTTGCAAGGACTAACCTGAAAAGTCAGTGGTGTGCATTTCTCGATTTCCACACAGAAGATGACAAAAATCCTCTATAAATCTGCAATGATACGAATAATTCATTCAAAATTACTTTTAATTGGAGCAACGTCGCGACATTCTAAACTAATTTGTGCATCACGCTTAAAAACGAAGCCACACACACTTTTTTCCGTTTTTTCGTAACGCGATACTGTAGACATATATATGTGCATTAATAAAAAGCGCACAAAGTAGACTGCGTTGATAACTTGGGTCAAACTAAAAATTAGCGAGAATTCTATCACGGTGACACAAAGCATAGAGGTTCGGAACGCATTACTTCTCGTCGAGGTTCTCCCTTCCTCATCCTCGATCACTTTTCGTAACGCCAACGGCAATTTTGAGTACACGCCGCACAAGTTTTCCCTGCTCAAGGATGCAACCACCGACCACTATTGGTTATCTCTGTTTCGGACAATGCCCGATTCAGCGGAAACATCCAATCGAGGGGTTGCAAAATGGCCGTCGGCGTTATTATTTACCTCGCCAAAAAGCCAGAAACAATTGTTTTTTCTTTGTTTTTCGTCACGATTCCGCAAGTACATTCGTCTTGTTATACGGTAAAAGAAAAAGGAAAACTTACCATTTGTCGAAGAAGATTTCCAATAAGTTCAGAAATCACGTTCGAGCACTGCGGCGATTCGCATTTTCATGGAAATTCGAAAACCACGAAAAATTTACCGATTCGATATTTCTCAACGACGTACAGTCTGCAATGATTCCAATCCACCCCACTCCCCACTTTTCGGTATTATAACGATGAGGGCGGAAGCGGGGAACACGGAGAGCGAAGCTGTGTGAAGTGAGCGGCGCACAAAGTCTTTCATTCGTTCTGGAAGCGTACGCTCTTGTGAGCGCCACATCCTATAGCATTTTATATGTCGATGTATATCTATACATGCGTGCTGAAAGCGTGCAAACGTCCAGAACGCAGGAGTAAATGAGAATAGGCTAAAGCCGCGTTCGTTTTGGGGGCTTACGCGCTTTCAGCACGTATATATAGATATACATCGACGTATAAAATGTTATAGGATGTGGCGCTCACAAGGACAAGCGCGTAAGCTTCCAAAACGAATGCAGACTAAATACCGACATTGTCACTTCGAAATTGTCATTCAAACTTGCTCTGGCACGAATCGATGTAAATCAATGAAATCTGAACAGTATAATTAGAATTATGGCACAAATGGAGCCCGACTAAATTTTTTTCGAAAAAAAAAAAAATTACAGATCCAATTATCATCAGGATTCTGTAATAGAAAATATTAAATTATAATGTTTTTACTGCATTTTGGCTAAAACCAAGAGTCGGGCTCCATGACGAAGACCAAAGAACGCATTTAGATATGTTTTTGACATTATTTTATGAAAAACGTGCAATGTAAGTTTGGATGGCAAATAACGAGGTAAAATGTTGATATAAATATTTACTGTTTTATCGAAAAACGAAATGGCGAAATAAAGCTCACAGAAATGGGAGAGAGGGTAGCACCGTTGAATTCTTATGAAATAGAAATTATAGAAATTATAGAACAAAAACAGTTGTTTTCGTTTATTTATGTCTCGCATTTACACTGTGCAATTTATTCATAATTCATTCATACATTTTATTAATATTCATCCACCGGTGTCGGAGAAAGTTTGGACGGCGATTTTGAGTCGATAATGTAGGGTTTCAGTAATAATGTCGGTAATTGGCCTCGGCCAACTTCACTGAGGTCGCAACACCAGCGCAGAAAATAACTGAGGAAAATCGGAAAAGAGCAAGTCCGAAAATGGGGAAAACGTTTTATTTGCAACTTGATTAATAAAGTTCATTAGGAATAGAAGGAATAACGTTTATTTTCGCGTTATCATTACGAAAATACGCTGCAAAAATATTGAAACAATCGAAAGGGTAATAAGCTTGTTACGAGGAAGGATAGAAAAGGAGATAACGCGAAAGAGAAATGGAGGCCGAGTCTCTGGAACTCGAAGACGGTGAGGTTGTTGACGACGAGGTCAGTTATATCTCATATATATTTCTATGTTTGACAGGTATTAACCATTTGACGAGCAGACTGTCTGACTTCCCTGAAAATAATTAAGATTCGATAAATTAACTTTCGCTGACATTCGCAGATCATTTTTCTCTATAAATATCAAGAAAATTATCAAAAAATGAATTTGTCATTTCAATTTAACTTCGTTCAATTTTTTGCAAAAGTGTCCTCTTGACATATACTGAATTACAAATAATGATACTTGAAGGTCAATTATTTTACATAATTTTTTTTTCGTATCTGTTATTATATTTAATTTCCTTTGATTCATTTTCAGTCTAATGATCATTTCAGAGAAGGATAATATGATGTGCGCTAAAATTGTGTCTCACAAGTATACAGACTTAGCTTCCAACAAAGCAAATTTCATCCAAATGTGTTTTTTTTATTACTTTTCACTAATACAGTTTAATTTTTTTTCAAAAAAATATCTTCCCTACATTTAATTTTTCCTAATATTTGACAACATTCGTTATTACAATAGCAAATAAAAGACATTGAAAAAAATTTTACATCGTGAAAAATATTTTTTTTATACATTAATTTTTTTTCTTTTAGGCCATTAGTGATTTTGGAAATTACAATATTCTTCAGAGGCCAAATATTGTCACAAAATGTGAGAAATCTGCCAAAACGAGTTACAGCGATGATTCGGACGAGACATCGGCGTCGGCCAGTGAATCGGACTCCGACTCGACCGCGGCAAGAGTGACTAGACCAAAAGTCAAGATAAAACGTCGTAGAATAGAATCGCAGGGTAGCAGAGAAAAATGCGACAAATACAAGATATGGTGTACCCAAGTACAAGAGGAATCGCTTACGGAGAATCTTGTTTCTTGCGGAGTTACGAAAAAATTGTATCAAGGTCGAAACGTTGAGAATTACGATTTTCCGCTGCATTATAATATGATGAACGGCATTAAGAACGAGACGAATAACAGCTCCGAGGACGAGAGAGACGTTCAGCCAAGGCTCACGAACAAGAGAACAAACGCCGATCGTCACAATGTTAAATTGCGAATTGGAAAGAGACGCAATTCCATGGAGGTCGATGCTCAAAAAGGCTCGGTCAAAATAATGGATGAACTGCGCGTTAACGCCGAATCCACCGACGAAGAAGTTGCCGCCGAAATTGCGCAAAAGCTCAACGAAAAAAAGGATTGCTTGATAAGTTCGTAGACCATTTTATCTTATTTGCAAAAAAAATGGCAACAAATTTTTTCACATGGAAAAGAAGTATAGAATCAATAATTCCAGAGACTAGAATGGTTCTAAATGCTTTGTTTTCATGAAAATAAAAATATTTTTTTCTCAAAAATTCAAAATTTCACAATTTGTCAAGTTTATCATTTAAATATCTCGAAAACTATTATAGTTACGGAAAAATCGTTCTGGGTCAGTCATGAAAAGTCTTGGGGCTACGAAAAAAAAATATAACGAATAACATTTTTGAAAAATGATCAAATTGGAGAATTTGAATTTTTTTAAATCGTGAAAATCCGCGATCAACATTAAATGTTTTGTTCAATTTTTTTTATATAATAACTTGTACTGATCTCAAAAGATCCTGAAATTTTCAGGGAGGTGTTTCTTTGTTTAAATAAGAATTTTTTAATTTTAGTAAAAAAAAATTTACCTCTCAGTTAAGTAAAGCTGAGCAATCATGTAATTTTTACTGCTAAAAATTACAAAATTACATGATTTCTCAACTTTACTTAACTTAGAGGTGAAAAAAAAAACATTTTTTTTACGAAAGGTCAAAAATTCATATTGTTGAAGAAAAAAAACACCTTTCTGAAAATTTCAGGATCTTTTAAGATCACTACAAGGTATTCTATTTAAAAAAATGAACAAGCAATTTAATGTTGATCGTGGACTTTTTCGATTTTTAAAAATTTAAAAATCTCCAAATTCATCATTTTTCAAAAATTTTATTCGGAATACTTTTTTTTCGTAGCCCCAAGACTTTTTAAGAGGAACGCAGAACATTTTTTTCGTAACTATAATAGTTTTTGAGATATTTAAATAATAAACTTGAAAAATTGAAAAAATTGTGAAATTTTGAGCTTTGCATAACTTTCGAAAACATTTTTCAAAAATTTTTTCCTTTGGTATAACTTCGTTTTATGATAAAAGAAAACTTCTGACCAAATTTAATCGAAATTGAAAGGGGTCAATTGCAATTATTGGTCGATTTGACATAGAATGACCCTGGAAGAAAATTATAAAACTATAGAATCAATAATTCCAGAGACTAGAATGGTTCTAAATGCTTTGTTTGCATGGAAAAAAAATATCGCGCGCACATTAATGTATGTGCGTTATCACGAGAGTAACTTGACTTATATTGGGTTAAATTTACACCAACAGTTCGGGGATTAATTTTGCTATTGAATTTTGCGAAAAGCAGATGAAAGAATTGATCCTTCGGGACTTTTAAATTGATTTGGCGAAAAATTCATGAAGAGTGTAGCGAAGCCAAAAAAAAAACGTTCTAGTATCTTCAGTTTTTATCACGTTTTTCTTCTGTCCATTCAGAAAGGGTCGTCGATATAATTGGAAAATCAGAAGCGATAGAATTTTACGAGAAAACGCGCAAGATCGAGGAAGGCGGTGGAATGCTGATAATGAACGGTTCGCGAAGAAGAACAGCAGGTGGGATTTATCTTTGGCTGGTGAAGAACGACGAGCACATACCCCAAGAAAAGATAAGAGAAATATTTTCAATGGACCGAAAAGAGTCTACCGAGCAACGAAAGAAAATCGAAGCGTGCAATCGACGGCAAAAAACCCAGGAACTGATGAGGAGTCTCGACAGTACGTTTTTTCTACATTAAAGGGCCATACCAGTGTGAACGCTCTAAATTTGGGTGATTTTCGGGAATTTTTTGCAAGAGAAGTACTCGATGAAATCTTTTGGAAAATGGACTTTTGGCCATATTCGACGCGTTTTTCATAATTATTTCACTTAAAAATACCGACGCATAGCCGGTTTATGCGCTGTCTTCGGAGGCGCAAAAAAAAAAACTCCACTGCGGCCATGATTCCGGTGGATTGAGTAGCTGAAAGTGAAAAATAAAAAAATGTCGTTAAACTAGAAGGTATTTCCTGTGCGCTGAACTAGGATTTTCGAAAAATATGAAAAACTAACAAAATGGCGTCGTTGTGAAAAAACAAGTCTGTTTTCTTGCTTAAAAAATGGTCGTATTTTCAATGCCAAATCGTCAATTTTCATCCAATAAAAAATATCCTGATTCATCGTATAGTAAATATATTCAAGAGTACTCAGTTCAAATTTCAAGTCAATCGGATAACTGCTCTTTGAGTTACAATGGCCGCAAATTTGAAAAATGTCATTTCGAGAAAAACGCGTTTAAAGATTTAACCATCGATTTCATACCTGCGAGCGGTCGCTCTTTAGAAGGCTGTCATTCGGAGTGTATTAGAGATACGGCCTTGAAATTTTCACAGAATTATCTTGAAACTATAAACTGTCCAATAAGGCGAAAAAAAATCGATTTTTTGAAAATTTTACACTGGTATGGCCCCTTAAAACCTCGAGCACGTTTTTTTCTTATAAATAATTTTTTACGCTTCTCAGACAATTATTTTTATTTTGTCGTCTATTGCCTTTCAATCAATGCCCATTTTTCGTTTAATCATTCGTACAATTTGACTGAATGTTCGTGTATCTGGAAAATTTATATTTCAGACGGCTCGGAGAAAGATTTACCAGCCCTGCTTACCCGTGCCGAATTATCAACAAGGCAAATTGCCGAGGAAGCGAGATTACGACGTGGCGAAGGTATGGACAGGAATTTACCGGATACCGATCGTACGGTGTCAAATCCGCCTCCGAGTCCCGTCACTGATGATCCCGATCACTCGGAGCATCATCAGCAACAACAGCAACAACAACAACAGATTGATCCAACGAGTCAACTTGCTGGACGACGCGTGCAAAATTATAACGATGATTTTCTCGATATTGGACTTGACGTCGACAATATGGAGGTTTTTTGAAACAACTTGCGATATTTTCTCATATTCGTTGAACATTAACGTTTTTCCATGTTTCTCGATATCGTTATAATATTTTTTTTCTACTTTTCAATCCGGATCTATTTCAAAATCTATATGGGGCATTCCATCCCAAATCGGATAGTTTGAAAAACTTTTTTTTTTATTTCCTCAATTTTTTTATATTTTTGAGTACCCATCAAAAGACCCTTCCTGTTAAATTTTGAGATTTTTTTTTTATCACCCGTTCAAAAGATATTAAATTAACAAAAAAACCGCACTTTTTTTCGTATTTTCGTCATAACTTCTTTAATAATGGTCCAAATAAAAAGTTTTTAATTCAAATTTTTTGTTTTTTTATGGCCTTTTCAGAAAAAAATTCAACAAAAATATTAGATTTGTTTTTGAATGAGTTATTTGAGTTTTAAATGTTAAATCGCGTTTTTAAAAGTGAATATCATTTTTTATTTTATTTTTTTAAATTTTTTGTTTCAAACATCTATCTATTCAACAATTCAATCTATTCAACTATCTATTCAACATTTAAGAGTAGTCCGATCGTGGGATCTCAATAACTACTGTTTTTTTTTCGATTTTTGAAAATCAAATTTTTTGTTTTTTTTTAATAAATTATTATGAATACCAATTTTTGTTACGGTATAGTATTTTTTCAATATTTAGAATTTATTTTGACCCAATTTTTGTTACCGTATAGTATTTTTTTCAATATTTAGAATTTATTTTGACACTTTTTTATTGTTAACAGGTCCTTAAAATTAATTAATCGTTAAGTCTGTTTATGAACAATGATAACAACAGTTTTTATTTATTCACGTATTTTTTTGAAAACCTTACATATACGATTATTTCCTGAATTAGAATATTCCTTTGCCAATACGTTTCCGTTGTTCATTGGAATATTTGAATGAAATTTTTGTGTCCCCCTGTCATTGACTTCGCAGTATTTTATCGCAAATAAAATCTTTCTTTTGCTTCTGAATAATGTTTCTCATGTGAAAATTCGACACCAATATTCGGTAGACTATTTAGGTTCAATGTCCACTCGTACAATTCTTGAACTGTTGTTATTTGCTCATCGATTAATTATTAATTTTAAAAATCTGTTAACAATGAAAAAGTGTCCAAATTAATTCAAAATGATTTAAAAAATACCATACAGTTACAAAAATTGGTATTCATAATAATTTATTGAAAAAAAAAAAAAAAATTATTTTCAAAAATCGAAAAAAATAGTAGTTATTGAGATCTCACGATCGGACTAGTCTTAAAAATTGTTGAATAGATAGATGTTTGAAACGAAAAATTAAAAAAAAAATCAACAATGACATTCACTTTTAAAAACGCGATTTAACGTTTAAAACTCAAAAAACTAATTCAAAAACACGTTGAATATTTTTGTTGTATTTTTTTTCTGAAAAGGCCATAAAAAAACAAAAATTTAGAAGAAAAAAAACTTTTAATTCGGACCATTATTAAAGAAGTTATCACCAAAATACCAAAAAAGAGCGGTTTTTTTGTTAATTTAATATCTTTTGAACGGATAATCAAAAAAATCTCAAAATTTAACAGGAAGGGTCTTTTGATGGGTACTCAAAAATATAAAAAAATTGAGGAAATAAAAAAAAAAGTTTTTCAAACTGTCCGATTTGGGATGGAATGCCCCATATTTTTTCCATTTTATCCGGATCATCTGCAAAATATTGTTCGTCCTATCTTTCACGAAATCTTCTCCATACTATCTCGATCAGGTAACTAAATTCTTTATTTTAATTTGAGCTGATTTACCCATTTACGGATTATGAATGAAAATACAGGGACAACAAAATCCCGAAACGAGCTTGATTTCCTCGTTGCGCGTTAGGTCAATCGCAACAAAGCATATACCGATAAAATGTTACAGAGATCATATTTATCGTTTGAATTTTTGTAAATTAATGTTTTTTCGCTGTTACGAGCTTTATTCTAACTTCAGAAAATGATATCGTTCGCAAACGCTTTTCACCATTGTACATATACGCGAAAAAAAAACAGTTTTGCGTCGGTTCTGTCAACCGGTTTTCATGGATTTACGATTTTAGTTTTATTTCCTCAATTGCTTTATATTTAACTTCAAAATCTTCGTATTAAATATTGACGATTATAAGATTTACAAAATGTGGAAATTTATTCTTTGGTAAGCACACGGATTGTTACATTGACAAGAGAGAGGGGGAAAAGTTGAAATGAGCCAAAAGATACAATGGCGCTTCTTTCGTGTAAATTACAATACCGAAGAAACGCAAAGAAAAATTACGATTTCACTTTGAATGCATGATGATACACATTTGTGGTTATCATTGAACATAAAAGTCAATAACATTGACTATCGGAACACATTACGTAACACCACTGCCACTGTCTACCACTCATAAGCGATTATTATTATTATTATCATTCAAGGTCAAAGATGCAAAACCGAAATTTGGAGGGCACGAAAAAAATTAGCATCTACGAAGGAAATTAGTGACACTGACCTACTGGGGAGGGGTATAATTTGTAACGCGTCAATGTCAAAGTTACGTAGTAGATCGTTAATGCGTTTAATAAAATAACGTTTTTATAATATAAGATTCAGTGAAATTGCATTTTTATTGAAATTGAACGGTCTTCACCCAAATCTTTGAGAATCGCTGAACAAATAAAATATAAAAATACAAAAATGTTTGACAGTGATGAATAATGATTTTTTAAATCTGAAATTCCAGTGTTTATCATTTATCGTTTTTTACGACTACCGATTTCGACCGTTAATCATTTATCGACACCGCGACGAAGTAATGAGAGACATTTCACGGTTATGAGTACAATGAAAACTTGAACATAATTCATGGAATATATATATTAGGCTGTTTAAAAAAAAAAACGATTTTTCAACGGGCCACACATGAAATAGTTAGTTTAGATAGAAAAAAAAATGCTGTCAAAAGATGAGCACTTTATGTTGAGTGGAAGATACGTCGCAATTGATTTTTCATTTTTTTTCCTTTTTTTTGGATTCAAGACGGATAATTATTGGAAAAAAAAGTTTTCTTCCTGACAGCTCCCAGAATGTCAGATTGCATCCTAAAAAAATAAGTTTTAAATTTCATCATTTTTATTTATTTTTAAATCGGCTCCCAAACGCATTTTCACTATATTATTTCACTATTTTTCAAAACTTTATTGTTTATGATAAGTTTTTTTTCTCTTTATTTTACAACTATGATCTGTTATTAGTAATATTAATGAACAGTTTTGGGTGATTCATAATAAGTGAAAAAACCATGTGCGTTATGGGTATGCTTTTAAATATCGAATAGAATCTTAAATAAACTCTGTTTAAAAAATGAGTTAAGTAGCTAAAGTTCGTTCAATTTGATTTATTCAGGATTCCCGAAGAATTAAGGTACCAGTCTACTTTGGAAGGCCAAAAAAAGCAAATGAAAAAAAAAATTCAGCTCCTTCATCAGATATGACTATGAAACTGTTTTTACAACATTGTTTCATTCTTTGGAAGTACAAAACAAAAATTTATTTTTTATTTTGATTCTTTGAATATTCTATAGAAGGCGCCAAAGTCGAAAATGTCTTGTCCCAGAGCCGACGGTTAATCTCCGGATTGGCAAGTCCGAAACAAAAAAATAAAAAAGAATTTTTAAGAGGAAGGTTTTCTACACAACAATTACCACTGTTAATGAAAAATCGATTAGAAACAAAAAATGGCGAATGTTTGAAATGAAAAGAAAAATGTATTTTTTCACGATTTATTTTAAACATGCGCCATTTTTTTAAAATCAATTTTTCATTAACGATTGTAAATTGTTATGTAAGAAACCTTCTCTTTAAAATGCTTTTTTAGTTCTTTGTTTCGGACTTGCCACTCCTGAGATTAACTGTTGGCCATGGGACAAGACATTTTCGACTTTGGCACCTTCTATAAATTATTCAAAGAATCGAAATAAAAAATAAATTTTTGTTTTATATACTTTTAAAGGATGAAACAATGTTGTAATAACAGTTTCATAGTCATATCTGATAAAGGAGCTGAGAAAAAAAATCTCGAAAATTTGCTTTTTTTTTTACCTTCTAAAATAGACTAGCACCTCAATTCTTCGGGAATCCAGAATAAATCAAACTGAACGAACTCCAGCTACCTAACGCATTTTTTTAAAAGGAGTTTATCCAAGATTCTATTCGATTTTTAAAGGCATACCCATAACGCAAATGGTTTTTTCACTTATTATGAATCAACCAAAACGTTCATTATTATTACTAATAACAGATCATAGTTGTAAAATAAAAAGAAAAAAGACTTATTATAAACAATATAGTTATGAAAAATAGTGAAATAATATAGTGAAAATACGTTTGGGAACCGATTTAAAAATAAATAAAAATGATGAAATTCAAAACTTATTTTTTTAGGATGCAATCTTACATTCTGGGAGCTGTCAGGAAGAAAACTTTTTTTTCCAATAATTATCCGTCTTGAATTCAAAAAAAAGGAAAAAAAAATTGAAAAATCAATTGCGGCGTATCTTCTACTCAATATAAAATGCTCATCTTTTGACAGCATTTTTTTTCTATCTAAACTGACTATTTCAGGTGTGGCCCGTTGAAAAATCGATTTTTTTTTTTTTGAAACAGCCTAATGTATATTAATAGTATATTAATAAATTGCCTTTATTTCAGTAATGATGGGACTGAAAATCAGTTTTCGTCTTGGAAAAGCCGATTTTAGGATACTTTACTGATCTTTGTAGCGTCGCCGCCGATTTTGGTACCTTGCCGCAATTCGGAACGAGGAAAATTCCATCGTAGCTGATCGGTGTCACGATCGCCGTTTGATGACCAGAGTCCGTACTACAACCGCCCGAATCACAAGATTTTGAAAACGCCGGACTCGGATTGTAGTTGCGTGGACGTTCGATGCTGAAAAATGAAAATTTCTTTTCAAAACATTGATTATAATTTTTTTTCTCATATTCAGTAATCGGAAAACCAGATACTGGGAATGATTCATACAGGAATCTTTGGAAAATCGCTTGCTTTTTAAAAGAAATGCGTCTATGAGCAAATTGTTCTTATTTTGGAATCTTTGCAATATTCCAAAATATATAAGCTGATTTTCCATTTAATTAAGCATTTTATGTATGAATGGAAAAAAATTATCTAACGGATATTTTGATTTCGTTTCCATCGGTGTGTTCCATCGATTAGAGGCAGATAAATTCATTGCATGTCGATGTGACTTTGTATCACGTCGTATATTGGCTGAATTCATCGACGTTGAACTCGAGGTTGTGATTCCATCGCGATTATGCATTACTTTGGTGCTCTCCGTTAATTCTCTTCGTGCTTCTCGTATTCGATGTTGTTTCACCTGGAGCTTCTTGTGCTCCATCGACAATGTATTCAAACGATACATCAATTCCCCATAAGTCCTTTTTGTTTTTTCATATTTTTTTTCCTAAAACAGTAGTAATCTTGTGGCTCTATTCATTTAAAATAAAAATATCTCCTTTTTTCCCGAATTTGACCTTGATGAATATCTTCAAGGTTATTTCAAGGTCAACTTTTTTTCAAATCCCTTTTTTGACGTCTGCAATCGATACAGCGAAAAATGTCACGTTCAATTATGTACTTGAGTCGTAGATACATATTGACCTTGAAGGTCCTCTAAACTCAATTAAATTGCACAAAGTGTGGATGCCTGTGAGAATAGAAGCTTTTCAAATTCTTTCGTAATGACCAAAATTATTAATTTTAACAAGGCGAATTTAATAGTGACCTTCACGATGACCTTCAAGGTTATTTCAAGATCACCTTTTTGAGTTCTGAAATCAATATAACAAACAGTTTTACATTATCATCAAAAGATTCGGAAAAGATCAATCAACTTTTTCGGAATATTAATCTCAGAACTCAAAAATACAGGTTTCCATTTTTTTTTAAAGTTGACCTTGACATCACTTTGAAGGTCATCGTCAAGGTCACAACTAAATGCGCCCTGTTAAAATTAACAACTTTGCTCTTTACGAGAGTGAAAAGCTTCACTATTCCCAGAGGTATCCACACCTTGTTTAAGTTTAAATGATCTCAGAGGACCTTCCTAAAATGTACCTATGACCTAAGTACATATTTGAATGTAATATTTTCCGCTATATCGATTGCCAATGTCAAAAGAGGGTTTCCATTTGAAAAAAAAAAAGTTGACCTTGCAATAACCTTGAAGGTAATCGTCAAGGTCAAGGTTTGTGACACCCTGTACGTGGTGCATTATGCTCATCATTATTATTGTTTTTCCATTAAAGTGGCAATTTTTTAATTTTTACAAATACATTGTTCAAAAAGACTGGTTAAAATGTTATTAAAATAAAAGTAAAATCAACGCCTTACCATTTGTTGGAAACCTCGGAAAACTATTCCACGCTGCTCTTCGTGAAATAGCATGGCTTTTAGGTATTCTTCCTGCCATGCTGATGTTGATGAAAAATAATTTAACTTTGTCTCGAGTAATGGTGGTTTCCCGAGTGGTTGAGTCAAAAATCCTGTTTCCCCACAGACATGACATTGCTTGGACGCTAGAAAGTACGAAAAAAAAGATTATCTTTGGATGCAAGCTGAGGATAACCATTAATTGTTTTGCCTTTCTTTTTTGTTCTGACGAAAAAAAGCGTTTATTTCTGTACTTTGAACAATGCAGGAATCACAGAAGATATGGCCGCACTGTGTCAGGGAAAATGACCTTGAAGATGTTTTCACGATCCTGAAACACCTGTTACATCGTAGCCAATCCATTTTTGTCTTCTTTCAATCTACTTCGATTATTCTTATCGATTTAAACGTTGCTTGACAAAATATGATCAAAGATATTATTTAATTAACAGAAAAACTTTGTCATACAAAAAATATACAGTTTTTCGTGAAGTTCTATTGTTATTGTTTGCTGAATGTGGAGAAGTAGCGAACTGCAATGTTGGCGTTCCGGAAATAGCGACCGGAAATCGATACCGATGTTTTGGTTCCGGAAACTTGACGCAAAGAAAATAATGGAAGCCTGACATTGTTACCAATTGTTACTTTCCAGCGAAAAAATTCCTTATTTATGGAATTCCATCGAATACAAAGTTTATATTAAAACGCAATATTTATAATAGATAGGCATTTATATTATACTTCATTATTTTTTCCTAACCTTGCTCAATGACGCCAAATTGCGTAAAACCAATTACGCCGCCATCGTGAATTTTACTTCGACGCGAGACATTGTTTTGTATTTAAGGTTAAGTCGTCGATATCCGTGTTTTTGGAACTAAAATGAAAAATCGCTGGTGTTAAAGTGTTAAGTGTTAGGAAGTGAAAGCTAAAAGACATTTTTTCATTTAAATAAGCAAACCGGTGAGTAAATCGCTGTTTTACGATTAAATCAATGAAAACAACGAGATAACCTCACTTTCGAATAACCCTATTTTCGTGAATTTGAATTATAACGACATGGTAATTGCAGGATAACATCCTGCAATTTAATAATTGATCTTTGATATTAGATTGATTTTAGACTGCAGTCAGGAAAGATTACAAAAATATCGCACCAAAATGGAGCTTTTTCCAACGGTAAATTTAGTTGACTCAGTCATCGACGAAATCGCACTCGAAGGACTGGATGGAATTACTCTCGAAGGTTTGTTTTTAAATGATAACGAATCGATATTGTTTAGCAATGCAAAAAAATTACCAATCAAATGTTTTTTTTTCATCAGCATTGTGGAAACGAATATCGATGAGATTTCATGAAAAACTTCCACTCTCGCAAAGATTAGTGGAACAGATATGGAACATATGTTTGCAAGTGAGAGAATTGTCGTTTTACGAACTTGAGAAAGCGCGAGATGAACTCGTTCTTTACGATCGTTACGAGTTCGTCGATCCTGATTTTGGATTAATCGTCGAGCCGGTAAGTAACAGGCGACACGAACATTACGATTGATCTTAAAATTATTTTCTCCAGCCATTTAATTCGGATGATTGGGATATTGAACGTTTCACCTCCAATGAAAATGAGAATTGGCCTTTTAATTTTTCGTTACTGCAGGATAATGTGCCGGATGATATTTACGAGCACTGTCCGATTGACGATTGGAAAAATGGTATAAGAGGCTCCTGCGCGACTTATCACACGCGGAAGAATATCAGCGATACAGTAAAAAGTTTGAACGTTCACGAAGCTGAAAATAATTATGGAAGAAAATTGATAATCGTCGCGTCTCAAGCGATAAGACAAAATGCCCTGATGGACAAAACCGTTTGTCCAAATCTCAACATGACGGTGATGCAATATTGTTTTTTGGAGCGAGTCGGCAGGTCCCGTTATCACGGTGAAGTAACACAAGGAAAATTGAGCCTTGGCCTGCTCAAAGAGGATCCGAGATCGCTATTTTATTTTCGGAAATATTTATTGAGACACAAACTCATTACCAAACAGATACATCATCAGAAAAGCTGCGGTCACACTTCCAACGGTAGTTTGTTGCATCTGCCGAGATTTTACGTCGAGCGAAAGCCAAAAATAATTTTTTTAGCCGAAAGGGTAATCGATATATTAAAATCACGTGAGAATCATGTCGCCGAATACAGCGAGATAAAGAAGCAATTGAGAATCGAAAAGTCCATTAAGAAATTATTCAAAATGACGTTCTTTCAAAAAGTCGTGAAAACTGATCTGGTGAGAAAAATATTATTTGCATTATATTAATCAAGGATTATTGCTAATTATTATTGGTGTATCATTCAAGAATCCCAGTGTTAAATTTATTGATGAGGCATTCCACGATATTTCGATTGAAATCTTGCGTTGATGATTTCGATTTTTCTCTAAATTTCTTAGATAAAAAAACACATTGAAAAAAATTTTCCAAATTTTTTCAGAATTTTTTGGTCACGCGTTTTTTGGATTTTTGTTTTCTTTGAAAAAAAAGGACCATTTTGTAAAATCTGAAAAAATGCAGAATATTCTAATAAAATATAACAACATTTTTGGGCTTTGTTCCAAAATGGAGATTTTAATACTCTATGAGTAAAATTCAAATAATTGCAAAATAACAAATTTTACTCATAGAGTATTAAAATCTCCATTTTGGAAGAAAGTCCAAAAATTTTGTTGTATTTTATTAGACTATTCTCTTTTTTTAGATTTTACAAAGTGGTCCCTTGAAAAAAAAAAATCCAAAAAACGTGTGACCAAAAGATTCTGAAAAAATTTGGGAATTTTTCTTTTAATGTGTTTTTTTATAAAAAAAAAATTTAGAGGCAAATCGAAACCATCATGGCAAGATTTTGATCGAAATATCGTGGATCGCCTCTGATATATTTTATTATTTTACAAGCTTTTATTTACTTTCACCTGTCCCGGTGTCTGTCTGTAATCAAATCTTGCAAGTAAAATTTGACCCACTTCCCGGTTTCCGATTGAGTTAAAATTTGTCATGCATATGCAAATCGGATGACAATGTAATATTATCACAAAAAATTTGCAAATTTTTTGCAACAAAAATTGTTTCTCAACATTCTTATTACAAATTTGCTTGAAAATTGTTTTGCAACAGAAAATATTTCGCATAATTTTGCAGAAAAATGTTGCAAATTAATTGTGTGAAATAATTTTGTCTAACAAATTTTGCAAAATAATTTTTGTGCAAAAAATTTTGCGAAACATTTTTTTTGCAAAAAATTATGCGAAACAAGATATGAATTACGAAACTAGTTATTTAACATCATAAATACTAAAAAGTAAAAAATAAACAAACGAAATTTTTTTTATCTTAATCAAGCTTTCATTAGTTGTTAATAAAAAATAACTAAAAAGTTAAAAGAGATATGAAAATATTTTTATGTAAAAAACGAACGAATTTTTTTTTAACAAGCTTTTATTAGTTGTTAATAAAAAATAACTAAAAAGTTAAAAATAAAATTATTCCGATTGGAAATAAGTTTTCAAATAAAAGCGTGTTCCACCCTCTTTTTTCTCTTGCTCTTAAAATGTAACACGCTTTTATTTGAAAACTTATTTCCAATCGGAATAATTTTATTTTTAACTTTTTAGTTATTTTTTATTAACAACTAATAAAAGCTTGTTAAAAAAAAAAAAAAAAAAATCGTTCGTTCGTTTTTTACATAAAAATATCTTCATATCTCTTGGGATAAAAATATATTCGACATGCGAAATATTTTTCACTTCTGCGATATTTTATTTCAAAGTCTCATGATTCTTTTTTTTCCAATCATAGATGGTGCCATGGCGCACCCTTTATCCACACGCCAAGGACAAAGAATGGCAATATAAAAATAATTCGGCTAAGGAAAAAATGTTACGTGTAGTTCAGCTTCTAGATCCCAATGTTGATATAAATGATTTCTGGAAAGACGAAGTTATCGAGGATGATGAACCTTTTGGTATAATAATTAATTTTATAATAAATTAATTTTATAATTAAAACAATAATTGAACTTAAATAATTAATTTTTCCCTTGTGAGTAATTTTCTTGGCAATTAATCTGAAATCTAAGTATTTGGTTTTTTTTGGAAATTCCAGAATTAGATATCGGTGAGCAGCAGTACGCAGTGCCTTTTCTTAAGCAAGTAAATAAAATCGTCGAGGCGAGCACTCACGACGGTCTCGGTCTATCGGATCTAGCGAGAAAAATGGGACTACCAAAGCTACAATCTCGAACGTTCTTTCGCAATTTGGCAAAATCGAATATCGTAGCGTCGTATATGAACGACATGGGTCGTCAGCGAGTTACAAAATACGTCTCTCGAAAATTCGAGAGCAGCAGTCGCCTGAGCAAGCAATTCAAGAGTGAAATGTACAAAATGAAAAAATTGACCGAATTGCCAGTTAAAAATGTCCAGAAAAACGATTGCCTGAATGTTGTCGAAAAATCTTCAAAATCGCAGCAAAGCATGGAAAACAAGGAGAATGCTAATGGAAATTTGTTAACGAACGAGAAACGTGCCGAGAGTGATAAAACAACTCCGAAAATACTTTCAAAACATTCGAACCTTCGTGATTCGAGTTCATTCGACGCAGCGACGAAAATCCTTCGTAAATATAAGTTAACCGGTTGTCGAAGAAGCTACAAGAGAACGTTTTGCAACGTGACTGACTGGAAGGACGAAATCATCAAGACGAAACGTCGACGATTGATGCAGGCCGTGAATCAAAACGTGGAATCGCAAACCGAGGCCAAATCCGAGATTGAGAGAAATATGTCGTCAAACGAATTGGATGAAAAATTGCTCGCGGATGCGCCAGACACGTTCCGAAAATCAAGCAACCATATCGTTGGTATGAAAGACCTAGCGAAACCCGATGTGAAAAATATATCGAACGTTACTTACAGATTGCTCAAACGTGCAAATACAATAATTGAGGCTGTAAAACAGCACAAGGTTATCGACGATATGACCAAATTGATGAAGGTAAATTTTATTTTCCCGTTACTAAAAGAAAAATCATTTTCACGTTACAAAGTCGATTGTATTAAGAGTTGTGAAAATAGTAATGTAAAAATAATGCATTACCCATTACTATAAATTATTGATCGGCAGTATCGATTTGTTCGTCAAAGATATTTATTATATTAATCATTTTTTCGAAAAATTAATAATTAGTCAAAAAATATTACTAATTTTTTATTAACATTCGTAATTAGCGGAAAAATATTAGTAATTTGTCTAAAAAATTAGTTATTAGTAAGAAAATATTTCCAATATTTCCAAAAAAAATTAGTAATTAGTGACAAAATATTTCTAATTTTTCCAAAAAAATTAGTAATTAGCGAAAAAATATGACCAAGTTTTTTTTTAAATCTAGTAATTGGTAAGGAAGATATTACTAATTAATTAAAAAAAAAAAACAGTAATTTGTAGAAAAGTATTGTGTATATTTACGTACTTGTGTGTACGGATTGAGTCATGGTTATAAGCTGAAACAACTCTATTCAAAAAGTTGTTTCATTTTTTATAATAACTAGATATTTTGAATATTTCACACATTAGTATTTATTGCATCGTATGTCATACGATATCACATAAGTTTTTATTAATTTGAATATCTAATCAGTACCTATTAAAAAATGCATTAGTTATTTTTTATTTATTTATTACTTTTTCCAAAATTAATACAAATTTCTTCAAAAATTATTAATTTTTTTGGTTATTTAGCTATATCTTTCTTCCTAATTAGTAATTCTTGGAAAAAATTAGTAATTTTCATCGTTAATTGCTCATTTTTTTGGAAAAATTAGTAATATTTTTTCGCCAATTGCTAATTTTTAAATAAAAATTAGAAATATTTTGTCACTAATTACTAATTTAAAAAAAAATTAGTAATCTTTTTTTGCTAATTATTAATTTTTCGAAAAAATTGGATAACAAAAATAGATCGATTTTTTTTGCCGATCACTGCTTTAAACAATTTGTGTTGGATAAGTTTGCCATTAAAAATGACAAAAGTAATGTGTAATGTATAAATGTTCTATTACAAATAATAAAAGCAGTGTGTAATGGATGCATGTGCATTACAATAAAAAAAATGAGCGTGCAATGAATGAGTACTCCGTTACAAATTACAATTGAAAACAAAAGTAATTTGTAGTGGAGAATATTCCATTGCAAAATAGTATGTTTCTACCACAATTTGGAGCAGGTACTATTTTGCTCAAAGGTAAGTCTATTCATTTTTCCATAAAAAAATGTGTGTGTATCAAATTTTTGACACCTTTACTATCGTAGTGGTAAGTGTAAAAATTGCAATTCAAGAAAAATGTATCGGTGTCAGTGTACATTAAGTTAATATACACTGACTACATTATGAATTATGACTACATATGAACATATACATTATGAATTTTTCTTCAATTGTAATTTTTACAAGAATGGAGTAAAAATCCAAAAAAAAAAACCCGGTTCATACATTTACCACTACGATAATAAAGTTAACATAAACTTGATACACTCAAATTATTTTCATTGAAAAATTAATAAACTTGACATTGAGCAAAATAGTACCTGCTCCACTTGCTTTTCTTGCATTTTAATTTGTTTCGAGCGAAATAAAATAAGGAAACAGCAATGTGCAAGTTTATAATGCGAGAACAGCAACTTTTCTATTTGTAATGGAAAAGATTCTCCACGACAAATTACTTTTTTTTCAATTGTAATTTGTAATGGAGTATTCATCCATTACAAATTACTTTTTTATTTGTAATGGCACATGCATCCATTACACATTACTTTTTTAATTTGTAATGGCTCATGCATCCATTATACATTACTTTTTTATTTTTAATGGGACACGCATTCATTACACATTACTTTTGTATTTTGTAATGGTACACTTGTCCATTTCACCTTAAGCAGTGTAATGGGTAATGAATACCTTAATGCATGATCAAAATAATGCATTATTTACAACTCTGATTGTATTATGCATGATATATAGTCAACTTGAAAAATAATTGCTCGCCTTCCACATAATTTCCCTGCGTATTGCAATTTAATCACCATTTAAACTTTAAAAATTTTTATTTTTTTATAAAACATTTTAGCTGATAAGCGAGGAAGAGGAGAAAGAAGGCTACGACGTGAGAATCGACAAGAAGTCATTTATTAGACTGCTGCAAAGATTGGCAAAGGACAATCTGTTGAAAAACATAAAATTGACCCTTAGTACAAACGAAAAAACGAAATGTTTGACTTTCATCTGCGATCCAAGCATCGATGTCAATCACACGATAATAAGATCGGCCGTTGAACAGGCTAAAATTAAATTTTGCCTCGTCGGAGCACAACCGGTGAAAACTGTATTGCAATCGAATACCGAAAAGGTGCAATTGCCGGATGAGAATAAAGACGATATCGAGAGCATCGAGAAATTGCACGGAAACGACAAGGCGGCAAAAAAAATTTTGCCACCCGATCTCGTTTATGATACAGTAAGATATAACTCTACTTTGCATTTTTTTTTTTAACACAAAAGTAAAAACTCCGATTATTTACAAAATTATTGTCAAAACTTGTCTCCATTTATTTTGCAAAAAACTTCAGTTATTTATAAAATGATTGCCAACACTTTTCTCCATTTTTGCAGAAGGCAGGCCAACGTTTCGGTTACACACCGAAATTCATTCGCATGCAAACGCTTCATGCTTATTTGTTTTACATAATTTACGAGCATCCTGGAAATCCACAAGAATCGCAGGAAAAATTGATCCAACTTCTCCGATCCAAAGGCGTCAAGATCGACGAAAATTTGGAAAATGAAATGAGCGGTATATTCAACACTGAGGTCGGTTGGAAAATGTTCGTGCCTCCTTTATCACAGCATAATGGTATGCATTTCAATATTCAATATTCTATAACAAAAACTGTGGGACTTAATGAATTTGTAAAATCCATCCTTTTTTAGAAAGATAAAACAATTATTTCAATGCTAAATTTTCTGTTCTGATACTGCTTGGTTTGTATGATCCAATTTAACATATGGGTCATTCCATGTCAAATCGACTAATTGTTGGAATCGACCCCCTTCAATTTCGATGTAATTTAGTCAGAAGTTTTTGTTAATCATGAAACGAAATTCTACCAATGGAAAAAAATTTGAAATTTTTTTTTCGCCAGTTATGCTAAATTCAGAATTTCACATTTTTTTACATCTTTCAAGTTTGTTTTTTAAAATCTTGAAAACTATTATAGTCACGAAAAAAATCGTTCTAGGTTCGTCTTGAAGAGTATACTTGGGGCTACGAAAAAAAATATTCCGAAATTTTTTTTGAAAAATGATGAATTTGGAGAATTTTGAATTTTTTAAAATCGTGCAAATCCACGATCAACATTAATTTTTTGTTAAATTTTTTTTATATAATATCCCTTGTACTGATCTTAAAAGATCCTGAAATTTTCAGAAAGGTGTTGTTTGTTTTTTCAAAAATATGAATTTTTAAATTTTGGTAAAAAAAATTTTTTTCCTCTCTGTTAAGTAAAGTTAAGCAATCATGTAGTTTTGTAATTTTGAGCAGTAAGAATTTCAATTAATGACATAAGAATGTAAGAACAGAAACATAATTTTAATTGGCGTTCTCATTTATTTGGTAAAGCGTTTTAAGCGTAAGCTTAATACACATCATGTATATTAAGTTATACATTAATATATTAAGTTTACGTTTTAAGCGTAAACTTAATATACGTGTATATTAAGTTTATGCTTAAAACGCTTCACCAAATAATAAAAAACGCAAATTCAATTGTTTCGGTTTTTACATTCTTATGTCATTAATTGAAATATTTATTGTTCAAAATTACATGATTGCTCAACTTTACTTAACTTGATTGAACTTGCGTTTTTTTTATGTAAGCGTAAACTTAACATATATGTATATTAAGTTTACGCTTAAAACCCTTTACCGAATAAATAAAAATCCAATTTCAATTATGTTTCTGTTTTGATATTCTTATGTCATTTACTGAAATTTTTACTGCTCAAAATTACAGAATGACATGATTGCTCAACTTTACTTCTAGAGGTGAAAAAAATAAATGTTTTTGCCAAAACTAAAAAATTCATATTTAAAAACAAACACCATTCTAAAAATTTCAGGATAATGTAACATCAGTACAAGGTATTATATAACAAAAAATTGAACCATAAATTTAACGTTGATCGTGGATTGGCACGATTTTTAAAAATCCAAAAATTCATATTTTCAAAAAAACAAAAAACACCTTCCCGAAAATTTCAGGATATTTTAAGATCAGTACAAAGTATTATATAAAAAAAATTGAATAAAAAATGTAACGTTTGATCGTGGATTTTCACGATTTTTGAAAATTCAAAATTCTTCAAATTCATCATTTTTCAAAATCTCGTTTCGGAATATTTTTTTTTCGTAGTCCCATGTATACTCTTTAAGACGAATTCAGAACGATTTTTCGCAACTATAATAATTTTCGAGATATTTAAGAAATAAACTTAAAAGATTTAAAAAATTGTAACATTTTTTATTTTGCAGAACTTTCGAAATTTTTTTTTACATTTTTTCCTTTGGTGGAACTTCGTTTTATGACAAACGAGAACTTCTGACCAAATTTCATCAAAATTGAAAGGGTTCAATTCCAACTCTTGGTCGATTTGACATGGAATGACCGGTATAAAATAGTTCAGAGAAGAAAAAACATTTTTTGGTATAGTGAAATTTTTCTAATATACTTTTTCAAAAGGTTGGCCAACTGGATGGGCTCTGATGTGCGATCTTCTTCTACGGATGCCACTCTCGATATTTTTAAAAGTTCACAAAGTGTCGTACACACTTCCGGAACTCGAGGATTACACGAATCATCCAGTGAGAAAGCACTTGCTCGTGAAAGACATGCCAGCGCCAATAAGAAACGTATTGCTCATACATCGTAAATACATATTTAGCATTCACGAGACGATAACGCGATTGTGTTACATCGGATTGGTGCAATTTGGACCGCAAAAACTGAAGGAAAAAGACCAAGTGTTTGTCTATTTGAATCGCAACACCGAACTTTTGGACACGAGAAGCTCTGCCCCGCATTATCACAAAGTCGAGGAGAAAATTTATCCGTCGATAAAATACACGTTCAAGTCGTTGCAAACAGTTGACAAATATTGGTACAGATTGTGGACAATTTGCGTGAATACGCGTTTGGGCGGTCGTCTAGTTGTACAGGGCAAAGATATTGTTCTCGAAGATCTGACCAAGAAAAATGACATGATTGAGGCAATCGAACCCCGATCTCCGGAGGAATCGCCGATTTTCGACAATGGTCATGTTCCCGGTGATCGTCTTGGCGCTGCTGGCATTGATTCCGCATTTTTCGCTCATCTGAAACGTAACTGGAGCTGGAAATCGGAGAATTATCCGTTTCAACGTTTAACATCCCATTTCGAACGTAGGAAAACGTGCCTCGAGGGTGAACGCGAAAATTACATGTCCAGGGTCAAACCTAGACCCGTTAAATTCACCGAATTTCACGGTCTCAAGAAAGTGAACGGTCCTGTTATCGTGGACGCGACGGATCTCAAAAAATTGCCGTGCAAAAACCTTCCAGACTCAAATATCAACACTGGTAATAATAAAAATGGTAATTATTTAGTGAATTTTCCGAAAATCGATGGAATTTTTTTTTTTCACCATGTCCTCATTTATTTGGTTACAAATAATGATATTCAGCTGGGGAAAACCGAAATTTTTTATTAACAAATTTTTTAAAAGCAAAAAACCGTAAAAAGTAATATCAAATTTTTCAAAAATTTGTTTGCCATGCAATCTTATATTACATCATAGTAAGTAATATTCAGTTGGAGGAAGCTGAAATTTTTCATTATTCATGAAATATATATTTCATGAATTTCATTATTCATGAAATAATAATAAAAATCGAGATGGAGACCGAAATTGTTTTTTGTTCATATTCTATTGGATAATGATAAAAAAATTAATATTAGCTCGGGAGACGTCAAATTTTTATAATTTTGTTTTTTTTCTTTTTGAAAAAAATCAAATAAAGGAATTTAGCTACTAGAATAGATATCCCCGTTGCAGAGTTTCTGTTGTTTTTTGGGTTTGATAAAAAACAACAAAAACCGTTTGCAACGGTGATATTAATTCTAGCAGCTAAATTGCTTAAATTTATTTGAAAAAAAATTATATAACAAGTTGGCCTCCCCCGAGCTAATATTTATTTTTTTATCATTATCTAATAGAATATAATTTAAAAAAATAATTCCCAATAATTATCATTTTTTCCTAGATTCAAACTGGTCATCACGAAAAATAAATATATATAATATCGTAAAGACGATAAAAATGACGAAAACTCCAAATTTTGCGATTTTTGACATTCATAAGTTTATAAATAATTGAATTATAACAAATTTTATCCTCCCCCGACAAAATATAATTGATAGTCAAATAATAAAGCTGATCGTCACGAAAAATAAATTTATACGATAAAAATGACGAAAATCCCTGATTTTGCGGTTTTCAACATTTATTAGTGTATAAACAATTGGATAGAAAAAAAATTTCACCATCCCCCGACGGAATATCATTAATAGTAACATAGTAAAGTTGATTATCGCGAACAAAAATTTTCCCGGCAATTTTCGAAAAAGACACAAACAGGGGTGGGTAAAAAAAAAATACGATTTTCTATTTTTCAATTTATGGAAAATTGATCATTCGAAAAGATAGATTACCAATTGATGGAAAAATTGAAATTATCCAAAATTGTATTTTCAATTATCCAAATAATCGGTAATTGGTCGAAAAATAATATCAATTACTCAGAAAATAGGTAATTGGCCTGAAAATATCTTCAATTATTCGAATAATCAGTATTTGGTAGAAAAATAATATCAATTTTTCAGAAAAATGGATAATTGGTCTGAAAATATTCTCAATGACCCGAATAATTGGTAATTAGTAGCAAAATAATATCAATTTTTCAGAAAAATGGGTAATTGGTTTTTTTTACCAATTACCGATTGTTCGGATAATTGGAAATATCTTCAAACCAATTGCCTATTTTCTGAGTAATTGATATTATTTTTCGACCAATTACCGATTATTTGGATAATTGGAAATTTAATTTTTTCCATTAACCATTGTCGGGTAATTGAAAATTTAGATTTCAAAATTATTAATTTTCAAAAAATTGATAATATTTTTCGAAAATGGGCCTGAAAATATCATCACTGCCGATCTCTGGTTACTGAACGAAATAATTACCGCAATCTCAAATATTTGTTATCAATATCACGTAAATTTTCCTCTTCTGTACGACTGATCCTATTGTTTTTTTTTTTCTCACAAAAAAAAAATAGCGTGGAAGCCAAAACTCAATCGGAAGTCATCGACGAGAATCAGCGGACAGAGCTCTTACGTGAGGCGAGTGTTGCCACGAAGAAAGCACACCCGTGCGCGGGTCAAGTACGACGAGATAGATTACAGCGCTCTTCAGCGTATGGACAAGCTCAGAGTCGATTGGGACACGCGGGAGGACAATATCCTGTTGGTCTGCAAAGTGGCGATGATGTATCTCTGTCCGAATCCACGAAGGCAAATAATCGGTTTCACATCGGTGCGCGATGTTCTGCGCTCGTATTCGTTGACGTCCTTCAACAAGACATCACGAGCGTGTCAGAGGCGTTTGTTGTACATGCTGAAAAAGCCTGAGACTCATCACAGCGTGACTCTCGGAGTCGAGGAGTTGAAGCAAAATTTTTACGTCAATCGTCGTTATCACGATATCGTCGATAAGCTGAAGCGAGAATATCGCAATTCGCACAAATACGACGAACAAGTTACGATGGTTTTTCGCGATTTGGTGGCGCACATTGCCAAGAAGCATTACGACATCTCGGATCTGCGAACAACGACGCAGAATTATCGTCCAAAAACCGTCGAGGAATTTCATCTCTTTCATCGTATCAAATATCCAATGAGACCGAGCAGTATCGACAGTTATCACGATGACACGACAAACGACATTCACTCGTCGACGATCAATTCCGTTATTCACAGTTCAATGTGTTGCGTCAAGGATCGAAGATCATGGGCCTATCAGCTTTTTCGCATTTACCAGCAATATCCGGAATGGTTGTTGCGCAGCGCAATGGCGAAAATTCGTACCGATCAGATGGTATCGATTAAGAAAAATTACGTATTCGCAATGAGGAAACAATCGAACGCTTGTATGCCGATGAGCAGCTCGCAGTATCAATTGAGCTCGGGTTACGTCCAGAAATTCAACACGAAAGTGCCATTCAGCGTGTTCAAGGAAGCGTGGGAATTCTTCGATAAATTGGCGCGACATTATAACGACAATTACCACGGCGTGGAAACCGGAAGTGAGGAAAAAACCGTTGGAATCGAGACTGCGCCGGTCAACGGCGGAACGATCGCCGCTGTTCACGATTACATAAACGTGGATCGTTTGGACTTTGACCTTGAAATACCGCGACACATCATCATGCTGGATCCAGTTGGGCAAAAGGACGACGAGAGGTACATAAGAATAGCTCGAAGATATCAGGATATCCTGAGAAATTTGGAACACGTTAACATTGATGATATTCTCGATGGTGATAATGAGGATCGCAAAAACGTGTCGCCAGTTGCAACGACGAAAAACGTCGAGATTAGAAAGCCAGAGAAAGTTGTCGTTGAAAAATCATCGACGAAGGATTTTTCCAAAAAGGATCTTGCCGGAAGCGAGCGTGAGACGAGAAAAATTGGCGTTATCGGTAAACATCATGATAACGAAGGTAATTATGATATCGGAGCTTTCGAGAGCGAGCATGAGATGAATTTCGACGACGACGACGATTGTGTCGACGACATCGACGATAACGATCAAGACAACGATGATCTGATATGTTTGCTGGATGGCACGAAAATTCGTTTGACCAACGAGGATATCCTGAAGTCAGGCTTCAAGATAAACGTTGAAGATGCGTCGATCATGAAAATGGGCAAAATCGAGGATAATCGCAATTTGGACGGTACAAAAAAGAAATTGGACAATGATGAAATTGCTAAATCGGACTCAACGAATGTCGGCTCAACGATGGAAATTGAGTTCTCCGAGCGAAAAGGCAATTCTGACATTCTTGAAGAAGCTCCATCGGGGGATATCCGAGTAAACGATCTCATCGAACGAGCCGATTGTATGAGAGAGAGTTCCTCTTATCATCGTCTGGGAGATTCCAATGATATGCAAAAACGTTACACGCGCATAGCGTTGCTTCAAATGCGAGAAGAATTGAACGACCTTACAGCGAACGATAGTCATCATGCGCACGAATATTTTGTGCTGAATATGTTCAAAATTTTTTATTCCTTTCAACGTGCGAAAATCGCCAGACCTTTGGAATTATCGACGATCCACGATATTCAATTACCGACCGAGCTATTGCCGAGAGCTCGCGACGCTTACAGTCCTCTCACCAATGATTTACGAGAATTTGCTACTTTTCCAAAAACTACAGTTTCTTATGAAAAATTTAGAAAAGATTTGAAGAAAAGTGACGCGTTCAAACGCGGAATGGACGCGATTTATGAATTCGTGGAAGAACGACGAGAAGTCGGTGCGAGTCTTTCACAGTTTTCGGTGAGGTCACCAATTTTTAAATCCTTGGGGGAAAAAACTCGGAAATTCTTACCATTTTTTTCTCAAGATGTGCTTTAAGGGGCTGTCCTGAATTAGAACGTTTTAAAACCCCGTTTTTTTGTAGTTTTTTTTAGAAGGGGAAAAAAATGAAGTTATTGAATTTTGAGGTATGGTTTTATACATATTTAACGAATACAAAAAAAAATTTACAGTAAATTTACTGAAACAAAAAACCAAAAAAGGATTAAATTTATTATAAATTTTTTTTCTGGGTGAACTAAAAAAAGGCAGAAAAAAATGTAAAATAAAAAATTTGGGCGGGTTTACAAAAAAATGTGTAAAAAAAATTTAACTTTGAGGGGCTATAAAAATTATTTAAGTAAATTTTTTGACGAACTTTTTTAGTTCACTTAAAAGAGTATTTAATACTAAATAAATAAAAAAATTGGTTCGATTAAATAGGTCGTTTAGCTTTTTAGCTATCGCGCCCGCCAATTTGGAAAAATCTTGAAAATAAAAACCGGAGTAAAAGCGTTTCAAAGTTTTTAATAGGAACAAATATGAATTTTTAGTTACTTAGTGGCCTCTGTTACTTTAGAAACATATTCTTACATAATTTATCTATCGATGTAACCAATAAAATGAGGATTTTTATGAAATTTCAATTCAGGACACCCCCTTAAGATACTAGTCTACTTTTTCAGGCCAGAAAAAGCAGCCCCTTTATCAGAAATGGCTATAAAACTATTCATACAACATTGTTTCATGCTTCGGAAGTACAAAAATTTTTTTTTATTTTTCATTTTGATTCTTTGAACAATTTATAGAAGGCGCCAAAAGCGAGTCTTCGAAAATGTTTTGTCCCATGGCCGACTGTTAATCTCAGGATTGGCAAGTCTGAAACAAAAAAATAAAAAAGCACTTTAAAGAGGATGTTTCAATCGATTTTTCATTAACGGTGGTAAATTGTTGTGTAAAAAACTTTCCTCTTTAAAATGCTTTTTCATTTTTTTGTTTCACACTTGCCAATCCTGAGATTAACTGTCGGCCATGGAAAAAGACATTTCGACTTTAGCGCCTTCTATAAATTATTCAAAGAGTCAAAATGAAGAATAATACTTTTTTTTTGTACTTTCGAAGGATGAAACAATGTTGTAAATACAGTTTTATTACCACATCTGATAAAGGAGCTGAGGAAAAAATCTTAAAAATTTTCTTTTTTTTGCCTTTCAAAGTACCTTAATGAATTATCTCAAATGGTGTATCGAGATCATTGACGAAAGAGTTTGCCGGAAACGGCAAAATCAGAAATTTCAAATTTTACCTTGAAATCGTTAAAAAAAATTAACAAGAGTATCCAAAGATTTTTCTTTTTGTTTTCAGACAAAATTTTACAGCATTCTTGGTAACGAGTTGTACGAAATTCTGTCGATCTTGAAAGAAAGCCGTTTGGTACTACGGTCGGGGGTGAAAAATACTCGTTACATACATCAAAAATACGCTGATCCTTGGCTCATACATTCGTACAAAATTATGCGACTGCAGAAAGAGTGTCAACAGAATATTCCGGCTGGATGTTTGTACGTGATCGAAAACAGCGAGATTAATGAACCGAACAAGAGCCAGGAAAGGTTCGATTTATTATTACCGAAAAATACAGTTTTTTTATTTTAAAGAAATTATTCAAAATCTTTGTATTGAACCAAATTCATATCCACAGTGACAAAATAGAAGACAGTTTGGAAGCAAATGACAACGACGAGGGTACAAAATGGTCAGTAATTTTTTTAAATAACAAAATTCATTCCCTATTAAAAATTGTTCATTAACTATGATTTTTAAAAACTTTCTCAATTTTTTTTGTTTGTTTACAGCACTGGAGCGCTTGATTCTGCAGGAATACAAGAGAACGATAACGCAGAGAAGAGCGAGACTAATGAGATCGAAAAAACGTCAGTGAATTAATCAAAATTCTCTTTTTTCGATTATTATTTCCTTTAAATATTTTTCATAAATTTTTTTCTTTGTAGTCACGAGCTCATGGACATTGCGGATAAAAGCGACGATGAGAAGTTCGCAGAAACGAGCGAGACTGAAGAGCGGTCAGTAAAAAAAATTCAACCGATAGCCAATTTTTTAAACGAATCAAATTATAAAATATTCTTGAACATTTCATTTTCCACAGTCACGAATTCATGGACATAACTGAGGAAAATTTGGACGATGACGATAAGAAGAATGCGACATTCCCAAACGATTCTGAAGCTGCACAATCGAGTCAGAGGAAAATGCAAAAGAGTCGAACGTGCTTGCTGCAAACGAAAGATATATATCGGGCAGCAAAACAATTGGATCTTGAGTGAGTCTATAATTTATCTATTTTACAGATTGGAAGATCATGGATAAGCAAAATTGTAATAATGCATTATTATGATAATGCATTACTGCATTCATTACCCATTACACTGCATAATCCGAAATGGACAAGTGTTCCATTACAAAATACAAAATTAATATGTAATAAATGCGTGTTCAATTACCAATAAAAAAAAAGTAATGTGTAATGGATGCATGTGCCATTACAAAAAAAAAAGTAATGTGCAATGGATGCATGTGCCATTACAAATTGCAATTTTTTAAAAAAGTAAATGGTAAATGTATGTACGGTGTACATGGGACATTCCATGTCAAATCGACCACTTTTAAACCCGACTACTTTCGATTTGGCTGAAATTTTGTTTTCCTTTTCTACCCAATTCAAAAGATTTTTCAGAAAATTTTCAAAATTTTGTATCCAACTCAAAAGAAAAAGCTTTTTTTTTGTTTTGAAATGACTATAACTTTTTCAAAAATTGACTAATTTCGACGTTAAAAAAAACAAATCGTTTTTGAATGTACTTTTCGAAAAAAAATACAAAAAAATGTTAAGATATTAAAATCTATGAAATTTTTCACATTTTCGAGAAAAATCTTTTTATCGAAGTTCGCCATTTTTTTTTTTTTTCACTTGAAAAATACTTTGATCAATTCCGGAAAAATGCCGCCCAACCTTGAGTGGCATTTCTTTTGCTTCATATTTTCGAAAAAAAAAAATTCGGCGATTACCACTTTCAATTTTTTATTCCTTCTCAATATTTTAAATTCCGAGGTCCTTTATAAATCCTCCAAAATTTCCAGAATGTTACTTTGTGAAATAAGCCCAATTGAGAGTAAAGTATTTTTTGAGTGAAACAAAAAATTAAAAATGGCGAGCTGCGATAAAAAGATGATTTTTCTCGAAAAAGTGAAAAATGTCACAGATTTTAATATCTTTAAATTTTTTTATATTTTTGTTCGAAAAGTACATTCAAAACGGAAAATTTAAAAACACGTCCCAATTAGTGAATTTTTGAAGAAGTTAGTCATTTAAAAAAAAAGCTTTTTCTTTTGGGTTGGATAAAAAAATTTGAAAATTTCCTGAAAAATGTTTTTAATTGGGTAGAAATAAAATTTCAGCCAAATCGAAAGGGGTCGGGTTTAAAAGTAGTCGATTTTACATGGAATACCCCATATTAAGTTAATATACACTGACACCCATAAGTTTTTCTTGAAATGCAATTTTTGCAAGAATGGAGTAAAAATTACTACAAAAAACCACTGCAAAAATCATACATTCACCACTATGATAGTAAAGTTAACAAAAACTTGATACACAGAAATTATTTTCATTGAAAAATTAATAGACTTACCTTTGAGCAAAATAGTACCCGCTCCAAATTGTGGTAGAAACACATTAAATTCTAATGAAATATTCTCCACTACAAATTACTTTTTTTTCAATTGTATTTGTAATGGAGCACTCATTCATTGCACGTTTTTTTTAAATTTGTAATGGCACATGCATTACACATTACTTCTATTATTTGTAATGGAACATGCATACATTACCAATTACTTTTTTTTATTTGTAATGGAACACGCATCCATTACACATTACTATTTTCATTTGTAATGGAACATCCATTCATTATACGTTAATTTTGTAATTTGTTATGGAAAATTTATCCAATACACATTGCTTAAAGTAACGGGTAATGCATTACTTTGACTTTTTACTATTTTCACAACTCTGGAGATAAGGGGCAAAATTTTCACATTTTATTCTGCTATGTGACCATTTTATTTTATTTTTCTCAGTACTGCGGAAGAAATCCGAGTGGTCGTGAGGCCCTGGATCCGTATTGATGGAGCTCTGAATCGACGTGTCCTTGATCGTATGTTAGGAGGCGTTTTGGCATACGCGCTTGTGCATCCTGGCGTTTATCTTACCAAGATTCAAGAAAAATTTGCCCCCGCTATTCAACCGTTTCACACCAAAGAGCTCGTCGAGGTAAGCCCCGTCTTTGGAAACTGGAAGAAATCCGATAATTGCAAAACTTAAAATCTATTTTTACTAATTGGAAAAAAAATATACATTTTCATTCAGATACTGATGAGACTGGAATGCCTGAAAATGGGAGTTGCAAGAAAAGCTCGAGTCACGTTATTTTCAAAGTCTTCATCGACGAGGCCCGGTTCGTGTGATAAAGAATTAATTTCTTCGATTAATACAATCCTTGCGAATCACGATAATCGTAATTTGATTTTTTTTTTCGTTTTCAGTATTTTCGTGCATTCCAGAAGGCCCCGAATGGTCGGATGATGAACTCGTTGTTGAGCCAATGCTCGAAGCAACGTTGAAGTTTTCATTATTCTTGAGCAATCGCACTTATACGAGCGATTTTTTGGCATAAAAAGTGTCCTTTAAAAGCTTTTTTTTTTTTTTGGTGTATCATTAATATCGAAGATGAAGAATCTTCGATGTCAGAGATTGGAGTCTGAACTGTACAAAGAAATAAGTAGGATCCAGTAAAAACGTTTTTTTTAAAAACTATTTACAAATTATTTCTTTTTATTTATTTATGAAGTAAGCATCATTGATCGACAGTATCAATTTTTTCGTCAACGATATTGATTACATTAATCATTTTTTCGAAAAATTAATAATTAGTCCAAAAATATTACTAATTTTTTATGAAAATTCGTAATTAGCGGAAAAAATTAGTAATTAGTGACAAGTTATTTCTAATTTTTCGAAAAAATTAGTATTTAGCGACAAAAAATTTCTAATTTTTCCAAAAAAATTAGTAATCAGCAAAAAAATATTACCAAGTTTTTTTCTAAATATCGTAATTGGTAAGGCAGATATGACTTATTAATTTAAAAAAAAAAAACAGTAATTTGTAGAAAAGTATTGTGTATATTTAAGTAACTGTGTGTACGGATTGAGCCATGGTTATAAGCTCAAACAACTCTATTCAAAAAGTTGTTTCATTTTTTTTAATAACTAGATCTTTTGAATATTTCACACATTAGTATTTATTGCATCGAATGTCATACGATATCACATAAGTTTTTATTAATTTGAATATTTAATCAGTACCTATTGAAAAATGCATTAATTATTTTTTATTTATTACTTTTTCCAAAATTAATTAAAATTAAAATTAACATTTCTTCAAAAATTATTAATTGATTTTTTTGGTTATTTAGCAATATCTTCCTTCCTAATTACTAATTCTTGAAAAAAATTAGTAATTTTTATCGTTAATTGCTTATTTTTTTTTTTTTGAAAAATTAGAAATGTTTTGTCACTAATTACTTATTTATTAGAAAAATTAGTAATATTTTTTCGCTACTTACTAATTTCTAAATAAAAATTAGAAATAATTTGTCACTAGTTATTAATTTAAAAACAAAATTAGTAATCTTTTTTTGATAATTATTAATTTTTCGAAAATATTGGTTAATAAAAATAGATAGATTTTGTTTGCCGATCACTGGTAAGCATGTCCTGTGAAACGATAGAATATTGATTGATATTTACAGTATTGTTTATTTATAAATCAGTTATGTTTAATCGTGCTCGCGAGTTTCAAGTGTCTCTCGACAATTTCAATGGCACACTTTGTTAATAATTTATACCAAAAAAAAGGAATTCTAAAGGACATTGGTCAAAGTTACTTGCAAACAAAATTTTTTCGTACGTATAAATTCATAGCCACCTATTAATAAACACCAAGAGAAATGCCTTCGACAAATGCCAAACAAGAAAAAAAATGAAAAAATTGTCAAATAAAAAATCATGTTGCTCATGGCAACGAATCTAATAAGCCAGTTCGTTTTTTGACATTCCCCTCGGACGACGTCACCGTCTTCTAAATTCACTGGTTTTTTCAAATCAAATATCGTTCGATCACTTCAAGAAAATTCTATTACAGTTTTAGTTGCTCCTTTGCGATAAATAAAAAAAAAATGGTAAGGATTTGTGCAAATTTGGAATTTGCAAGTTTAACAAAAAATTTCTAGATTATCTATGCGAAGATCAAAAACTGTAGTTTTGTATCACATTAACAATTAAATTAGTATATAATATATATTTTTTACCCGATATCGAAGATTTTGGGAAGTTCTATTTTGAAAAAGGCAACATTTTTTTCGATCCAAACTCCTCAATCGAATTTTGCGAAAGAGAGAAAAAAGGAAAAATCTTTTGCATTAATATGGAATTTTTTTTTGTTTAGCGTGAGTGTATATCGATGCACGTTGGTCAAGCGGGCGTACAAATGGGCAATTCCTGCTGGGAATTGTACTGTCTTGAGCATGGAATACAGCCTGATGGAACTATGCCTTCGGACAAGGTGTCCGGTACGAATGATTGCTTCAATACTTTTTTCAACGAAACGAGCTCCGGTAAAATGGTACCTCGGGCTGTGATGGTCGATCTCGAACCAACCGTTGTCGGTACGTTTTTTTTCATATTTTATTCACGAATTCTCTATATAAATATAAATTACATAAATATAAAGTAGTTAAAACATTTTCTTTATATATATGAGTCATTCCATGTCAATTCGACGACGTTTTGTCGGTGTGCCCCTTCGATTTTTTGGATTTTTGAATATGTTATTGTACATGCAAAAATAAATATCCATGTAAATTTTTAGCTCTCTATCTTAACCCACCCCGAAGTTATTGATTTTTGATAAAATATTCTTAAAATAATCATAACTTCTCCAATAACCAAGATATTCTAACTTGTTAAAAGGTCATTTTTTTGTTATTCAATGTACTTTTTGAACAAATATCAAAAATTAAGAAAAAAACATTTCAAAAAAAATTATAAAATTCTACGTAAAAAAACAAAATTTTTGAGATTTTACCGAAGATGGGATACAAATAGTACATTACATCACGAGGACGTAAAAACATTTTCTGACGAGTGTGAGTTTGCAGGACGAGCCGAAGGTGAGTCCTGCAATCACACTCGTCAGAAAATGTTTTTACGCCAAGTGATGTACGATATTTTATATCACGAGGTGCAATATGAACGTTTTCACGTCCGCTTGCGGACGTAAAAGCGCCCATTATTGTACTGAGTGATATAATAATTTCTTATTAAAAAAAAATTTCATTTTTTTTCGTAATTTTGATCTTTTTTACTTCTATGACTACAATAGTTGATTTCAATTATGTTAAAATAAGTCATTCAACTTCTGACATATTTTCTTTGTAAATTATAATAATTAACATAAAGTATTATAATTCATATGCAAAAAAATTGAATAATGTAAAAAAACGTACTTGAATTGTATTTCTTAATGTTAATTGTTATAATTTACAAAGGAAATATGTGAGAGAAGTTAAATTATTTATTTTAACATTATTGAAATCAACTATTGTAGGCATAGACGGAAAAAGATCAAAGAACGGGAAAAAAAAATTTAATAATAAGTTATTTGAATTCCATCTTCCGTAAAATCTCAAACTTTTTTTTTTTAAGTATAATTTTTTTTTTTTTTTTCAACATCGAAGGACAATTGGATGTTCTTTCAATGGGACCCATTGAATGAAAATCCAATTTTTTAGCTCACAATAGCTAAAAAGACATTGAAATTATTATTTTTCTTAATTTTCGATATTTTGTTCAAAAAGTACATTGAAAAACAAAAAAAAATGACCTCTCAACAAGTTAGAATATCTTGGTTATTGTAAAATTTATGATTATTTTAAGAATATTTTATCAAAAATCAATAACTTCGGTATTGAGAGAGAGCTAGAAATTTGCATGGATAGTTCTTTTTGCATGTATAATAAGATATTAAAGAATCAAAAAAGTAGAAGGAGGTCACCGACAAAAGGTCCTTGAATTGACATGGAATCACTTGTATATATTTTTTTCATTGCTATCGAGTAATCAAAAAATGTAAAACAAGAAAAAACACTGTCAAATTTCAGATGAAGTTCGTGTGGGAGCGTACAGGCGTCTTTATCATCCGGAACAGCTGATCACGGGCAAAGAGGACGCTGCAAATAATTATGCTCGTGGTCACTATTCCATAGGACGAGAGGTCATCGACTCGGTTATGGATCGTGTTCGACGATTGACTGATCTCTGTACGGGTCTACAAGGCTTTTTTGTATTCCACTCGTTCGGCGGTGGTACCGGTTCCGGTTTTACCTCGCTTCTCATGCAAAAATTGTCCGACGATTATGGAAAGAAGAGCAAACTCGAATTTGTCGTGTATCCAGCGCCGCAGGTGTGTTCCATTATAAACAAATAATTAAAACATGCGGATAAATCGGGAAGACGGTTAAATAATGATAAAAACATTGAAATGAATAATATAAAAAATTATGTAAGTATTATTTTGGGTAAATCAGGGTTGCAAGTAATGCATTACTTTTTGTAATTCATTGCCATTTTCATTACTCATTACAATGTAGAGTGTAGTGGAAAAAATTTCCATTACCCATTACAATGTAGTGTGTAGTGGAAAAAATTTTCATTACCCATTACAATATAGTGTGTAATGGAAAAAAATTCCCTTACTCATTAAAATGTAGTGTGTAATGGAAAAAATTTTCATTACCCATTACAATGTGGTATTTAATGGAAAAAATTTCCATTGCCCATTAAAATGTAGTGTGTAATGGAAAAAATTTCCATTACCCATTAAAATGTAGTGTGTAATGGAAAAAATTTCCATTACCCATTACAATGCAGTGTGTAATAGAAAAAATTCCAATATCCATTAAAATGTAGTGTGTAATGGAAAAAAATTCCGTTACCCATTAAAATGTAGTGTCTAATGGAAAAAAAATCCATTACTCATTACAATGTAGTGTATAATGGAAAAAATTTTCATTACCCATTACAATGTAGTGTGTAATGAAAAAAATTTCCATTACCCATTAAAATGGAGTATGTAATGGAAAACATTTTCATTACCCATTACAATGTAGTGTGTAATAGAAAAAATTGCAATACCCATTAAAATATAGTGTGTAATGGAAAAAAATTTCATTACCCATTACAATGTAGTGTGTAATGGAAAAAATGTTCATTACCCATTATAATGTAATGTGTAATGGAAAAAATGTCCATTACTTATTAAAATGGAGTGTGTAATGGAAAAAAATTTCATTACCCAATACAATGTAGTGTGTTGAATGGGTAATGGAAAATAATTTTCATTACCCATTAAAATGTAGTGTGTAGTAGAAAAAAATTACATTATGCATTGCAATGTAATGTGTAATGGACAAAACTTTGATTGCAATTTTGGGAATGGAAAAATATAGATGAATAAATTATTACCATTTTTGCATTACATTTTATTGACTATGGACTTAGATTTTTAGGTACCTTAAATTCTATATTATAGATGCTTTTTAGAATTTAAGACACCTAAAAATCTAAGCCCTAAGTCAATAAAATGTAATGCAAAATTGCAATAATTTATTCATCTATATTTTTCCATTCCCAAAATTGCAATCAAAGTTTTGTCCATTACACATTGCATTGCAATGGGTAATGAAAATTTTTTCTATTACACACTACATTTTAATGGGTAATGAAAAATTTTTCCATTACACACTCCTGACTTTAATAAGTTTGGGAATCAAGCGTTTCTTCAATATTTTCGTGATACTTTGATTCAGCCAAAACATTTGTTCGTTCATCGTTAATTTTCTTTCCTCAGGTATCGACAGCAGTTGTGGAGCCTTACAACGCAATACTGACGACTCACACAACCATAAGTCATTCGGATTGCGCTTTTATGGTTGACAATGAGGCAATATACGACATTTGCCGTCGAAAGCTTGGCATCGAGCGTCCGTCCTACGGAAATTTGAACAGACTCATAAGTCAAGTTGTGTCGTCTATAACGGCGTCATTGAGATTCGACGGTGCTCTGAACGTCGATCTAACGGAATTTCAAACGAATCTCGTGCCCTATCCGAGAATACATTTTCCCCTCGCCACTTATGCGCCGGTCGTCTCGGCCGACAAGGCATTTCACGAGGGTATGTCCGTCGCCGAAATAACAGCCGAATGCTTCGAGCCTTCCAATCAAATGGTCAAGTGCGATCCACGAGAGGGCAAATATATGGCTTGCTGCTTACTGTATCGTGGCGATGTTGTGCCCAAAGACGTTAACGCCGCGATTGCGACGATGAAAGCCAAAAGTTCAATACGCTTCGTGGATTGGTGCCCAACTGGTTTCAAAGTCGGAATCAACTATCAACCACCCACGGTTGTTCCTGGTGGGGATTTGGCAAAGGTAAGCGGGGTCTATTGTTTTTTTTACAAAATTTTGACCAGGCATATTCTTACAAAATTACAAAAATTACACGCAACGATTTCGTTTAAAAATATACTAACGACAATTATCAAAAGACGGACGATGAGAATGAGCATTTTTATTTAATTTTTTACATTCCAATTAAGTAATTGTCACGAAAATGTTATAATATAGATCCAATCTAATATGGGGAGTATATTTTGGTTTATTTCCACTGATTATAATAATGATTCTCTCATTCTCTGATTATTAAGTATTTCTCTGATTTTGGAGGCTCCGTTTTGCCTCCTGGGTCCATTTTGTCCCTTACAACCCTTATACAATGATTTAAGTAATAACCGGAGTTGTGAAAATAGTAATGTAAAAGTAATGCATTACGCGTTACTTTAAACAATGTGTATTGGATAAGTTTTCCGTTACAAATTACAAAAATAACGTGTAATGAATCAATGTTCCATTACAAATGAAAATAGTAATATGTAATGGATGCATGTTCCATTACGAATAATAAAAGTAATGTGTAATGGCTGCTATATCAATTACTATATTTAGAAAAAACTTGGTAATATTTTTTCGCTAATTACTAATTTTTTTGGAAAAATTGGAAATATTTTCTTAATAATTACTAATTGTATAGAAAAATGATTAATATAATCAATATCGTTGACGAAAAAATCGATACTGCCGATCAATGATATTTGAACAGTGATTTTTTGGAGTAATTTTTACTGCATTCTTAAATTGTAATTTTTACAACAATGGAGTAAATATTAATCCAAAAAATCACTGTTCATAGGTGTCAGTGTATATAAAGTTAATACTGACACTGACACTGACACCTATAAGTTTTTCTTGAATTGTAATTTTTACAAAAATGGAGTAGAAGTTACTCCAAAAAATCACTGTTCATGCATTTACCACTACGATAGTAAAGTTAACAAAAACTTGATACACACAAATTATTTTCATTGAAAAATTAATAGAAACAAATTGTCGTAGAAACACACTCATTTGTAATGAAATATTCTCCACTACAAATTACTTTTTTTTCAATTGTAATTTGTAACGGAGCACTCATCCATTATACATTACTTTTTTATTTGTAATGGCACATGCATCCATTACACAATTCTCTTTTTATTTGTAATGGAACACGCTTTCATTACACAATTCTCTTTTTATTTGTAATGGAACACGCTTTCATTACACATTTCTCTTGTATTTTGTAATGTAATTTTGTAATCCATTTCACATTATGCAGTGTAATGAGTAATGAATACAGTAATGCATTATTTACAACTCTGACAATAACTACTGAAATTTGGTTTAAACTGACTGCAGCCAAACTAGAAACCAGATTTGCGTTTTAATTGATTAATAAGTTAAACATAAAATGATAAAAGTATTGATCAATTAATTAAATGATCTAATTACGTTTGATCGAAAAAGGTTCAACGTGCCGTGTCAATGCTCTCGAATACAACGGCCATTGAGGAAGCCTGGGCAAAGTTGAATAGAAAATTCGATCTAATGTACAACAAGCGAGCATTCGTTCATTGGTACGTTGGCGAGGGAATGGAAGAGGGCGAATTTGCCGAAGCTCGTGAGGATCTTGCGGCACTTGAGCGTGATTATGAGGAGGTTGCACTCGAATCACCAACGTCGCCGGATGCCTCGTCAGAATATTAAAAAAAAAAAAAAAACAGTATTTCAATCGCGTTGTCGAGCGATTTTTCGAATCTTTTTTTTTTTTATCAATTTTTACAACGGACCCCATTTTTACAGCATCCTTCTATTATGTTTCAGATATTTGTGCACGTTTTTATATCTTGAAAAATATATATATATTATTACATAATACAAAAAATCGGTTCTCGAATTTCGCTAGATATCTAAATCCAATTAACAATTCTTAAAATTGAAAAGCGTAAAAATTTATTACATGTTTTGTGGGGGAAGGATAAAGGTCAATTAAAAGGTCAACATATTTAACAAGTTAAGTTGACTTTCCCTACGGAAGATTGTACAGACTCTGATTCAGCAGTGAGTAAGATTGGCAGATTAGAAAAAGTAGGAAATCGTAGGGAAAGTCAAGATAAGAGAACTCGAAGATAAAGAATCTGCGGAATAGGGAAAAATCGAGTACGACGAACAGGATAATATTGCAAAACTTTTTTTTTTCAATGAATTTACATTCCGTGATTTTCTTACTCAATCTACAGCAAGATTATCGAATCATTGAGTATGTTGAAGAATTTCCCTCTCTTTGAAAAAATTTCAAATTCAGCCTCTTGCTAACGTAGACGATTTTTTTTTCTATCTCCCTTCGCTCTCTCAAATCTCTTTAATTGTACAAGTTTTACATACGAATATAATTATTCTACAATTATCACCGTTGAGATTTTGCTTCTTTGACAATTATCGAAGGAGGTTTTTTTTTACCGTCGTTCACGATAATAATATTTTCCATTCCGAAATTTGCGGTATCGGTGTCAAGATGGTTGGAAGACATTGAGGTAGTTTGCCACTGAGTTGAGCAATCGATCAAAGACGGACACCCCCTATTTGTCCTTTTCGTATGTTTTACTTTTTCGTTTTTCATTTTTGTATCTCAATACTCGACACTTAGATTTTCGTTTTTTTTTCTTCCACTGTTAGTTACGTACACGGGATGGGGAAAATCTCTCCCGAGATTTCTTTTCTCAACTGTAGGCGTACATGCAACTTTTCGTTAACGGTTCTATACATATACATAGATAAATATATACATATATATATATTTGTATTTATAACTTTCTTTCAAAAATCTTTAGATGCTACTAAAACGATTGTTTTTCTTTCAAATTGTCTTTAACGACAATAACTGCGCCACGATATTCGATCGGCGCTCTATTTACAACAATAATGTATAAAATTGTCGTTTTTTTTATCTCTATGAATCTCAATGAGCAGAATAATGATAATGGTAATTACTTGCCTCTTGCAAGAATTTCATACTATTCTAACTGCTCTAGCCGAGGCGCATCTAGGCCAATGGTATGAAATTGTTGAATTCTTCATGACTCTTGATCACCGAATTTCTATATGGTCGGTTTCTTTTGTATTTTTTATCTCTCATTCTCTAGACATCGACCTTTGTCTCTCTAATGCAACGGCAATTATCACACTGCGAAAAATCTGAAAGTAAATCAAATATTTCCATTGAACTTTGGTCAAACTGAGAAGTATTTATGCATGTGGGGCATTCCATGTCAAATCAACCACTTTCAAATCCGACCCCTTTCCATTCGGCTGATTTTTTTTTCCTTTTCTACCTCGTTAAAAACATTTTCTAAGAAATTTTCAAATTTTTTACCCAATTAAAAAAAAAATCCAAATAGCTATACAAAAATAGACTAATTGGACATTTTTTTCCTTCAAAATTTTCGTCTTTAAATGTACTTTCCGAAAATAAAATACAAACAAATTTTAAGATTTTAAAATCCATTAAATTTTTCACTTTTTCTCGAAGTTAGCCATTTTTAATATTTTTTTTTTTACTCAAAAAATACTTTGATAAATTCCGGAAAAAATGCCGCCCAACATGGAATGGGCTGACATTTCCTTCTATTTTTTTCTTCACTTTTTTGAAAAAAATTATAAATTTTTCGAGGATTACCATTTTTTTTAAATTTTGTTTCTTCACAATTTTTTAAACTCTGAGGTCCTTTATAAATCCTCAAAAATTTCCAGTATGGTATTTTGTGAAATAAGTCCAGCTAGGAAATTTTTTTTTTTTCAATCGATAAAAAAAAATAAAAATAAATGTTGGCCCACTCCATTTTGGGCGGTATTTTTTCCAGAATTGATCAAAGTATTTTTTGAGTGAAAAAAAAATTAAAAATGGCTAACTTCGAGAAAAATATGATTTTTCTCGAAAAAGTGAAAAATTTCAGAGATTTCGAAATTTTGAATTTTTTTTGAATTTTTTTTCGGAAAGTACATTTAAAGACGAAAATTTTGGAAAAAAAACGTTGGAATAAGTCAATTTTTGAAGAAGTTATAGCTATTTGAAAAAAAAAAGAACTTTTTATTTGGTTTGGACAAAAAAATTTGAAAATTTCCTGAAAAACGTTTTTAATGGGGTAGAAAAGGAAAAAAAAATTCAGCCAAATCGAAAGGGGTCGGGTTCAAGAGTGGTCAATTTGACATGGAATGACCCATATGTAAATTAGAAAATTTGGAAACATTTTGTTTTTGAGGAATTTTTTTCTTTTGACGTACCTCATTCGTTGCTAAATGCCTCGACTATCGAAGCAACGCTCTGATAAGTTCCCGTTAAACATCCGAGAACACCGATCAACAATATACACGAATCCTTGATCATCGTGGGATAATTCGACCCGGATTGTTGCGAGCGCATTACCATTTCCATTATCGGTGGAAATATAAGTGCCAACGCCGTACTACTGACAGCACCGACGAGCGATATGAACAAACCAAGTTGCGGTATAGCCTCAGCCAAGATAACTGAAAATAAGATAACATTCGAGAATTCAAGATCAAGAATTTCCGCAGAGTCAAGAATTTTCATGCAACAAACGGTTTATGATCTTATATTAAATTTGATATACATTTTATTTCATTTTATAATTATTTATAAATTTCATTTATTGCACTCCGTGCGTAAAGTGCCCATTTTACACACACGAAGTGTGCGTAAAATGGCACTCTCCGCACTCGTGCAATAAAATTTTGTACGAAACTCGTGCGAGAAACATTTTTCTGACTCGTGTGATTGCACACTCGTCAGAAAAAGTTTCAACGCACTCGTATCGTAATGTACTATTATTTTATTAATAAGTATTTTATTCATTTATAAATTATTTTTTTTAGATGAATATTTTGATCAAATTGTGATTTTTATTTGGAATTATATGTGCGACGATTTAAAAGATGGTAAATTATTCTTCCGGAGTGAATCAAGATCAGAGTTGTAAATAATGCATTACTGTATTTATTACCTATTACACTGCATAATGTGAAATGGATAAGTGTACCATTACAAATAAAAAAAGTAATGTGTAATGGATGCAATAATAAAATAATGAGACAGCAATGTGCAAGTTTCTAATACGAGCACGGCAATTTTTCTATTTGTAATGGAATATTCTTAACTGCAAATTACTTTTTTTTATTTTTAATGGCACATGCATCCATTGCACATGACTTTTTTTTATTTGTAATGGAATACGCACCCATTACACATTACTTTTTTATTTGTAATGGCACATGCATCCATTACAAATTACTTTTTTATTTGTAATGGGACATGCATCCATGACACATTACTTTTTTTAATTTATAATGGAACATGCACACATCACACATTACTTTTATTATTTGTAATGGAACATGCATCCATTACACATTACTTTTTTATTTGTAATGGCACATGCCTCAATTACACATTACTTTTTCATTTGTAATGGGACATGTATCCATTACACATTACTCTTTTTAATTGTAATGGAAAACGCATCCATTACACATTACTATTTTCATTTGTAATGGAACATGCATGCATTACACATTACTTTTTTTATTTGTAATGGAATACTTGTCCAATACACATTGTTTAAAGTAATGGGTAATGCATTACTTTTACATTACTATTTTTACAACTCTGATGAAGATATTGCCGCTGTTAACTTATTTTTGGAAAAGTCAATTTTTGCGATTTCACAAATTTATTACAATAACCGTTAGAAAAAAGTAAGAGCAATTGAATTTAATTTTATAACAAATCACCGTAACTATATTTTTATTTATTTTTATATTCAATTATCTTGAACATATTTAATTTTTTTTTTCAGTTTCATACTCACACGTAAGGAAGCAAACTGCCGAACGATAGAAAATTTCGGCAAATACCGGCCAACGAAACGGTCCAAAATTTTGGACCAGCCAGGGCCAAGTGATGGCAATCGGTACGTAAAATTGCAATGCGTATGTCAGCAATATACTCAACGAAATTGCAATTTGTATACACTGAGGTAGCCTGAAAACATACGTCACGACAAAGAGACAATAATGCAACGTAATTAATTGTCAAGAAAAAAAAACAAGAAATACTACGTCACTACGACGAACAGAGACATTGAAATTTTTGCAAATTTTTGAAAATTCAGAAATTCTTATTTTGTGTGCTAATAATTAGGAGATACAACGAATGAGTATGATCGTTGAGGAAAAAAAAGTATTTGGGCACAAGATCAACAGGAAGGAATAATTATGAGGATAGAGGACATTTTTCTCAATAAGACTAAAAAAAAGTGGAAAATTATTGAATGCTAGAAAATCATTTATCTGAGATTGTGAGCAGAATCGCGATGGAACGATGAATATAAAGTGATACTTTGACACAATTGCCAGGGAAAAAAAACGTTAGTAAACTGTTTGAATGGGAAATTTTGATTTTTGGCTTATGCAAAAAAAAAATGAGTTATCGATAAACATGATTTTAGGGATCAATTAATGTTTTTCAAGTATGTTCGACCGCAGATCTCTCTATTGATTGCCTTTTTCCCTCAAAAATCATTTACCTTGTGACAAAGTTGTCAACTAACAGTAAAATGTTTTTATTAACATTCTGTTTTCATGATTAAAAAATGTGTAATTTTACAACGATCGGCGATTTCGTGGAGCGGAGCAAATATTATCACGAGAAAACGAAAACCCAGGAGAAAAGTTGTTGCTTTTCGTATAATCCTCATCGAGGACGTATAATTAAAAAAAAAATAATAAGAATACTCTCGGTCGAGTGAACTCGTTTATCTCGTTCATCTGGTTGAATGAATAAATCTTTACAAATAAACAATTACGTTCTACGATACATCAAGGATGTGTGAGTTATTAGTCGTCCGAATGAAGACGCGTGTAATTTCGACGAAACATCGGATTAAGGTACTAGTCTACTTTAGAAGGCTAAAAAAGGCAATTTTCTTTTTTTAATCCAGCTTCTTTAACATATATGGCTATAAAACTATTTTTACAACATTGTTTCATCCTTCGAAAATAGAAATAAAAAAAATTATTTTCCATTGAATAATTTATAGAAGGCACCAAAGGCAAAATAAAAATAAAAAAGCATTTTAAAGGGGAAGGTTTCTTACACAACAATTTACCACCGTTAAAGAGAAATCGACAAAGAAAATGGCGGATGTTTGAAATAAAGGTAAATATTCGGAAGTGCAACTCCCGTCAGAATCGAGTTATTTTTTTGTGTGCTTTCTTACAGTTAAAAAATTATCAACGCGGCGCATAATGTTTTTACCCAACTTTTTTAATTGTTTTTTTAATTAATTTTTTTTTAAATAAATTCAGCTACTAGAATAGATATCCTCGTTGCAGAGTTTCTGTTGTTTTTTCAGGTTTGATAAAAAACCAAACTTTTATAATTGAAAAAATAAAAAATAAATAAATAAATAAATAAAACAAACAAACAAACAACAACAGAAACTCTGCAACGGGGATATCTATTCTAGTAGCTACACTCCTTCATTTTATTTAAAAGAAAAAAAAATACATTTTTAAAAATTGAAAAAAAAAATTTAAGTTGGGTTCAAACATTATGCGCCGCGATAATAATATTAAATCTGATGTTTTTCAACTGTAAGAAACCTCACCAAAAAAATCAGCTCGATTCTGACGGGAGTTACACTTCCGAATATTTACGGAAATAAAGTTAACTGTGAAAATTCAATTTTTCATTTTCACAGTTAACCTCAGGATTTGCAAGTGTGAAACGAAAAAATAAAAAAGCATTTTAAAGAGGAAGTGTTCTTACACAACAATTTCTCACCGTTAATGAAAAATCGATTTGAAAAAAAATGGTGCATGTTTGAAATGAAAATGAACCATTGAATTTTTCACAATTTATTTCAAACATCCGCCATTTGTTTATTAATCGAATTTTCATTAACGGTGGTAAATTGTTGCGTAAGAAACCTTCCTCTTTAAAATGCTTTTTTATTTTTTGTTTCTGACTTACCAATCCTGAGATTAATTGTCGGCCATGGACAAGACATTTTCGAAATAAAACATAAATTTTCTGTTGTATTTTCGAAGGGTGAAATAATGTAGTAAAAGCAGTTCTACAGCCATATCTGATAAAGGAGTAGAGAAAAAAATCTTAAAAATTTGCTTTTCTTTGGCCTTTTAAAGTAGACTAATACTTTAAATAGAAAGAGCATGCTTCAATCGGATGGAAAAAAAATTTCGTCTCTGCCATCAGCGATGAATCTCCAGAAATTCGTATTTTCAATCCGGCGTTTTTGAATCAACGATTTTGTTAAAAAATCAATCACCGATCGCTCGATATCCCGCTGATTTACGGTCCTTTCAAATTTCACGATTAAACGATAGATATTTATTGATAAAAATGTATACAATCATATTCAAATATTTAACCGATTTTTTCGAAAAACAGAAAAGCAATTTGATAATTATACACTGCCGATCAAAATTCGATCATCGACTCGGAGGATCCAAATATGAGTCTATTCAATGATTAAAATATTTCAGAGACAAATCGTGACAGTCGGTTAGTCAGTATTAGTTAAGAGAGACCCGAGGTGCGATGACGATGAGAGGTAGATCGAAAAGGACTTGACTCAACTGATGCGTAAAAATGCATCGACCGATGCGTAAAAATGCCTCGACTGATGCGGAAAAAAATGGATTGTCTTACACAGAAAAAAATGAAATAAGAAAAATTAACAAAAAATAAGTAACGAATAGAAGTAAAAATAGAAAAATTTTGAAACGCAAAATGAGATAATTTGGCGGGACTACTTACCAGGACGGGACAACTTCCGAGGAGTCAAGGTTGAGTGTGACAGAACCCTCTACGCTATCACCGTATTTTAAGTATGATAGAAAGCCCATTAATACGAACATCGAGCCTACAATGACCATGCCAACATTAAGTACTCCCAGAGGTTTGCTGAATTTCTCCGGGGTTTTCATTTCATTTTTTAGTGGCAGCACCTATTACATTGTTTTTGTTTTTTCGTTGTTGTTCTCTTGCTTAATCACCAATTATTATTTTTTCTTTTCTTTTTTTCTTCTAAAACCATCATTCCTTTCCTCTTGCTCAACAAAAAGGAAAAGAAAAAAAGGGCTATTCTCCCACGAGACACTGATTCTCGCTCATGCCTCGTTAATGTAATATTTAATAATTTAATATCGAGAGTCTCACGAGATTCGATCGACTGATGTGCAAACACCGATGTTTCTTCTCGTTTGTAATGCAAAGATAAAAATTTTTTTTCCTCTTTTCTATTTTAGATAATATTACTCACCAGAGTGATGCCCTCAAAGGAATAAATGACTGTACCGAAAAAAAGCGGTATTGCTCGCCAATCAGCGACGAAACGGCGTTCCTCGATCGATGGCAAATCCTGGCTCATCAGATAAATCGATAATACGTAACCAGCCACAACGAGGAAATTCGCCATCGATGAAACTGGCACGAGATACTTGAGATTTCTTATCCACGAGCTCAGCAATATTGGTACCAAAACGACCACCATGTGCAGATGAACGTCCATCTTTAATCCATAACCGTCCAATACCTGTTGATGAGCATTTTTTGTTTTTTCAAACATTCGACTCAAATTCTTTATGTCGTTAGTGGATGAATTTATTTACATGTAAAGAGCTGAAAATGAGAGATTTACATATTCAGCCACTTTTTGCGACGACTTGGGAGAATTCAAGTTTCTAGTCTATTTTTGAAGGCCAAACAAAAAGCAAATTCTCAAGATTTTTTTTCTCAGCTCCTTTATCAGATATGACTATAAAACTATTATTACAACATTGTTTCATCCAGTGATCAGGTAAAAAAAAATCTATGTATTTTTATTGTCCAATTTTTTCGAAAAATTAATAATTAGTAACAAAAAGATTACTAACTTTTGTTTTTAATTAGTAATTAGTGACAAAATATTTCTAATTTTTATTTAAGAATTAAGAATTAGAATTTATTCAGAATTATTATTATTTCTAATAAATAAGTAATTAGTGACAAAACATTTCTAATTTTTCCAAAAAAATGAGCAATTAACGATAAATCTACTAATTTTTTCTAAGAATTAGTAATTAGGAAGAAAGATATTGCTAAATGACCAAAAAAAAATCAATAATTTTTGAAGAAATGTTGTATTAATTTTCGAAAAAGTAGTAAATAAATAAAAAATAACTAATGCATTTTTTAATAGGTACTGATTAGATATTCAAATCAATAAAAACTTATGTGTTATCGTATGACATTCGATGCAATAAATACTAAAGTGTGAAATATTCTAAAGATCTAGTTATTATAAAAAATGAAACAACTTTTTGAATAGAGTTGTTTGAGCTTATAACCATGACTCAATCCGTGAACACAAGTACGTAAATATACACAATACTTTTCTACAAATTACTGTTTTTTATTAAATTAATTAGTAATATCTTCCTTACCAATTACTATATTTTGAAAAAAACTTGGTAATATTTTTTCGCTAATTACTAAGTTTTTTGGAAAAACTAGAAATATTTTGTCGCTAAATACTAATTTTTTAGAAAAATTACTAATATTTTTTCGCTAATTACGAATTTTCATAAATTTTTTTTTGACAAATTATTAATTTTTCGAAAAAAATGATTAATATAATCAATATCGTTGACGAAAAAATCGATACTGCGGATAAATGGTTTCATCCTTCGAAAGTACAAAAAAAGAATAATTTTTTATTTTCATTCTTTGAATAATTTATAGAAGGCGCCAAAGTCGAAAATGTCTTGTTCCATGGCCGACAGTTAATCTCAGGATTGGCAAGTCGGAAACAAAAAAATAAAAACGCATTTTAAAGAAGAAGGTTTCTTGCACCACAATTAACCACCGTTAAAAATTTAATTTTTCATAATTAACTTGAAACATCCGCCATTTTTTAAAAATCGATTTTTCATTAACGGTCGTTAATTGTTGTGTAAGAAACCTTCCTCTTTAAAATGCTTTTTTATTTTTTTTGTTTCAGGATTGCCCATCCTGAAATAAAAAATAAATTTTTGCTTTGTACTTTTGAAGAATGAAACAATATTGTAATAACAGCTTTATAGTCATATTTTATAGAGAAGCTGAATTTTTTTTTTTAATTTGCTTTTTTTGGCCCTCCAAAGTAGACTTTAACAAAAATTATCAACTGCCAGCATCAGTTGATGTTGAATTTAGAAATTTTGTAATCCAGCTACTTAGGATGTGTTTTCTGATTTTGATGTTCATTATGATTATGATTTTCCATTATGTTTCTCAAGTCAATGGGTCTTCGACAACGTAATTCGCAAAAATATGAAGGCAAAAACAAAAAATAAATTTCATAGTTTTCAAATTTGAAGCATTATTGTCAATAAATTCATTGATGTGAAAAATATTCAACATTTTTTGCATAAATGCCAGTTACTGATAAATACCCAATAATTATTATTATTAATAATAATAATGATAATAATAATAATAGTAAATAATAATAAATAATAATAAATAATAAAATAATAATAAGCCAGATATTTATTAAAAAACGATAAAATGGCAAAAAAATAACAATTGTTATTCTTGTATCATTCTTCAACTCTGCTATAATTGCTTGTGCAATCTAATGAATTTGAAGGTAACAAAAATTTGAATAAATGTTCTTCTCCATCCGAATGTTCCTGAAAATTTGTCGAATCAACGATTAATATTCAGGAACCGATTGCGAGGAGAAAGTGAAAAAATCAGGAAATCGTGCTGCCTTGACCTTGAAACAAAATACTTTTTCGTCCAGCCACGTTGCTGGAAAGAAATACATACTCTCAATGCTACATTCGAACCCTGACCCGATCTTGGATTTTTTTTTTATCGACAATGATTCATCAAACGTACGTGGCACGAAAATTGATGTAAGAAAGGCAATGAACGATTATTTAAAAATGGAAAAAAAATTAAATTTTCCATTCGCACAAGTAATTATCATTTGATCGAATAATTGGAAAAAATTATTCCCTTATAAATTGTTGATAACGAAAAAGGAAAAAAAATTATCATATTCTTACCTGTTTCATATTCGTAGATATAAAGACGAAATAGACGCAGCAAAATCCCAATTGTGTAACACACAAAAAAACGTTAACCAATTTTCTGAAACGCAAATTATTCTTCGATAGTTAAATCGACGATATTGTTTAAAAAAAAAAAAAAAGTAATCGCCGTTCGTCCCAAAATGAGATGTATTCGCTTACATTATCGATAATCGATTATGCCGTGTGTGATTTCTCGTTGAGAGTTTTATAAGAATAATGATTCAGTTTTTTTTTCGTTTTGTGATTTTTTTTTTTTTAACATTGCTAATGAACGGGCTTGGTGCAATTTTATCCGCGTCTTGTACTGCAGTTGTATGGAAAAAAAAACAGAAACAAGCTTATCAAATTAAACCCCAATGTGATGAGAAAAATAATTCTTCTTTTTTTTTTCGACGAATAAAAAAATATTTCAATGTCGAACCGCGTACACAGTTTTATTCACAATCTTTCAAGATCGGTGCACGCGATTCTAGCCAATTCAGCCAATTGATCAGCGTTTCATTCAACGTCACGCGAATCTCGATAAAAAAAACTCTCTAATATCCGCTAGTTCTCGCTCCATCGAAACTGCATTTTTGCTCAGAGATTGAATTTGATGGAAAAGAAAAAATGAAATTTTGCCTTCCAGCACTTTTTTAAAAATTTTTTCCCATAGAGTAGCGCCATTGCTATGATTATAGTGATTCGCAAATTCATTATTTTGCAATACTTACCTCATTGCAACCGAATATTTACGGAGCTTAAGGGGTCCTGTCTCAAAACACATTTCCACTGTTCCAGCAAAGCCAGGTCTTGCCTCTTTCATCGTTCCCAATCGTCTGCAGCCTTCCTCGCTACAATTTATCTGCGAATCGAAAAATCTTTTTACATCGAACGCACAAAATCATTCTCACTCGTTCAATATTTATTTTTCATGAAAGAAGTGTTGTTCATGAAAAATAAAATTTGACATTTCCACATCGGTACTTTCAAAAAAGTTGCAAAATTCGGAGATTCATGTTTTGTTTACAAAATCGCTAACGAGGATTTTTTTGAATGGGAAGATTCAGGCATTTTCGACTAATGACCTTGAAGCAATCAAACTCAAATATCTTGCACAAATAAAAGACTCGAATAATTGACATTGAATTCGCAAAAACTCTGCAGAAGTTTTGAGTTAATGAAAATTTGACATTTCAAAAAAATGCCCCTGATCGCAATTTTCATAATTTTTCAACTATTTATCTGAAGCTTTCAATCACAAAATCGAAATTCAAATTAAAGTGGAGCCAGAGAAGGAAAAACCGTGCTAATTGTAACTTCCGGTATGAGAAATCGATAATTGAAAAAGCTAGACTCGCTCAAAAAGGAAAATTTGGAAATTACAAAAAACAGTGAGGAAGCAATAGCTAAATTATGGTTTGCATGATTTTTCCTTCTCTTTCGCTCATTTTTGCGTCAAATTAGGATTAATAATGAAAAATCGTTTACGTACGAGAATATGCTGGGCATGAACGCATATGATTCCGAGTAAAATTGTCAGGGGTGGTGCTAGTAATAATCCTGCATTTTTGAAAGCATCCCCAAGTGCAAAGATTCCTGAACCAACATTTCCTTTAAACAAGTGCATCATAGTTTCCAGATATCTGAAATCAAAAAACGATTTTTTCAACAAATCTCATTCCCAGAGTATCTTCTTTAATTTACGAATGATCAAATTGTCAAATAATTGAATTAAGAACAGTGGCCATTGTTGATTTTTGAAAAAAGATATGGGTCATTCCATGTTAAATCGACCAAGAGTTGGAATCGACCCCTTTCAATTTCGATGAAATTTGGTCAGAGGTTTTCGTTTTTAATAAAATGAAGTTTTACCAAAGGAAAAAAATTAAATTTTTTTTTATCGAAAGTTATGCAAAATTTCACAATTTTTTTAATCTTTCAAGTTTCTTTTTAAATATCTCGTAAACTATTATAGTTACGAAAAAATCGTTCTGGGTTCGTCTTGTAGAATATACTTGTGGCTACAAAAAAAAAATATTCCGAATTTTTTTTTTTTTGTAAAATGATGAATTTAGAGAATTTTGAACTTTCAAATATTGTGAAAATCCAAGATCAACATTAAATTTTTGGACCAATTTTTTAAATATAATACCTTGGAATTATGTTAAAAGATCCTGAAATTTTCAGGATGGTGTTTTTTTGTTTCAAAATTCAAGAATTCCAAAATTTATATTTTTGAAAAAACAAAAAACACCTTTCTGAAAATTTCAGGATCGTTTAAGATCAGTACAAGGTATTGTATAAACAAAATTGAACCAAAAATTCAATGTCCAACTTGGATTTTCACGATTTTTGAAAAATCAAAATTCTCCAAATTCATCATTGTTCAAAATTTTTTTTCGGAATATTTTTTTTTCGTAGCTTTGAGACGAATCCAGTACGATTTTTCGTAACTATAATAGTTTTCGAGACATGTAAAATATAAACTTGAAAGATTTGAAAAATTGTGAAATTATGCATAACTTAAAAAAAAAAAAATTAAATCTTTTTCCTTTGGTAAAACGTCGTTTTATTAAAAACGAAAACTTCTGACCAAATTTCATCGAAATTGAAAGGGGTCGATTCCAGGGGTCGAGCAAAACTCATGGAAATTGAAAATAATGAATTTCAATTTAAAAAAAAGTTATGGTACATAAAATTAAATGTACTTACGAAGTTGGATGATGGACACTTGGCCCATGACCGGGGTCAGCGTGGGACTTGGTGTGGTTATCCTTGCTGATCGATAAAATCGGGTCTTTCGATTGGAAGGCACCATAATTGTCAAGGGTGCTTCTACAAAAACCAAAAAAATTTCCCATTACTTTAAAATAGGTCTCATACTTTCCAATTGAGCGAATTGCGATGATAAAGATTATTATTTAGCAAATTTTGTTTGTGAAGGGAGGAAAAAATTAGTGCAAATCTGCAAATTCATAATTGTTGATGAAAAAATGTATTTTTTTCAAATTTATATATATATATGTCCACGTTAGTATTTAGAAGTGGGTCAGATGCGCTCGAAATAACTGACTCGCAAGAAAATGATGCGCTGGTAGCGCAAAAGCCCTCTGGCAGAAAGCCTGGAAGTCTTAAGATTTAACCAGAGGCATTTTCTAGCATTGTGCGAATTTGCAGACATCCTTGAGGCGTCATAAATGATAGATTGGAAAAAAGTCTGTTCGAAATCTCCCGAAAACGGATTTGCCGGTGCCTCAGATGGAACTTTATGACCATTCAATTAAAAATGGAATGAAAAATAATTGACTATAATTATTTCTCTATTTAATTGACTAAATAATTGACTATAATAATTTCCCAAAATGAAAAATGAAATCATCAAATCACTCAAAAGGGTTTATTGCAAAGTTGCACTGAGAGAAAAAATTACTAGAACCAATGAAATAAAGTTTTGAAGGCAAAAAATCATTTTTTTCATTATTTGCCAAAACATATTAGATTGGTTCCCTTATATATTTACTTGGTTCATTTTTTTCAGTCAATTCCATAAATTTCTTTTTCAATAAACGAATTTACTTGAATCTAATAATATGTTATCAATTATAGGTAATATGTTGTTTGAATCAAGAACACATTTTATCATTCAAAACATGCATGTCTTTTAACACAGGAAACACTGAGAAAAAAAATGTGTTGAATCAACAAATTAATTACTCCAAGTAACAGGAAAAATGATTGATTCAATCAAATGCTCGTTTATCAATTGTTGCAAAACATTTTATAAAAAATATATAGCTCTCGCCAAATAATTTAATATGCATAGTTTAGTGACCCCAAAAAGAGATAAATAGAAAAAAAGACAAATCTGCGCAAATTCTCTGATCTAATTTCTCTGTCCGACCGAGATTCGAACCCTCGACCCTACCTACCATCATACCTATCCTACCTAACTACCTAACACGCTACCTATTACGCTACCGACTACTACTATGCACTTGGAAAAAGTTAGAAGTTATGAAGATTCGAATATAAGAAAACATTTAAAAAACCAGTTTTTTAATTTTTAACAACTTACGTATACTATTAACGTATACTATGGAAATGATAGTTCTTTGCTTGAAGGAAATAAAAATTTCATCATTTCAAACAAATATTCTATTGGAATAAAATAATGTGTTATTTATTTTACTACAGCTTCTTTTCAAATAATCACAATCAATTTTATATCTAATAAATATTGAAAATACTACAGAAATATTTTTAGAAGTAAAATAATGATGAATTTATTGTAAAGAAATACATTTGTTCGAAAAAAATAATTTCTTATTGAAGTCATTTTTTAGATCCAAATAATCTCATGTTTATGATGCGATCAATGTAATTAATCCAATGAATACAAATTTAATCAAATCTATCGTGCATTTAATTGTTGCTATTAAATAAATGTTTAATATTATGGAGTAATAGATTCGTGAAAATATTTTTTTAAATTAAGAGTGATTTTCTTGGTTCAACAAATAAATAATCGAATTAATACTTTCATTTAATAAATAAATTCATGTTCTCAAATTCAGTAATTTTTTCTCTCAGTGTATTTCTCAATTCAATCTTTAGAAAATCTAATAAAATTAAATTTGTATCGATGACCGACGATTTAAATAAAAATGGATTTCTCGAAAATGATATTCAAAAATATGAAATTGCTCACCCAAGTGGCGTGGTCGTTCCTTCGAAAATAGTTTCGGCGCCAATTCTCGAATCACCTTTCCGCGGAGGCCCGGTCGATTTCATATGAATGTCCATCTGAAAAAAAAAAAACAACATTCTTGGACGTCTTGAATTTGCTAAAAAAAAAATACAAAAATTTCCACTTTTGTTGGCTAATCGCCAAATAAAATTGTCGAATCTCACTTTGATCCTAAAATTGAAAACAACTTTCTTCTTTTATTTTTATTTTTATTATCTGTGACAAATGATGAACACGAAAATTATTTGAATTCCTCTGGAAATAGAAAAAAACAAATTACAAAAATATAACTTTTGAAAAAATGTTTATAAATAGAGCAATCCCAGTATGTTAAACTAAATCACAGACACATTTGTACCCACGTAAGACAATTCAGTAGAGATTGGACGAGTTTTGCCCCAAGCTGGCTGCGATGACATCATTTTTTCGAAAATTTTCTCGTATCCGCATAATTATCCCTGACCACACAACCCACTCATGCCCAATAAATAAATATAAGTATATATGTATAAACGAGTTAATTTTTTTTTCCTTCTACAGTAGAAGGAAAAAACCGGAACACGTCTGAGAAACTGCAACCAACGATTCTGACTGCAGCTTGCGGTGTCGTTCCTTTTTTACAAACTATATTTTTTTTGCCCGAGCTATCTCGAACGAGCATATCGGACAATAGATTGCGTGTTTTCCTTATCATCACATGCATCTATTTGAGTTATAACTATTATTAACAAAAAAACCTGTAAATAAAAAAAATTATTATTGTTCAATTTATTGGTAATAATAATAATTATAAATAATAATTATTAATATTAATAATAATAATTATAAATAATAATTAATAATAAAAATAATAAAAAACTTGATAGCATTTTAGAAATGAACCAAAAGAAATAAGGAAAATGCAACTTCGTTTCTGAAGGTTTACAGATCAACTTTTACAGTATTTTCCACGCCCTGACTAAAAGTGAATGGCAGTCGACATTCCGCAACTTCAACATACATCTATATATGTCAGTGCAATGTATTAGTATCGGATTATAAAACGATTGGATATCACGTGAATTATGAAATCAGGAATAATCGATGAAACTCAGTGGAAAATTCTGAAGTGTCGATGGTCGTGATTATTATGATTCTGGCAGCTCCATCAAAATTGTAAATACATTTCAAGGATGGAAAAACGAGAAACGGTTTACCCATCATTTTATGGAAAAATAAAAAATAATTTGGGAAAACATAACAAATAGTTTGTTTTCGGATTTCGGAGAAAAATTATGAACTCGATTTTTTGAATTTTTAGTCTTTAGTTGTTAATTTTTTATAATTTTATCTGTACAATTTCAATATCAAAATGATTAATGATTATTCAAAATTTCAATTAATGTCAAAATGATTAATGGTACACGAATTTGTCTCTGAGGCGATAAATATACTTAATAGAATTAGTCTTTCAGTTTTTAGTCTTTAGTTTTTAATTTTTTTAAATTTTATCTGTACAAATTTCAATATGAAAATGATTAATGATTATTCAAAATTTTAATCAATATAAAAATGATTAATGGGACACGAATTTGTCTCTGAGGCGATAAATATACTCAATAGAATTAGTCTTTCAGTTTTTAGTCTTTAGTTTTTAATTTTTTTAAATTTTATCTGTACAAATTTCAATATCAAAATGATTAATGATTATTCAAAATTTCAATCAATATCAAAATGATTAATGAGACACGAATTTGTCTCTAAGGCGATGAAAAATTAATAAGAAGATTATCATCAATCATATCTAACCTTACACCGAGACTACGCTTTACCCAATTATTCTCAGGTTTAATTGAGGATAAATCTAATCACTTCACAATGAAAAAATTCTTGTGCGTTATCCAAAGGATTTAACCTTGAGCGTGGGAAATCTTGTACAAATGAGCATAATTGTTGAAGTTGCACAATCGACATAAAGTGAAGTATTTTCATGTTTTCTGCTATTTTGGAGTCGAACTAACGAGCATTTTATTTTATTGAAAAAATCATTCCGACAATTCCAAATGTTATTTGTTTGAGATACTGAATATACTGAGAAAAGTAGTCCCTGTACCCAAAAGTCCCAAAAGAAATTCCTCGAGAAATGCAATTTTCTAAATATATCCTCAAAATCCTGGGAGAATGCATAGTCCAAAATTTGACCAGATGTCAAATTTTTGTTTACAAGGTCGTAAGAATCCAATGTGGCCTCGTTCGGTAATTGCGGGTGCATTTTTTTTTCGGTGGATAACTAATTATACTGGTTTTTTCCGGTTTTTTATACAAGGCCCAATTGACTCGAGGTGTCCCAAATAAAAAGGAACCCTTCGAGTCCGCTCGTTCAATGTCATGACCGGAAGCCGATGATGATCGAGATGACGATCGTTTGGAAATTTCGTTGGTCCGCATGAATGAAGATGTGATGAAATTTTGAATGTATACTTAATACGTGTTGTAATCGTTTTAGTCTGTCCGCATAGAACGGGTCTTTAACATTCACATTACCAATCGTGAATGTGAATGCAAGAAATTAAACACAATCTTAGAGTGGTTGCGGTCTTTCACGAACACCTGTTTTCCGTGTGTGTGTGTGTGTGTGTGTGTGTGTGTGTGTGTGTGTGTGTGCGCGCGCGTGTGTGTGTGTGTTTGAATCGCTTTCGCCAGTTCTCAAGGTTTAAAACTGCATCAAGTAACTTTGTCGCCCGCGTCGACCTCCTTGAGGAAGGTGACTGCGATTTCGGTACGAAGATAACTATCGACTTCCTCTCATTATATGGTTAACTATACGCGTGATCTGTGTATGGAAATTTTTCTTCTTTTTTTTTTTTAATGATAATTAGAGATAATTCCCCGTAGACATTATTTGAATATGAGAGTAATTCGAGTATGAACTCTTCAACAACAGCAAAGGACACGTTGTAAGAAACATTGTCCGTGATTCAGAAACTTATTTCTCGAGGAATTTTTTTTTATCCGCTGTCCCAGACGTTTTTAGATTTTTTCACCGACGAATTTTTGAAATTTTGGAACACTGCCATGTTTTTGACGTTTTCTTGAATCGGTTTTGAAGGTGTAAACGAATAATTAATCCGATGTCACTTTTCTGTCTGAGGCTCATGGAGATATTTTTGGAATGCAAAAATTCCTCGGTTTATTTTTTTCAAGTAGATCTCATTATAGAGATTGTTTGTAAGAGGATTACAATTCTCAAGGGATTGTTTATAGAAGCAATTTGGAAATTTATAATTTGGGCAAATTTCTTAAAGGGGGGGGGGGGCGTGACGGGTCTCATTGTGACGGGTCAAAAAAATCGAATTTTTTTTCCATTTTCTTAAACTATATATGAGGCATTCCACGTCAAGTCAGCCACCCCATTTTTTTAAATCGCCAAAAATTGCATGCAAAAATTTAGAAAGTAGTTCTAACTATCAAGAAGATTTGTGATTTTTTTCAGATTTTTAAATTACATTTTTTACCTGGAAAAAAATACAAAAAATTTGTTCGTCCCATTTTGTAACTCGAAAATTATTCATCGTACGGAAAAAAAAAAGTAGAACATAAAATTTAGTATTTTCAACGTGCTTTTTACTGAAAATGTTTACAAACCCCTCCGAAAGCTCTATATGACATTTTCGGAGCGAATAATGTTTTGATATTTTTTTCTCAGAATTGACATCTTCGATTCGTCTGTAGTTTTAACAGTTTTTTACTTGATATATTTATAGACTATACAAAAATTGGCGTAGAGGAGAATCCACTATTTCAAATGCATTTTTATTGATACAATCTATCATTATAGAGTGATTTAACGAAATAGCGTAGATATTGATATTTTATCATTATTAATCGTAGGCAGGGAAAAATAATAAAATAATTTCATTTTGATACTGCGAAGACGATTCCAGGAACAAAACAGTATCATTGCTTCATTCCCAAAAATCATGCCCAAATCGAATTAAAAATTGCCATAGAAACGTCGGTGTATCCAAAAAGGGTAAATTAATTCTTTTTTGCAATCTAGAGACGTGAGTAGCCTTTGACTTTAATTTGAATAGACTTTATCGGTGTACATGGGTCCATTGATAAAGTTTATTAAAATGTACAAAAAGATATTTAAAAAAATAAAAATGAAAAAAGTTTAGAAAATTGAAAAAGTACACAAGATAAACAAAAATGCGGGCTTTGGAAAATATCTATAGATATTCTCAACCCTGTTAATGCACAGAGAAATTTGTGTATTCATTTGGGATGAAAAACGCATGGGAAGGAATGGATTCTCCACTGAGTCAATTTTTTTATATTATTTATTTTATATCAAGTAAAAAATTGTTCAAATTACAGACAAATCAAAGATACCGATTCTGAGAAAAAAAAATCAAAACATTATTTGCTCCGAAAATGGCATATAGAGCTTTCGGAGGAGTTCGTTAAAAATTTAGATGAAAAGTACGTTGAAAATCCTCAATTTCATGTTGTACTTTTTTTTCGTATGATGAATAATTTTCGAGTTACGAAATGGAACAAGAAAATTTTTTGTATTTTTTCCGGCTAAAATGTGTAATATAAAAATCTGAAAAAAATCACGAATTTTCTTGACAGTTAGAACTACTTTATAAAAACTTGTATGCGATCTTTGATGATTTCAAAAAATGGGGTGTCTGACTTGAGGTAGAATGCGTCATTGAAAATTACTATTTTTTAAGACCTTTTAAAAAAAAAGAAAAGGTCGAAAAAAGAAAAAAAATCAAATCAGCACCATTTCGTGGAAAAAATTATTAAAAAAAAATTGCTACGCTCAACGATAGTCACTGTTGTCTAGATTAACTAAAACAAAATTGGGTTTTTTTTTTTTTTTTTCAGATGATTTTTTATTGCTGTATCGCTGCCACCGGGAGGTGTCATTTTTTTATTATGTTCATGGTAATAACTTTGTCAATTTTTAATATTTTTCAATAAAAATTTGTATGAATATAGTTGAATATATACTCAATAAATTGCTTCTTGTCTGTTTCTCAAATAATCATCCCTACTTACAAAAAAAAAAGTCCTGAAAATCGGCTATTTTCAGCCCCGTCACAGTTGCGTTTCCCCTTAATCTTGGTCAAATGCGACAGACTTATTCTTTCTTCGTTTCAAAAATCAAGAGTGTGTCTTAAAAAAATAATAATTTCCCGATTTCTAAACGTTTTAGCGTTCTTGGGAATTGCTGTCTTGAATCGTCTAATCTCTTAAAAAAATTGCCTCGTGCAAATACAATCCTGAAACGTGAGGGAATTGTTTTTCTGGAATAAAAACAATAAAAATGCGAAACATTTAATAAAAAATCTTTTCAACTAAGTATATTGAACAGTGTGAAAGTTGCTAAAAAAAATTTGCAGATTGAATGAAAAAAGGGAGTAGATCGTTGGAGAATATTATTCATATAATAATAATAATAATAATAATAATAATAATAATAATATATTATGTTATAATAATATTATTCATATATGCATAAATAATTCATCCATTCAAAAACTCTATCTTTCTATGTCAATATCTCTCAGTATTAACGAGATTATAATACCACGGCGATGGCTAATTAGATGATAGTGATAGTGATAATAGATAGTGAATTAGTCAATTTAGTGCACGTTTAACTTTTGTAGTTTGGCAGCTGTCGAGGCGATTTTTTTTCATCCATGTATCAGATGACAAGAACAGTTAAGATTGATTTTGGAAAAGATCAATTCAAGCGTTTCCACTACAAACTTGGTTGAAGATTATAAAAAATCGTTAATATTGTAAAAAGTCGTTTGAGCCACGTAAATAAAAAAAAAATTGTAATTATCAAAAAGTTCCCTGGACTGGTCTATTTTTATAATTTCGTAGCTATGAACCCAAAATTGATAAACTTACTTGGTCATAAACAAGGGGTAAATTATCCAAAGCAATTATTGCTACTCCACGAGCTTCTAAGACTCCTAAAAAATTGAAGCAATTTACAAATTTAAATTTGCAAAATTTCTTTCCATTCATGCATTAATTTTGAGGTTCCTAAGACATTAATAATTACTTCATAAAACAAGAAATTATCGTCCAAAAAAGTTTGCCTTTTTAATGACTTGAATTATTTATATTTTTGTTTATATTCGGAATGTTTATAATTTAAAAAAATTATTTCTTCACCGGAATTTGACAGTAAAAGGCTTTTGAGCTTTTTATTGACCACAAAAAATCATAATTTTGGAGGAAATTACTTCAAGAGTTTCCATTACAAACTTGCTTTACAATTATAAAAAATCGTCATAATTGCAAAAAGTCGTTTGAGCCACGAAAATTTTTAAAAAATTCACAATTATCAAAATTTTTTTTTAACGGGTCTATTTTTCTAATTTCATTGAACCCCAAATTGATAAACATACTTGCTCATAAACAAGGGATAAATTATCCTGAGAATTTTTGAGCTTCTAAAACTCCCAAAAACGGAAGCAGTTTACAAACTCCAATTTACAAAATTTCTTCCCACTCATGCATTTATTTTGAGGTTCCATTACTTCATAAAACAAGAAATTATCGTGCAATATAGTTTGCCTTTTTGTTGACTTGAATTATTTGTATTTTTGCTTCTTATTTGGAATGTTTACAATTGAAAACAATTATTTCTTCTTCGGAATCTGACAATAAAAGGCTTTTGAGCTTTTTATTGAACGCAAAAACTCATGAATTTGGAGGAAATCACTTCAAGAGTTTTCATTACAAACTTGCTTTAAAATTATAAAAAATCGTCGATACTGCAAAAAGTCATTTGAGCCACTAAAATTTTTAAAAAATTCACAATTATCAAAAAGTTCTTTCAGCTGGTATATTTTTCTAATTTCATAGCTATATGAACCTAAAATTGATAAACATACTTGGTCATAAGGGGTAAATTATCCTGAGTAATTATTGCTACTCCATGATCTTCTAAAACTCCCAAAAACGGAAGTAATTTACAAATCTCAATTTGCAAAATTGTGGATAATTAGCATTAGCAATATTTGACATTTGTAATCGTGGAGCAGCAATAATTCCATTATAAAATGAAACTCCCAAAAACGGAGCAATTTGCAAATTTGAATTTGCAAAATTGTGGATAATTAGCATTATTAGCAATATTTGGTATTTGTAATCGTGGAGTAGCAATAATTCCATTATAAAATGAAACCTCAAAATGAATGCATGAATTATTTGTATTTTTGTCTATATTTGGAATGTTTACAATTTAAAAAAATTATTTTTGTCCGGAATCTGACAATGAAAGCCTTTTATTGACTGCAAAAACGCATTTATTCAAGGAATATAGTTTTTTTTTTTTTTTAATATTCGACGAAATTGGAATATTATAAACGTCGGATTTAATTGCAAGCCGAAAAGAAGATGAGCGTAGATTTGTGATCTCACCTCGTCTAGGTATTCATTCGTGCACGCACTCGTGGTATGTAACCAAAAACTTTTGCGGACCACTTTGCGTTTGCTTCGAGCCCCGTCTTCAGCCGATAAGCAACTATTTGGCAATTTTCCAAAGCGCCAAGAGCGATCGCTACAACTTACCGACTAACCAACACAATCAAACAATTCGAGCAACACACTCCCGCAAAATCATCATCATCAACAGCGTTTCGACTCCTTTTTACCTTTTTCCCCCCTCCCCAAACCCCTCTCCCCTCGTCGCCCATCCGTAAACAAGAAGCCTTGAGTTTCCATTTGAGCAACATGCTAATTATCATCATTATTATCCAAGTGTAAATAAATGGTCAGAAAATAATTAACAAATAAAACGCGTGTACAATTGTAATTATATATTTTTTTTAATCAAATTGTTGTTCAATGCAATTATTGCAATTATTGGTCTTTAATATCAAAATTCGTCATAATTTTTTTCTTAAAATAAATACATCACTCGAGAAAAATGATTGATATAAATTTAATGAAAAACTTATCAACAATCCCTTCTAAATGCATAATTAAGAATAATTGCACTGAGAAAACAGTTTATTTGTAGTAAAGAAATATATTTAGCTGGCACTTTTACATAAATATTCCTTCTGCTACAACATTCGTTAGTCGTTAAGAAATACTTTAATTGTGTCAAAATAATTTAACTGTTAAAAAATATTTATTTAATTTATTAACTGTTAAAAAATAATTTATTTCGCCATATTCAACTTTACATTTGTTAGCAGTTAACAAATCCTGGTACATTGTGTTTAGTGTGCAAATTCTTATTCCCTCGTGATGTATTTTTGTTTACTATTGTTGACGATAAATATTCGAGAAGAATTATCGCCGCGACTTTATCTAAAAATTGCTTAAAAATTCTTCATACCAAATTATTCAGGATTTCAAATAAGAATAATTCTGAATTATTTTTCCAATCATGAAAAAATGACGAATTTGACTCAATGACAATTTTAAAAATGTTAAAATATTCAACAAGTCCTTTTGCGATAAACATTTAGGATGCAAATTGCATCTGCAGCAAACCAGTCATCGCTGAATCTGGCTCTCATCATTGTCAATTTTTTTTTCCCTTCGCACTGACAAATTAGCGATGAGCGACGCTCGAAGAGTCGTTATAGGTCATTTTATTCTATAGCAAAAAGAAGCGTCATTCTCACGTGGCTCGGGGAAGAGAATGGAAAGGAGGAAGGGAGAAAGATTCGGATAAATATATAGCGAGGAATAGGAAGATGAAGATAAAACTGATCACAGAGGCGAATCGGTTTGGCAATGGACTCGGCGACGGCACTAAAATAGTAACCCAAAGTGAGCCCCCAAGAGAACCAAATAAAAGCATCTTCTCTCTCTCTCTCTCTCTCTCCCTTCCACCTTCCGTGTTGTTCGTCTGTGAACCAACGTCTCCGACAGACGAACGTTTTTCATTGTATCTTGCGGTGAAATTTTACATCAGACCAAAGGAAGGGGAGAGATGAAAAGTAAAAAAAAAAAATTATTTTTGACTCGAATGCTTCTTTGACGCTCTGAGATTATAATATGTCTGATTGGAGAGTTCCTCTTCCTCAGAAAAAAGGGTCCATCTCCCATTTTATAAAAAAATTGATATTAATTGAGATTTTTTTAAAATATTGTTTATTTATTTTACATTATTCGTTTTGTTCATATATTCATTACAATATTTGATGAATAAATGACACAGCCACACAAAATTTAAAAAAAAAATCGGCCTTGGGGTCCGACTATGTATACTGTATGGTTTTGGGGTCGTTGAATCCGAATACGAGGTTGGTTTAACCCCAGCACGTCAAGGTTTGGCTATAACCACAAAAAATAATACTCCAAAATCAAGATTATTTTTTTAATATATTTCGAAAACTATTATAGCTACGAAAAAATCATTCTGGGTTCGTCTTGAAGAGTATATTTGTGGCTACGAAAAAAAAAATATTCGGAATTTTTTTTTTGAGAAATCATGAACTTGGAGAATTCTGAATTTTTAAAAATCGTGCAAATCTACGATCAACATTAAATTTTTTGTTCAATTTTTTTTATATAATACCTTGTACTGATCTTAAAAGATGCTGAAATTTTCAGAAACGCGTTTTTGTTTTTTCAAAAATATGAATTTTTGACATTTTAAAAATCGTGTAAATCCACGATCAACATTAAATTTTTTGTTCAATTTTTTTTTTATAATACCTTGGAGTGATCCTTAAAGATCCTGGAATCTTCAGGATCTTTTAATTTTTTAAACAAAAGAACACCATCCTGAACATTTCAGGATCTTTTAAGATCAGTCCAAAGTGTTATATAATAAAAATTGAAGCAAAAATTTAAAGTTGATCGTGGATTTACACGATTTTTTTAAATAAAAAAATTAATGGTTTCGAAAAAACAAAAAACACCTTTCTGTAAACTTCAGGATCTTCTAAGATCAGTACAAGGTAATATATTTAAAAAAAAGATTTATAAAAATTCAAAATTCTTCACATTTGTCATTTTTCAAAAATTTTTTTCGGAATATTTTTTTTTTAGTAGCCACAAGTATACTCATCAACACGAACCCTGAACGATTTTTTCGTAACTATAATAGTTTTCGAGATATTTAAAAAACAACTTAATTTTGGAGTGTTTTGGAGGTTCTAGCTAAACCCTGACGTGCTGGGGTTAAACCAACCTCGTATTCGGATTCAGCTACCCCAAAAACATACAGTGTACATAGTCAGACCCCCAGACCGATTTTTTTTCTTTTTGTGTGGCTGTGTAATTTATTACAATATTTGATTAATTAAGAATATTGACTCGTGAATCAGTCAAGTTTTTCCATTGTTTACAGAATATTATGAGAGATTCATTTTTGACTGGTGAAGTCTTTTTTTACTGCAGTCAAACATACTTAAAGTCTCAAGTACGAGCATTTGCGAGGCATATACAAATCACTGTGGAATTTTGTTATCAAATCGACTTAATCCCTTCATGAAACTTCAAAGAGCACGAAGACACGTTCCCCGATTTCGCAAAACTTATTTATTCACGTTTCACACTCGTTTTTAGGATTAATTCTACGTTGGGAAGATCGTGAACGATATCGACTTTAAAAAAATACTGTTTCTTAAAAATATTGGAGGAAAACAATAAATCTCGTTTTCCCATCAATTCGCATTTGGGATGCAGAATAAATGAGCTCTATTCTACTCCAAATTTTATTGAAAATTTAAAGAAATAATATACACTATTGGTGAAAAGTTTTCGGACAAAACTTCAAAAAACGTCTGGAACGTTTTTTTATGCCATTTCGCCGGAAGTCAACGTAAACTAATTTAACAAACGGCATTTTAAAGGGGGCAAAATTCGGCTTCATTTCCTGTTTTTAAAATTATTTTTACAATTTGTTTTTAGATTTGGACTCTATTTTGAAAACGACTGTTTTTCATCTTTTTTCCCCCCTCTTCAGGTGCACCCATCTTCTAGAGGACATTTTTTAATGCATTTTTACGATTGGATTCATAAAGGAGAAAGTTTGAACTTCAATTTCCTTTTTTTAAAAAAACTTTGAGCGATTTTGTAATCCAAAGTTATTTTGTTTTTCACGAAAAGAGAAAATTTGAAAAATCCCGTATAACACGAAAACAAAGAGGATTCGGGAAAAACTTCAAGACAACAAAAAGTTCCGTCTGTTTTCGCTGAGTTCAGAAGAATTTTTTCAGATTTTTTTTCCAAAATTTTTTTTTCCGACCAAAAATAGGAGAAAAAAAATGAGAAAAAAAAAGTGAAAAAAATTCCAATGTGTTGAAAATGGTAAAAAGAAGTATTTTCCCGTCTTGAAATTTTATCAATAATCCCATAGTTCACGAGTTATGATAATTGAATGGTCTGACTCCGACCGAGAAAATGAGAAAACAAAATTTTTGAAAAAAAAAATCTGAAAAATTCCTCTGAACTCAACGAAAATAGACGGAACTTTTTGCTATCTTGAAATTTTTCACGAATCCTCTTTGTTTTCGTGTTATACGATCTTTTTCAAATTTCCTCTTTTTTCACAAAAAACAGAATAAATTAGGATAAAAAAATCGCTTAAAGTTTTTGAAAAAACGAAATTGAAGCTCAAACTTCGCCCTTTATGAATCCAATCGTAAAAATAATTTTAAAGACAGGAAATGATGCCAAATTCTTCCCCTTTAAAATGACGTTTGTTAAATTAGTTTACGTTGACTTCCGGCGAAATGGCATAAAAAAAATGTCTGGACCTTTTTTGAAGTTTTGTTCGGATACTTTTGGCCGGTAGTGTACATAAACACTGCAACTTCGAAATGGGTCAATGGAATATTGTCAATGAATCTGGCAGAAATGCGGTTGATGAGGATAAAAAAAAAAAAGCTGACTCGAGGAAAAATTGCTTTGTATATCTGTTTTGCTCGTTAATCTTGTAAATGGTCTTGCACAATAATTCACGATCGGACGATTTATATTGTTGGCGTTATACATATATATAAATTCAATGACAAAATATTTTACAATTACCACACGATTCGTGATCGTTATTATTTTTTTCCCTATGCACGACAATAGACTTGTATGATCGTGCAATTCCAACAACTTTTCTTTGTTTGCTGGAAATTATTAAGTGAGTTTAAATTATTCCTCGGTAAAAGTGAAACGTAATTTTTTTTTCTCGACATTGTCAGACATTGAGCAATTTATTGCGTGGTGTAACGAGAATGTTAGAAATAGCGTGACGTTGCAATTAATTTTTTTTTCTCACAGCACGAAGTGCATTATTATTGAACTAATATCTGTCTGGAAAAAATTAAAGAAATATTGAGACTTTGTCACGAGAAATGTTTCGTGACAATTCTGCATTAATTATTAGCTTTTTGCTCTTCGAACTCGTTTGAAATAGTAGCTTCTGTACAGCCGGATTGATCTCGTTATCATTTGGGTCTTCGGGTTTATTCAATCACACGAAGATAGAGGAAACGATTCCACGTAATGTTTCTCTTGACTGTGAAAATGAAATTCGATACTTTCAGACGTGCGAAGAAACTCGATCACTTGTTTCAAATAATTGTCAATTTTTACAGCCCTCTGGAATACAATATTTAAATTTTTTTAAAACTTTATTGGCACTTGTACACTGGGAGAAAAAATTACTAGAACCAATGAAATAAAGTTTTGAAGGCAAAAAAACATTTTTTTTCATTATTTGCCAAAACATATTAGATTGGTTTCCTTATATATCTACTTGGTTCATTTTTTTCAGTCAATTCCATAAATTTCTGTTTCAATAAACGAATTTACTTGAATCTAACAATATGTTATCAATTATATGTAATAAATATGTTGTTTGAATCAAGAACACATTTTATCATTCAAAACATGCACGTCTTTTAATACAGAAAGCACTGAGAAAAAAAAATTTGTTGAATCAACGAATTAATTAGTCCAATCAACAGGAAAAATGATTGATTCAATCAAATGCGTGTTTATTAATTGTTGCTAAACATTTTATAAAAAATATATAGCCCTTGCCAAATAATTTAATACGCATAGTTTAGTGACCCCAAAAAAAGATAAACAGAAAAAAAAGACGAATCTGCGCCAATTCTCCGATCTAATTTTTCTGTCCGACCGAGATTCGAACCCTCGACCCTACTTACCATCATACCTGTCCTACCTAACTACCTAACACGCTACCTATTACTCTATCGACTCCTACTATGCACTTGAAAAAATTTAGGAGTTATGAAGATTCGAATATAAGAAAACATTTAAAAAATCAGTTGTTTAATTTTTAACAATTTATGTATACTATTAAAGTATACTATAGAAATAATAGTTCTTTTCTTGAAGGAAATAAAAATTTAATCATTCCAAACAAATATTCTATTGGAATAAAATAATATGTTCCTTATTTTACTACAGCTTCTTTTAAAATAATCACAATCAAATTTATATCTAATAAATATTGAAAATACTACAGAAATCTTTTTAGATGTAAAATAATGATGAATTTATTGCAAAGAAATAATTTTCTTCGAAAAAAATAATTTCGTATTGAAGTCATTTTTTAGATCCAAATAATCTCATGTTTATGATGCGATCAATGTCATTAATCCAATGAATACAAATTTAATCAAATCTATCATGCATTTAATTGTTACTATTAAATAAGAGTTTAATATAATGGGGTAATAGATTCGTGAAAATATTTTTTTAAGTGAAGAGTGATTTTCTTGGTTCAAAAAATAAATAATCGAATTAATACTTTCATTTAATTGATAAATTCATGTTCTCAAATTCAGTAATTTTTTCTCTCAGTGTAAGATTTAAAATTTATTTGAAATCCAGTTTACTTGAAAATTCTAGAGAATTGCAACGGAAAACCATTTTTTCAAATTACGAATGTTGAGTCCCTATGAAATCTTTTAATGTTAATTGTTTAATAAATAACTTCTTAATCGTCGTGAAATTTTTACACGACCTCCTGAATACTTCATGTAAAAACATATTAAATTTTTAGAATTCTATCATCATTACTTCAACCTCCTTGAGGGTTAAAATGAAAAATGATGAGAAAATTCTGAAAATTTGGTATGTTTTTGTATGAAGTATTAAAGAGGTCGTGTAAAAATGTCACGACGATTAGGAAGCTCGTTATTAAAATATAAACATTTTGTTAAAAACAATTTTTTAAACAGATAAAAAAAATATTTATCAATAAACTTCGTTTTGTTTCCGTTGCTTTCAATATAGTGTAGTTATGCAAGATTCAAAATTTAACAATTTTTTAAATCTTTCAAGTTTATTTTTTAAATATCTCGAAAACTATTATAGTTACGAAAAAATCGTTCTGGGTTCGTCTTGAAGAGTATACTTGTGGCTACGAAAAAAAAATATTCCGAAATGTTTTTTAAAAAAATGATAAATTTGGAGAATTTTGAATTTTCAAAAATCGTGAAAATCCACGATTAACATTAAATTTTTGGTTCAATTTTTTAAAAATCATACCTTGTACTAATCTCTGAAGTAGAAAATCGTTCACAAAATCGTTTTAAACAATTGATTCGCAACATTTATCTACGAAAATTTTGCGCAAGTCTTTTTCCAAAGAATTGTGTAAAAAATTTTGTTGCATAAATTTTGCAGAGAAATGTTGCAAATTAATTGTGTGAAATAATTTTTGTGCAAAAATTTTGCGAAACTAGATATAAATTACTAAACTAGACATTTAACATCACAAATACTAAAGAGTAAAAAATAAAAAATAAACGAAAACAAAAAATTTTAAAACAAGCTTTTATTAGTTAATAAAAAATAACTAAAAAGTAAAAAACAATTTTATTCCGACTGGAAATAAGGTTTCAAAAAAAGGAGGGTGTAATACGCTTTTATTTGAAAACTTATTTCCAATTGGGATAAAATTATTTTTAACTTATTAGTTATTTTTTATTAACTAATAAACGGTCGTTAAAAAAAATTAAGATTATTTCTAAAACTTTTTATCGAATGACTAGAAAGGTTGCAATCGTGTCCGCCAGCACACCCCTTTTCTTTTTGAGCCCAAACTTTACCAGCGTCGAAATTTTTTTTATTTATTGTCAAAATATTAATTAATATGTTGTAAAATAGGTAAACATACCGGGTGGTCCACGCAACGTGTACACCTCTTTTACGGCTAAAATATGCTCTGCACAAAAAAATGTTATATACAAAAGTTACATGGTTTATAAGGCTGCACTATGGAGTGTATTTATTTTTTTTATAGGTGTAACTTTTGTATATAACATTTTTTTTGTGCAGAGCATATTTTAGCCGTAAAAGAGGTGTACACGTTGCGTGGACCACCCGGTATATGTATTAGACTGTTTCATTTTTCGGTTTTTTTTTAATTTTTCGTCTTACGCATCAAAAGTTTAGGGATTTAAGTGTAATATGATGTTTCGCGCAAGGAACACGTTGGTAAAAAATATTTAGAGGTGTCTCAATCGGGTTTAAGGTCACATTGATGAGTCACCTCCTAGGGTTGACTGACCAGCTGCTCCTTCCTCGAGATTATATATTATGTAAAATAAAAAGGTTAAACAGGGTGTATTATATGAAACAAGTTTTTTAAAAAATGTTCAAATGAGAAGAATGGCGAAATTTTTATTATTATTTTTTCAATACTTTTTCATGCTGTAACTTCTTAATTTTATGTTACAATGCACCATGCGAAAGTTGGACTCTGACAGTCAACTTGAAGAGGTGACTCAATCGACCTCAAGATCATATTTTGCACGAAATTTTTTTTTTTTAAATGACTAAATTTTTCATTGTTTCAAAAATTAAGTTATAAAAAAAAAATCGTGCAAAATATGATCTTGAGGTTGATTGAATCACCTCTTCAAGTTGACTGTCAGAGTCCAGCTTTCGCGTGGTGCATCGTAACATAAAATTAAGTAGTTACAGCATGAAAAAGTATTGAAAAAAAATATAAAAAATTTCGCTATTCTTCTCATTTGAACTTTTTTTTTTTTACTTGTTTCATATGATACACCCTGTCATACCTTTTCATTTGACATAATATATAATCTCGCGGAAGGAGCAGCCGGTCAGGCTTAGAGGTGACTCATCAATGTGACCTTAAACCCGATTGAGAAGATCCCCAAACTTTTGATGCGTAAGACGAAAAATTAAAAAAAAGCCGAAAAATGAAACACTCTAATATATATAAATTTTTTATTGAGCTCGACAAATGTATGTCCCTAGACCGGAATACCGCCTTAAGGATCCATAAGCAAAGAGATTACAATGAGATCTGTTTGTACAATATAAATATAATATATATTATACGGATAGATGTATGTGTGTGTCTGCATAAACAAGGTGAGCTATACCTTAGCCGATAAGGAAAGCTTTCACTCGTTATCACGTTCTTCTATGATTCACGTCGACGTGAGACACGTGAGACAGAAGACAGTATATAATTACCATTGAATTTTCCGACGAATACGGCATACTTATACTTCATTCGATGATAACAGTCGGCTAATCGTCGGAACGACCGCGCACCTTTTTATTGTTTACCCCAATGAACTTGAAATCTTATCCACACCAACAGACGCGCTCTGTATGCTTTTCTTGCAAAAAAAAATTCCAACGTGACATTTTTTACAAAAAATTTACCCTGGAACATCGTAATCGCACGATAAATATTTTTTTTTCTCCTATTTTCTCAAATATTCCTCCACGTGTAGCCTTAATTCGCGAATTCACGCTTTTGTGTGAGTTACGTTGTATTTGCACATTGATAGAAGTATCAAAGTACGTGGAATTGTTGACGGCTTCTTATGGTTCTCTGCTCCTGGAAAAAAAAAATCTGGCGTCCCAACGCCACATTTTTTTCTCTTTCCGCTCTCTCTCTCTCTCTCTCTCTCTCTCTCTCTCTCTCTCTCTCTCTCTCTCTCTCTCTCTCTCTCTCTCTCTCTCTCTCTCCCTCTCTCTCTATCTCTATCTCTCTCTTCACTTTTTTTTGCGTCTCCGACCATACCGGTATTTTCTGTTGCAATTTCAAATGTCCTTGTTCTTATTATTGTCATTCTATACATATATATTTATATATATGTTGCTTTCCTCGTGCACCGATATACTCGATATTCAATTGCATATAGATCAACAATGTGTTTATTTTATGAGAACAATTCTTTCTATCATAGACAATTTTATTATTTCTTCAATCGGAAATCCATAGGATTGTAATGGAATTTCATCTTGGATGCTAATTATAATCATGCTACATTATGCTAATTATTACCCCTCTGTCTGTGCACTGGGTCTTTTAAGGCACAAGCCAAATTTTCGAATCAAATATCTCTGGAATTAGAAGATTTAAAAAAAGTTTCATTTACTATGAATGGTTAAATAAATGATTGCATAGTGGGAAAAAATGTTACGAAAGTAATTTAGAATTTTTTAAGATTTTTTTTAGGTTATTTTTCTTGGAAAAACATTAGCAGGACTTTAACGACCCAGAGTACGTCCCAAAATTTTAGTGTACAGACGCAGGGTTAAGAGTACACTCTCAAAAATAATTTTGACCCTGTCAATTTGTTGATGTAAAATTTTCTTTTCTATTGATCGAATAAATTCATCGATTATTCGAATTGCTTCTGGTTTATGGAATATCACTTATCATTTATCTACGGATTTATCTACTGAACGATAAAATCAAAGGATGAGCAAGATCTTTTCTCCGATTAAGTTTCATTGGATTTGAATTTATCTGATTAAAAAAATTATCGACGATGGAATTTTTTCGTGATCCACATAAACGTAAACCCAAATGTTTGTTTTAATTAAGGCAATTACTGAATCTTGGATGTAAGTAGATTCGATTGGCTCAAGATCATCGTCAAAGATCATCGATAACTACTTTATTATTAAATAACTCAACTGAAACTAAAGTATTTGATGCAATAATATTTCTAATACTTCTCCAACCAAGTTAATCCTCCGTCTGTACACTGGGTCTTTTAAGGCACAAGCCAAATTTGCAAATCGAATATCTCTGGAATTAGAAAAATTGTAACAAATTTTTGTTTACCATAAATGGTTAAATAAATGATTGGATTATGATGGGAAAAAATAAGCGTTCCAGCTTCAACTCAAAGATTTTCCAAGCGTTGAGCATTAAATAAAAAATTTGCCAGAGTATGCAAATTTGGAAACTTATTCGATGGATTCGAAAACTTTGAAACTGTGGAAAATGTATTACCAAAAACATTGCAAAAAAATTGTTTCGCAAAATTTTTATTAAAAATTTGCTTGTTTACCATAAATGGTAATTTTTGTTTACCATAAATGGTAATTTATGAATATAAATAAATGATTGGATCATGGAAAAAAATGTTACATAAAATTAATTCAGAATTTTTTCAGATTGTTTGACGGTGTTTTCTTAGAAAAACATTAGCAGGTCTTTAACGACCCAGAGCACAGACGATGTCACAAAATTTAAGTGTACAGACGGAGGGTTAACCTCTAACTTATCTCCAAGTTGATACTCTAACTTTTGATACTTCTAAGTTCAAATAAACTTCTGCTTGGGCAAGATGTGTAATAAAACATCTACGGTGAGCAAATAATAGACGATTAATCTATTTTTACAAAAAAAAATTATTTTTTTTTACAGTAATTTTTTAATTTTTTGTACAGTTTTTTTTTAATTTTTTTACAGTAATTTTTTAAGGTGTAAATAGTTGTCAAATTTTTGCAAATTCTGCAATTATGACGAAAAGTGAAAATATAATTAACAACAAACTATCAATTTCGAGGAACAAATTAATTTCCTTGTCTCTGACGACGCCAGTGCGAAGTCGAATTACGATTGTTATTCATTATAACACAACGTTGGATTCAAAGCTTAAGAGAAAATTTTGCGAATTTAAATTTTCTTCAGCAAAAATTTCACGGCTGTACAAATATCACAAATAATATCCCACAAAGGTTTGAACGTTGAAAATAAAAGATTAATGACGAATTGCGTCAATATCAATGGAAATCGCTTATACTTTTTTTTCGTCTGCTCGAGGCCAGTGTCAAAATTTATCGAGCTATCGATCACTAACAAAACGAAAAAGCTTAACGGATTTTTTACTCACCGACTCAAAAAACTGTGTTTTTTGAGTCGGTAAGCAAGATTTCTGTAATTATTAATATTAATAATAAATTATTTTATAAATAAATATTTTATTTTACATAAATAGTTTGATCCAATTTTGATTTTAATTTGGATTTAAAGGTTTAAAAGATGATAAATTATACTTTCGGAGTGAATCAAGATTTGACTGCAAGGATTTTCAAAAAATCGATTTTTTTTAAGGAGCCGCAATTTTGTCAAAAATTGATATTTTGTTTATTCCTTCGATTAAGTACTAGCTTATACGCCTTTTTTTTACAGGACCTCCAGCACTGAGAAAACGATGTACCAGGATTTGTTAATTGTTAACAAATGTAAAGTTGAATATGGCGAGATCAATTATTTTTTAACAGTTAATAAATTATTTTGACACAAATTAAATATTTCTTAACGACTAACAAATTTCGTAACAGTCAGGAATATTTAAGTAAAAGTGCCAACTAAATATATTATTATAAATATATTTCTTTATTGAAAATAAACTGTTTTCTCAGTGCGGAGATCGGCTTCGAGAATCATTATTTTTTAAAAATAAAAATTTCAAAATAAAGTTAAAAGTTACAAAAATATGTACATATATAAATTTTCACGTTGATAAATTAAAATATTTTCCAGAAAAAAATCCTGGATCCTTGATTTTTTCGTACCCTATAAATTCCAGGATAATGCAGATGGCGCGAAAATGGTGATTTTTTAAATTCTGATAAATTTATCATGGCTGATTTTTTTCTGATCAAACAATCCGTATTTTTATGAACTCGAAGTTCCGAACGTTCAGATGAAGGAAAAATTGACAAATTTATTATTTTACAAAACAATTTCGAGACTTTGTCAAAACTTTGTAAATAATTCTTAAAATATCTTTGAATTTTTTAAATGATCGTTTATCAAGTATTTGCAAGCGCTTCTAATTTTTCGTTGAATAAATAGTAGTTCTGTTTTTTCGTTCAAATTAACGTTTCGCTATTAATGTATTAATGTATTTTCGCTATTCTCGTGGTAGAAAATAGTGAGGGAAAGTTAGAACGATGAATAGAGAAAATATAATTAATCTCAACGAACCGTCGATCCGTGGTTTTTTTCTCAATATTATCCAGAATGCACTTTGATCGAAGTACTGCACTTTTCCATGAGCGATTAAAAGTAAGGATCTAACGATGCACGGCCGGTTGCCTGCGCGCGACTGATGGGATCTCGTATATACTCAAAGATATCGGGCTCCGTCTTTTGCCGCGTACAAACACGACGGAATCGAGCAAACACACGAACGAAAATTTCTCGTCCCTGCTCTTGCCAGAATGAAGACCGAAACGAACGTGAGACAGAGACTATTTCTTCCATCCCCCACCGTTGCAAAATTTCCAACTATCTCACGCTCTCGTATAAGCCTTACAAATATATGTATATATATATATATATATAAATTTGCACCATGAGACTGTAAACTTCTCCGACTCCAAACATATGGAAGAGGGTTCAAACCACGAAAAAAAATCCATTTTCTTTTTATTCAATTTTTCATTTTTTTTTCATCGCACATCAATTTTTTTGCTTGAAAGAGGGAAAAAAAAGTCCCCCCTTCTTTGAAGCCTCTACTAAAAACCTCGCTGAATCGTTAACTGGCATCAGAAAGATAATGTTCAAGTCAACACTTGACATTTTTGTCCGTTAAAAATTCGATCGAATCAATTTATCTCTCACGTGCGATGAATGAAAATCATTTTTTTTATGTATATTGTATATGGGGCATTCCATGTAAAATCGACTACTTTTGAAACCGACCTCTTTCGATTTGGATAATTTTTTTTTCCTTTTCTACCCCATTAAAAACATTTTTCAGGAAATTTTCAATTCTTTTTATTCGGCCCAAAAAAGGCTTTTTTTTCAAGTAGCTATGGAGGCATTCCACGTCAAGTCAGCCACCCCATTTTTTGAAATCGTCAAAAATCGTATACAAATTTTTAGGAAATAGTTCGAACTATCAAGAAAATTTGTGATTTTTTTCAGATTTTTAAATTACATTTTTTAGCCGGAAAAAAATACAAAAAATTTGTTTGTCCTATTTTGTAACTCGAAAATCATTCATCGCGCGAACAAAAAAGTACAACATAAAATTTAGGATTTTCAACGTGTTTTTCACTAAATTTTTTTACAAACTTCTGTGAAAGCTCTATATGCCACTTTCGGAGCAAATAATGTTTTGATATTTTTTCCCCAGAATTGACATCTTCGATTCGTCTGGAGTTTCAACAGCTTTTTACTTGATATATTTACAGACTATAAAAAAATTGGCGCAGTGAAGAATCCATTATTTCAAATGCATTTTTATTGATACAATCTATCATTATAGAGTGATTTAACTAAATAGTGTAAATATTGGAATTTTATCATTATTAATCGTAGACAGGGAAAAATATCAAAATAATCTCGTATTGATATTGCGAAGACGATTCCAGGAACAAAGCAGTATCATTGCTTCATTCCCAAAAATCATGCCCAAATCGAACTAAAAAAGTACTCATTGGCCATAGAAATGTCGGTATATCCAAGTAGGGTAAATTATTTTTTTTTTGCAATCGAGAGACGCGAGTAGCATTTGACTTCAATTTGAATAGACTTTATCGGTGTCCATGGGTCCATTGATAAAGTTTATTAAAATGTCCAAAAAGATATTTTAAAAAATAAAAATGGAAAAAGTTGAGAAAATTGAAAAAGTGCGAAAAATAAAAAAAAAATGCGGGCTTTAGAAAATATCTATAGATAGTCTCAACCCTGTTAATGCACAGAGAAATTTGTGTATTCGTTTGGAATGAAAAAGGCATGGGAAGGAATGGATTCTTCACTAAGCCAAATTTTTTATAGTCTGTAAATGTATCAAGTAAGAAACTGTTTGAACTACAGACAAATCGAAGATGTCAATTCTGAGAAAAAAAAAATCAAAACATTTCTGCTCCGAAAATGGCATATACAGCTTTTGGAGTTCATAAAAAATTTCAGTGAAAAGTACGTTGAAAATCCTAAATTTCATGTTGTACTTTTTTTTTTTGTAGGATGAATAATTTTCGAGTTACGAAATGGAACAAGAAATTTTTTTGTATTTTTTTCCGGCTAAAATGTGTAATATAAAAACCTGAAAAAAATCACGAATTTTCTTGACAGTTAGAACTACTTTATAAAAATTTGTATGCGATTTTTGGTGATTTCAAAAAATGGGGTGGCCGAATTGACGTGGAATGCCTCTATAATTTCTTCAAATATTGACTAATCTGGACGTTTTTTCCCAAATTTTTCGTCTTCAAATGTACTTTCCAAAAAAAATACAAAAAAATTATGATATTAAAATCTGTGAAATTTTTCACTTTTTCGAGAAAAATCATCTTTTTCTCAAAGTTTGCCATTTTTAATTTTTTTTTATTTCAAAAAATACTTTGATCAATTCCGGAAAAAAATGCCGTCCAACATGGAGTGGGCTGACATTCCCTTATAATTTTTTTAATCGATTTAAAAAAAAATTTCCCAGTTCAGCTGGGAAACAAAATTTCACAAAACACCACTCTAGAAATTTTTGAGGATTTATAAAGGACCTCAAAGTTTGAAAAATTGAGAAGAAAAAAAAATTGAAAGTCGTAATCCTCGAAAAAATTTGGATTTTTTTCAAAAAAGTGAAAAAAATAAATAAAAGGAAAAGTCGGTCCACTCCATGTTGGGCAGCATTTTTTCCGGAATCGATCAAAGTTTTTTTTAGCGAAAAAAACAATAAAAAATGACAAACTTCGAGAAAAAGATAATTTTTCTCGAAAAAGTTAAAAATTCCATAGATTTTAATATCTTAACATTTTTCTCTATTTTTTTTCGGAAAGTACATTTAAAGACGAAAACTTTGAAAAAAACGTCCCAATTAGTCAATTTTTGAAGAAGTTATAGCTGTTTGAAAAAAAACCTTTTTCGGGATTGGGTGAACAAAGTTTGAAAAATGCCTGAAAAATGTTTTTAATGGGGTAGAAAAGGAAAACAAAATTTCAGCCAAATAGAAAGGGGTCGGGTTCAGAAGTGGTCGATTTGATATGGAACGACCCATATAATATAGTGCCTGGTATGTTATAATTTCAATATTCACACGCTATTTTTTATGACGCTACATTTTTCCATTCATTATTTTTTAATACTCGAGTCAATTGCATTCGGTAATATTCATTCGAGTATATTATAACCGATTATTTTATTCAATCAGTCGAAAGGATAAGCGCGGGCTCATTGAGTTAATCGCATTATTTTTTTTTTAAATACCAAACTGTGACGCTGTATTATGGCTGCGTGTGAATAATGAGCCATCAACCCTCGTCAGACGCGAGTGATCGAGTCATTCGGTGTTTATATTAATTTTAAAAACAAACAGAGCCTCGTGCGTCGCGAAAATAATCATCATACACATATTCTCTCCGCTTTTCGTTTCTTCTCGATCGATAGATAAATATTGGTTTAAAAGATACGGAGCGTCCCACTCGCTGCTCACTTCTTCTCCTTCAAATTACATTGTTGCCTACTCGTTCAAGATGTTGTGAGACGTTTCTATCTCATCTTTTGAGGCACGACTGAGGTCAATATCAATATCCCTTTTCTTAAAATTCTAAAATCGATTCGATAATTTAAAAAAAACTACAATGGAAAAAATTTAAGGTATAGGCTCACCGACTGTGATGAGACCTGCAGATCATCCACGAGGAAGTATATTTCTCACGATAAATATCGTACGTTTGTTCCTCGAATTCGAGATTCGAAAAAAAGACTCGCGCATCGCGACGAAACCGAAATTTGATCACGATCGATCACGAAGATTTTAAGAAAACTTTTGTAAATATATGTAAAAAAAAAACAGGTTTAAAAATACAGCAAAATATCACTTTTCCACGTTTACACTGCACTGTAATCCAAGCACTGAAATCCACAAGGTCGCCCATCTCCAACGAAGAGGACGAACGTCAAGGTCATTGCGGAAAACCGACGTTTGTTTACCCGACGCGCCTCACCTCGCATCTCGCATTATCTTTCGACTCGCGATAATCGTGATTATAATCCACGCTTGACGAAATTACAATGAATTGACGGAAAGTAATTGAAAAAATGTATGCAAAAAATGCAGGACACGCGACAAAAAAAACTCCAGCTAAGAAATCCAGACTGAGCTCCGTTCTTTGTAAATATTGATGAATGTACCCTGCATTCGTTTTGGAAGCTTACGCGCTTGTGAGCGCCACATCCTGTAGCATTTTATATGTCGATGTATATCTATACATACGCGCTGAAAGCCCGTAAGCGTCCAAACGAATGCGACTATAATCGCCTGCGCCAATGTCGCGCGAGCGGCCACTTGGCGAAGCTTGAACGGTCAAAGCTGTGCACAGCTTATCGACCGATCTCGACTTTACCGACCGAACGTGTGCCGCCGATCGTTTGAGCTTCGTCAAGGGGCCGCTCGCTCGAAATTGGCGCTGGCGATTATATTTACAAAGGACGAAGCGCCGATCGGTCGGGATTTCTTTGCAACTGGAGTTTTTTTTCGCGCGTCGCGTGTCCCGTATTTTTTTGCACAATTTTTGTCAATTATTTTCCGTCAATTCATCGTAATTTCGTCAAGGATGGATCATAATCACGATTTTGGATTGCAGTGCTTGGATTACAGTGCAGTGTAAACGTGGAAAAGTGATATTTTGCAGTATTTTTAAACCTGTTTTTTTTTACATATTTACAAAAGTTTTCTTTAAATCTTCGTGATCGATCGTGATCAAATTTCGGTTTCGTCGCGATGCGCGAGTCTTTTTTTTCGAAACTCGAATTCAAAGAAGAAACTTGCGATTTCATCGTGAGAAATACTTCCTCGTGGATGATCTTCAAGTCTCATCAAAGTCGGTAAGTCATTTTACATGGAAAATTATTCTCAGAGTTTTTGGACTTAATTTATGAGAGGTCAGCAGCACTGAAATTAAATTATGACGGGTCTAAGGCCCCGATATTAAGTTATGAGAGGTGTTTTAATTAATCAGTCATCGCCTTCTTTAAATTTTTAGAAACTCTTCCTTACACAATTCGCTTGTAGTCATATTCGAATAGCATCTATGTATGAGATGATCTCAGATGATTCTTTTTTCAAAATTTTCCATCGTTAATTAACGATTTTACGGCTCTTTAAAAATGGATCGATTTCTTCTTACTAAAAAAAAAAGGTTGACACCGATCAGAAATAATAGATGTTTTGTGCTTTTCAAAAATTCATATACCAAAAAAATCGATTTTCGGTGAGTTTCAAGAATTGGGCTTTTGTGAATGTGTTTTGCAGTTTTTTCGCCTTTCCAATTTCACTTCTTTACTTTGAATGACAATCGAATATGCATTATAGGCACTGTTTGGTTAAAATTTGATTAGTTTATCGTTACAAAAAAATTTGGATATTTTAGGTTTTACAACACTTGTGTCTGATGTTATTATAAACGGATTTGTTTTTCTTTTTAAGGATATTCTTGATTAATGCTAAAGATTTTTAAAAGAAATTTTGAAAAAATTATCATTTTTTATGCAACAGACTTGTTCGATAAATCCGAAAAAGGTATTTAAAGTATATATGACAGACATCCACAATGACTATTTGAATTTAGAAGAGGAATTCAAAATCTGAATTCAGAATGCCCAAAATTACATGCGATGTAATGTTTCTCCGTACATGTTCTGATTTTTTCCGTTTCTGAAATTTTCACATTGATCCGATGGGATGATGATGACGAGCATTTGCAGTTCCGAATCATTGTGCAATTAAATATTGGATTAAAAGTAAGAAAATAGATGAGTTTCCATATTTTGCAAAAAATTTCTGTATTGTATCGGTCAATGTACAGAGTGAAAAAACACTTTGAGCCAACCACGGTCACACTTATTTCAACACTCGATTGCATATATATAATTGTTCAAGTTACATAGATTAATTATTGCTTTCAATCGAAATTATAGTCGCACAGAAATTATTCAATGAGCAAAGATTTTTCGATCATTTAGAAAAATTTGCGCAGCATTCACAAATGTCATTTTAATGCAGCATCGAACGAAAAATAGTGTAGCACTAGTTTTTCATACGATGTATACAGAGTGTATAAAAAGCTATATATAAAAAGCTCGAACAGACTCTTCGTATATTATAGACTTGAAAAAAAAAAAAAATTGATGTCGCTAGCCATTGAAATGAAATTTTACATCACTTCATTTTTGTCCTTCATTCAGAATCCTCTGGCTGAGACTAGATCAGACGACATTTCATTGATGAAAAGTCGCGAGGAAACATTATTAGATTTTACGCGCTATGACGCTTCGTTTTTTCTTGTTTTTTTCTAAAATGATTTTTTACTGCGATGAGGTAATACGTACTCCTTCGCATATTCAAACATGGATAGCAAACTAGAGCGTTTTCTTCTTCCGGAAAAGTAATTTGCTATCAGGTCGTCGTCTGCGAACAAACAGACGAAATTAGATTTTGAATCAATTTTACTTTTTCTCAGTTGGATGTAAAATTGTTTTTTTCATTACATACCCATTCGCGGTCTCTCGTTCTGAAGGGTCGTTGGTAGCACGTTTTCATTAGCCGACAAAGATACAAAAAGGGCAAAGGGTACGAGCCACAAGCACAGAGTGAAATACGCCATGACCTGAAATTTTAAATTAAAAAAAAAAAAACATTCAAAGCAGTGAATAGAGAATTACGAATCGTAATGGAGGATTATAAACTAAAAGACTTTTTTTTTTCTCACCTCTGAAAAGTTGTACATTACTTTGGCGAAAAATGTAAATGCAAAGTAATGGTTGATTACGACGAGTATAACAATCACGATGAATCCCGGAGACGTTATACTGACGTAAGGAAATGACCTTAAAATGTAGAGATGAGCCGCTTGAGCTATTATACCGAACAAAGTCATGACAAGGGGTAGATCCTCGAACAGTAGAAGTCCAAAGTGTATGGCACTCGTAATCTGTAATGATAGAACTTAAATTTAAAAATAATGGAAAAAAAATTACTCCGCAATTACAAAAAATTCAACAGATTTTGTATCACGTTTAAAGGAATCAGGGTTGCAAATAATGCATTACTTTTTTTTTTGTGCATTTGCATTTTCATTAACCATTAACCATTAAATTTCAATGGGTAATGGAAATTATTTTCATTAACCATTAACCATTAAATTTCAATGGGTAATGGAAATTATTTTCATTAACCATTAAAATTGAATGGTTAATGAAAATTGTTTTCATTAACCATTAAAATTTAATGGTTTTTTTCTACTACACACAAATTTAAATTTTTTCTATTACACACTACATTGTAATGGGCAGAGTTGCAAATAATGCATTACTTTTTTTAATACAATTGCATTCTCATTAACCATTAAATTTTAATGGTCAATGAAAGTAATCTCCATTAACCACTAAATTTTGATGGTTAATGAAAATAATTTCCATTAACCATTAAATTTCATTAGCCATTAAAAAAGTAATGGTTAATGCATTACTTTTTCAGTAAAAATTTCGCAACCCTGAAAGGAATGAATGAATTGTTTTTAATGCAAAATTTGGTTGTATCCATATTCCATACTTGTTTTATGTTCTATCTCCTCGTACTGCAAATATGAAACTTAAAAAATATTTTTATCTGCAATTAGGTTCGGATTTCTTGATTTCCAATTACATTGGAAACAATGGGCAAAATTATTAAAAAACAAATAAAAATTTTATAAACTTTCCATCAATTCTAAAAGAGTTAATCGTTTTTTTAACGAAGAATGTATAGTTTCGTACATTTATGCAATTTCCTGATCATCTAAATTTTTAAATTATCCACCAATGCCCAGTGAATGAATGTAAGACTTGCGTAATATCGTATAATTTTTTCTTTCCTATTTCTGGCACTACCTCGAAATTTTGCGACTTGAGAATCATCTTGCAAGGTAGTTAGCGTCGATCACGTCGTTGTTTGGCAATGAAAATACTATAAATATTTTTAAACCAAAGACAAAACGAAGGCCGAAGCGCACGTGTATGTGTGAGTAAACATAAAAGTATTTGTGTGTTTGTGAGGATATGTGGATATGCACGTGGCAAAAGAGAAACTATTTTGGTTTGTAAAATAGACTTCTTGACAATACAACATTGATTGGCTGTAAATTGGCGTAGATTTTTATATGTTGTTTAATTTTCAGGCTGACTCTCTTAACACAACTTTCGTTGATAGAGTTAAATTGCTATTTCATTTATCAGTCTCTTGCAATTTTGAAAAATTTATATATTTTGATTTTTCGACTATCCGTTTTTCCTACCATGAGTAATTAATCAAGTCGACGCCAAAAAAATTTTTTAAAACAAACTTTGAGGTTATGTTGATTCTTACCCCTTAAGACTATGTTGTTGATTATAACGCATTTACAACAATTGATATTTCAAAATAATTAAAGCCCAAAAACCATTAAAAAAAAGAAAACTGTTTGCTGACAACTAAACTCACCAGAATGGAAATTTTGATGATCTTCTTCGACAATACAGTGTACTCTTCGACGAATTCAGCCATGTAATATAACCCGGCGGCTGTAAAAATTTTTTTTTACATAAGACACGTCGCACCAGTTTGAATGTATAACCTCTAAAATGTCTGCGATGACAAGAGACAGTAAAATTCACGAAAATATATGAAATGAGGTTCAAAACGTGAAATGAGTTTGAGCAATATACTTACCAATCGAAATCGTTGTGAAACATATTTGTACGATCAGGGATATCCAGCTTAGAATGTAAAAGAATAACATTGCACCGTCACCTCACATTCCTAGTAAACGTTCTCATCAATATGCGTCGCTTATTATTGACACTGCGCAGCGAAGACGATTCATTTCTTTGTTGCTAAACCTCGTGCATCTCTTTCTCGCGATCTCGCAACTCATGCGCATGTGAAATCGACCATTACCGACAATATCACTGAATCCCTACATTACCGACTCAAAATCACCGTCCAAACTTTCTCCGACACCGGGGAATGAATATCAATGCAATTTAGGAATGAATTATGAATCGATTGCAAAGTGTAAATGCGAGAAATGAATCGGCGAAAAGAACTTTTACGTTTATTGCCCCTGACAGCTCAGACAGTTTCCGTAGAAGGCGAGAATAATTTTTATTTCATAAGAATTCAATGGTGCTGCCCTCCTTCGCATTTCTGTGAACTTGATTTCGCCATTTCGTTTGTCGATAAAACACTAAATTTATCAACATTTATCTCGTGATTTGCTATCCAAACGTAGGTTTTTTTTCAGAAAATGTTATGCATTTTATTGTGTTTCTCCCTATGGGTCATTCCATGCCAAACCGACCAATAGTTGGAATCGACTCCTTTCAATTTCGATGAAATTTGGTCAGAAGTTTTCTTTTATTATAAAACGAAGTTCTACCAAAGGAAAAAAATTAAAATGTTTGTTTTCGAAAGTTATGCAAAATTCAAAACGTCAATATTATGTCAATTTTTCAAGTTTATTTTTTAAATATCTCGAAAACTAAAACTATTATAGTTAGGAAAAAGTCGTTCTGGGTTCGTCTTGAAAAGTATATTGGAGCTACGAAAAAAAAAATATTGCGATACAAAATTTTGAAAAATGATGAATTCGGAGAATTTTAAAAAATCGTGTAAAACTACGATCAACATTAAATTCTTGGTTCAATTTTTTTTAATTTAATACCTTGTACTGATCTTAAAAGATCCTGAAAATTTCAGCATTGCTTTTTTTTTTAACATGAATTTTCGAATACTGGTAAGAAAAAATGTTTTTTCATTTTACGTTAAGTAGAGTTCTCTTAAAAGTTAAGTAGAGTTGAGCAATCATATAAATTTGTAATTTTGAACCGTAATTTCAATCAATGACATAAGAATGTAAAAACAGAAGAATAATTAAATTTGCGTTTTTATTTACTTAGTGAAGCGTTTCGAGCGTAAACTTGATAGACATGTAAAAATATTTAAATAAATTAAAGAATCAAAAAATTAAAAATTATTATAAAAATTTAAAATTTAATTTTTTACCTTTGGCAGAACTTTGTTTTATGATGAAAGAAAACTTCCGACGAAATTTCATCGAAATTGAAAGGGGTCAATTTCAACTATTGGTCGATTTGACATGGAATGACCCCTATACCAAATTTCTTCACATAGACTTATCTGACGGATAAAGTTACCCAGAGGTGAAAAAACTAGCAATTCATCGAAAAAACAATTGTACAAGCTATTATTCGTTGAAAATATGATTCATTCAAATAATAAAGTAAAATATTCGTAAGATAAATATAATTTGACTAAATATACAAATATAATTCTGGTTGACATTAGAAAATTTAATTTTTGGAGAACACATTTCTCTATCTTACCCGGTATAGGATATCCTTCGAATAGCAGCTGCAGTAGATAAGGGATTTTTTTTAGAAACTATTTTAGTATACTTAAATTTAAGGGCACCGTCTGTTCTCTGGGTCGTTAAAGTCCTGCTAATGTTTTTTCTAAGAAAAAAACGTGAAAAAAATATGAAAAAATTCTGAATTACTTTTATAACCTTTTTTCCCCATGATCCAATCATTTATTTAACCATTTATAGTAAACAAATTTTTTTTTACAATTTTTCTAATTCCCTACATATTCGATTTGAAAATTTGGCTTGTGCCTTAAAAGACCCAGTTTACAGACGGAGGGTTAGAGATGGAAAAATACGAAAATTTGTAGAAATACGCGACTCTCCGATCGGAAGAGACCGCAACCTTTAATTTCGTTCTTTCTACCTTAGGAATATATAATAAAAAAAAAAATTCGAATAAATATAAGGAGCAACGAAAGAAGTTTTTCAATATTTTTTTTAGAATCAAAATGATAAAAACTTATTTCGTGAATATCGTTAAAATTATTTTTCACAATCTTAGTTCTCCCGTTAATCACAAGGAATTCGAGTTTTTTTGTTGTATTGTTGACGAGAAGAATTAATTGTTTTATTGAATCTTCATCGCGTTGGTTAGCTGGAATGTTCAGCTCGAAATGTTCGGTCCATCGCGTCGACGTCTAGCGACGAATTCGTCGTAGAAATTTTTCCATATTTGTGCACTTTGTCCTTATTTTTCGATGGAGAATCGTTCGGCGATATTCTGTGAGTTTCGCACTCGAGTGACTCGACCAGGATTTTTTTTTCCCCGCAATCAATTTTGTCCAACACTTTTTCGGATTTATTTTCCATTTCTTGCTTACTTCCTCCTTCATTGCAAAATTCGACATGATTTACAATAGTTTCTTGATTTTTGAGGCTCGTTTCGTCCTTGGAAATAATACATTTTTTGGCCTTTACATCATCGTTGACAATTGTAGAAATTCTGTCGCAAATTTCTGATAGTAAGGAATCTGCGATGATGCTCTTGTCAATTTCGTCGAGTCTAATTTTCTTTTTGTCACATGCGTCGATTTCACTGATTGTCGTCGTTGTTTTAGTTTCCTGCGCCGATTGTACTAATCCGTTAGAGGCGCCACCGGCGTTCGTCGCTTCGATGTGATGATCTTGTGCTTTTACTTTATCGTCTCGAATCGATGAATTTGTTTCCAATTTGCATTTAAACGCTTGTGACACACTGTCGGAATTCGTGCTCTCGTCTCCCGAGATACTTTTCGATTTTTCATTCACCAGCAATTTTGGATTATTTACATTTTTATATTCGGCCGCTTCGGCGTTGCTTATGTTGTCCTGCTTTTTCCACTTTGTTCGACGATTTTGAAACCATATTTTTACCTGCAAAATGAAATTGTGACTAGGTTAAAATGACATTATTTATTGTTCAATTTGTTATTATTTATATGTTTGCTATTAATTTTATTGATTTCATTTTGTATTTGATATACTAATGTTTGATAATTGATATAATGATGTTTAATAACAACGATTAAAGCAATATTCTGGTCTAGAATTTTGGAAAAATCATTTTTTCTGCATATTCTTCAAGTTCAGACCTTTAAGAATATATCCTCAGAAGGAAATTTTTGAATTCCAATCATTTGTCCTTTGAAACATGGTCGTTTTTTGGATTTGAAATTTTGATGCACAATACATGAAATTTTTTTAAAACTCTTTCTCGTGTGAAAACCTTGTGGGGGGAGTATGAGCTTCAATTTCGTTTTTTAAAAAGTTTCTTACGATTTTTTTCGCAAAAATATTCTATTTTTCGTAAAAAATGACCATATTTATAAAATGAAGCCTTACTCTAAAACTTCTGGATTTTCATGAAATCACTAAGTTGGTAAAAAGTTGCATACAATCATTTTGGATTCAATGAAATTTTTTCAGAATTTTTTTCAACATTTTTTTTCGAAAATATCTCCTTGACAGGAAAAATTTTCGAAAAAAAATTTGGTAAACAAATTCTGAAATTTTTTTATTGTATTGATTGTTTTTTTTATCGAGTTCTCGAAAACGCTCAAAATTTATTAGACAAGAATACCGCCTTAAGTGAGCAATATTTAAAATGCATATCTCTGTGAATCTGATTATACTAAAAAAAAGTAGTAACATTGAAAACAAAAACTGTTTTTGTCCTTTCTCTGACCTGAGTCTCCGTGACACTGAGCAGCTTCGCCATATCGACTCTCTCCGAAGAGCTCAAATATTTCTTTTTCTCAAATTGTTTCTCGAGAGCGAATATCTGTCTTCCCGTAAAAGTCGTTCGTGCCTTTTTTTTCTTCTGATCCGACAAATTGGCATCTTCCGGCAATGATTCGAGTCGAATGCGTGCCTCTTTCTTCGATTTTTCATTCACCAACGAATCACTCGATACGTTCAATTTTCGAACCTTCGTGCTCGTGGTTTTGGCACTGGTGACGTTAATTCCTAAAGTGGAAAAAAAATAGAAAAAAGTCAATTAATTTTCTCGAATATTCAATTTTGACTTCAATTATTTAATATTTATTTATATTTATAAATATTTATTTATATTTATAAATATTTATTTATATTTATAAATATTTATTTATATTTATAAATATTTATTTATATTTATTATTTAATATTTAAGATAGCGATGGCGTTATTCTATTTCATAAACAGGAAAATCTTCAAATATTATTTATAAAATCATCAAAAAAAAAACAACCTCATTCCAATCGTTGTTTATTTATCATTTCGTTAAAAGACTATATTTGTCAATTTTCCATTTAGCAGATTGTTCAAATCTACAAGTACAACTAACTTCCGGTTTCAGCTTGAATTACCGATAAATCGCTTCAATCAGTGAATTTTCGTTCGAATCAAATTTCAACCCCAAACTAATAGGAAGTGCGTTTAAGCTTTCATGGTCAATGCGCAGTTAACCACAAAATCGATGGGAACTCTATTTCAGTGTTTAAGAGGGTCGAGGCAGCGTCGGAACGCCAATTTTTGAACATAAATATAAATGTTCGTTGAATACGTGTAAACCTGACCTATGGTCCATCATTTGATCCATCAAATGAAGAAATATTTGACGCTAATTGGAAACCTTAAGGTGCAGCGGTTCTCTCATAAATCAATTTTTTAGTTTAACTACGTTGTGCACGATCCTGACTAAACCACTTGACGGATCTTGTCCTACGAAGTCTCATTTTCTTCGTAACACTTTTCCGGACTGCTCGAGTGCGGCAAATTTTTTTTCAGATCCTCATTATGGAGTTACAGGCCACTTTTTAAATTTTCGACCCATTTTTTATTTCAAAAATTCACAAAGTGGCCTGTAACTCTATAATGAGGACCTAAAAAAAAAATGTGCCACTCTTAAGCAGTCCGGAAAAGTCTTGCGATGAAAATGAGACGTCGTACGATAAGATCCGTCAAGCGGTTTGGTCAGGATCGTGCACAGCGTAGGTAAACTCAAAAATTGATTTATGGAGAGTATCGCTGAACCTTAAGGCTTACAACTAGCGTCAAAAATTTCTTCATTTGATACGTCAAATGATGGATCTTTGGTCAGGTTTTCACGAATTAAACGAACATCTATATTTATGGTCAAATCCTGACGAGGTCCCCTTAAGGGATCAAGCCCTTGATTGCCAAGACAGCTTTGTTACGTCGTCGAACAATCTGTAAAGTAATTTTCTTTTACATGTACATTTAGTTTGACATGTGTATGTTTATGTAACTCCATGTAATATGTAAAATGGATATCTAGATCAATGCTTTTGCAACATGGAATAATAATGAACGCAGGGTGTATCGTGAAACGTTCTGAATGTACTATCTAGTTAAAACGGCTTAGGCAAGCGGCACTTATTGATCGGTTCCACGAACTCATCCTACACAAAGTAACCCCATCGCCATTCCCCACCAACGTTTATGTATATACAGTGACATTCTGTGTGGAACGAGGGAGGTGATACGCCAGCCAATTAACACCCCTAAACACGCTTCATACCAAAGCATATCATATATATTATCTAGTGTATATATATATGTAGATATATATATAGAGGGTGTCCCAGGAATGAAGGGCAATACCGTGAGGGTAGATTTGTGACGTAATATTGAGTAGAAAAGTCCTTTGCCATTTTTTGATATCTTGATTCCCCGATATTGTTATTAATTTAATTAATTATTAACGTAATATTGGAGTAGAAAAGTCCTTTGCCATTTTGCTTCCTCATAAAGGACGTTTTGTTTTCGCGAAAAAAAAATTTTCGCAATTTTCATGTCAGTATGTTCAAAATGTCCCAAAACGTCGAGAAATCATATTTAGAAAAAATGTCCGGAAGTATGTATGTTTGTATGTGTGTTTTTTTTAAATTGCAAGATAATTGTCTATTTGGCTCCATTTTGTATTCTCTGTAAAATGTTTGTTGATCCCCTAACTTTCATAATTTTGCAGTTACCACCCTGAAATTTTATGTGCAGATACACTTTATAATAAGGACGGTTGGGATTGAATTTGAGAAAAATCGCTCAAGAGGTTCTGTTTAAAAAAAAAAAACATTTAATTTTTCGCAGAAAATTTGTAAGTTCTCTAACTTTTGTAATTTTTCATCTATCGCGCTGAATTTTTTTGCGACGATACATTTAATGATATTGAAAAATAATACTGACTTTCATAAAAATCGCGTGAGAGGTTCGGTTAAAAAAAAAAATTCGAAATTTTCATAAAAAATTTTTTAACGCTCCAACATTCGCATTTTTAGAAGTATCGAGCTAAATTTTTTTGCACAAATACACTAGATGACAAGAATGGTTAGGGTTGAAATTGAATTTGGTGAAAAACGTTCAAGATGTCCGTTCGCAAATTTTTTTTGAAATTTTCAAAAAATACTTGTTAACACTAACTTTCCTAATTTAGCAGCTATCGAGTTCACTTCTTTAGCACCAATAGACTGGACGAAAAAAATAATTAATAATGTAATTGAACGGAATTTCTAAAAAATCATGCTTATGAGGAGGCCATGATAATAAACATACATGTCGTGAAGATGGTCAAAGAGATCCTCATAAAGGAGGGTTGAGGAACGATTAAATAAATTATTAACGTAATATTGAGTAGAAAAGTCCTTTGCCATTTTTAAATATTTTTAACCCCTGAATTGTTATTAATTTAATTAATTAATAACAATTCAGGGGTTCAAAATATCACAAAATGGCAAAGGACTTTTCTACTCGATATTACTTCACGAATATAACCTCATGGTATTGCCCTTTATTCCTGGGACACCCTGTATATAGGAAATGTCTAGCCATCTCTCGTGATGTACTCTCCCGACGAATATAACTAAATGAAATATATCATGATGAAATTAAAATTTGTTTAAGTGTCAACACGACAATCACATCAGCATGAAACTCTGACACCATAAATAAACATAATCTGTATAGAAATGTCCCAGTTAGAAGCTTTTTCACGCAAATGGTTATGAATTAGAATCATGATGCAGTAAGTTGTATAATAATTTTGGTAAATGTGCTATTTTTGAAATTGATCGAAAAACCAAATTCTTTCATCAATTGTTCATCAGTTGTGATTATTTAAGTGTAATATATGCTATTTTTGCAATTAATCAGAAAAAATCGATTAAATAATTTATAAAATTTTTCCTATCTCAGAAAATATTTGAAAAATTTGACTATTCATTGATTCGAAAAATCGCTGATTGATTGCGGTTATTTTTTTAGGTATAGACACTTTTTTTACTTTGTGGATAAAGTCGATGAAAAAATTCATAGAATCTTTTCATTCGACGACAATTGGCGAAATTTCATTTAGAAATTTGGCAAATGGTTTTCACTATTTGATTGGAATGTGAGGCTAATTAATTGTGAAATATTCGTTAGTAATATTAATATTACTATTCAAATTAATGAGACAAAGTGACGAGTTAATTGAATCATTATACATTGTTTATTATTCTATTTTACTATTAATTTCGATCAACGAATAATTCATTTAAAACGATTTAATGAGAAACATTCAAAATGATAGAACAAATTTTGCCTTCATTTAGATAAAATAATTTAACAGTGCAAATTTTTGTTAACTCAAGAACCAAGATCGATAAATCTGGATAATTGATTATCGATAAAAATGGATAATTATTATACATATCGATCTTAACCTTCCGTGATCACACGGGGTCAATACGACCCCACTTTTCTTTTTTCTTCTTTATGAATTTTTTTGAATACATACGCATTTGATTTTACTTAAACTAATTTTTAATACATCGTCTACAATATTTGCAGGATGTTGTGTAATTTTTCTAGATTCTTCCGACCGATAGTTTGGTCACAATACTTGTTCAAAAATGGACAAGGTCAAATCGACCCAGATAAGTGTGAGCACGGAGGGTTAATTAAGCTCATTATTGCCTCAGTTCGAATTATCGTTTTATCGCACAAACGAGCGAAACCGGATGCGCAGGTTGAAGCTGCAGGATGAGAACGTGTAGCTGCGATCAAGAGCGAGGCTCGAAAAGAGTAAAACCACTTTGCTGAAGAGGGCGGAGTGGGGAGCGCGGATTCCTCATTGGCTCCGTACAAGAAAGCGCGCAGTAGGGAGCCAATGAGGGATGCGCTCTCCCCACTACACTCTTTTCCGCGAAGTGGCCTTTACACTTTTAGAGCCTCGCTCTGGATCGCAGCTATGTTACCGTCGTTCAGCTTCACCGTGCGCACCCTTTGGTGCTTAAACTTTGAAATTATTATCATTATATAAACAAATTCTGTCCTACGTCATTTATATAATTTGTATATTTAAACAAATTGAACAAGCTCAAATTTAATCTATTAAACAAATTGAAAAAACTAAAGTTTAGTTTACTATTTTCGTTTCTTTCATTTTAGACATAATTGGTAACTAACCTTTGACTAGATTACCAACAGGAGCACCCAAATTCTTTAGCAAATCACAATTATCTCGGTTTTCAGTCCTCTCTTCGTTGCCAAGAATTTTCTTGTCCTCAATGCGACACGATTTTTCATCTTGATCGATATTGACTCTCGTCTCGACGAAGTCACTCGTCAATTTCTGGTGAAATTTTTCATCACGATCACTCGACGCTTTGGATCTCGAATTTACAGTAAGATTTAGCGGGTACTCTTCCAACTTGTTGAAAATGGTTTCGTTCGATTTTTCAGCTGTTCTGCTGGTCAATTCTCGGTAGTTCGTCGTCAATTGTGACAATCTCGAGTCATCGTTGAAGGTGTAAAATTTCGGATGAGGTTCCGTGGTACAAAGAGTCGCCGCAGAGGGCTCTGGTGAAGCGGACCTCGTGAAAAACACTGGATCACTCGTTTGCGGCGAGTAACGCCTGAATCTCGATAATTTCGACGATCCCCCCATTATCGGTGATATGGAAATCGACTCTGTGGCCTCGTAACTCGTTGTCGTCGAAGCAACAAGTCCCTTAATGCCTCGAACTATCGTATCGTTGTTCTTATTCGTCCGGAATCGTTCGCTCAAGGTCATACTTTTTTTAGGGGTCTTATCTTGTCTAGTCCAGCCTAAAATGTCCCTTATCATGTGAGCAGTTGGTGCTCTAGGTGGCGCTGCGTAAACATGCTCGTGCCAAGTGCCGCTGACGGCGCTGATGTCGCTGTTAACGTCGCTACTCTCCGTTGCGGCGCTACTTTCGCTGCTGTTATCGCTGCTTTTACTTCGACTTCGACTGCTTCTCTCGTCTCGCCTTCTTCTTCTTCGTTTTCTCGTCCCTCTACTCCGTGCCACCTCTTTGCCTCCTTTCTCATTATCATCGTCAATGGAACCTGCTCTATCGACCGAAACATTCATCGACTCGACGCTTTCGATCCTATCGATTTTCTCGATCCTCGCGCTCGCGGCGCCCCTCGCGGCGATCTCGCGAACCTCTCTCGAGCTCTCTTCCTTCGCACTTTCATCCTCGTTATCGTCGTCCATTTACGATCTATTATGATTCTGTGACGATTTTTTATATTTAAGTATTCATCGATTTTATTTTACTTTTGGATGAGATTTTCATAAAGCTCTTCGTTGCCATGATGATTTATGGGTTTTTCCCAATTCGAAAAATCTGGATATTAACAAACATCGTTTGTGTTGTGCAATCGGTATCTTGTCTGAATCAAATTTAGCGATAGTAATTATGGTTCTTTGATCAAGATGATCATTAATGCTTAATAAATTATGTTTTTAGAATAAAACTTATGAATTTATCCTTTTGTGCGGAAAATATCCTTTATCCAAGTCAATACAACGAAAAATCTTCACTTTTTCTATTCGTACAGCAATGTCGTCGATTATTGTGTATAATAATAATTATTATTATTATATAACGATTCCACTTGATAATCCACACATTTTGAAACGCCTTCTACTTTGTTTTTATCACTTTTTTGGACCATCTGGTATCTCACAAAAAAAAGACCGTTAATGATCCTTGTAGAGGGAAAAGGGGTGGAAAAAAATAGTAAACACGTGGAAAACACGTGCGTGTATGCTGTGATCTCCTCGATTGGCAAGTTAAAAAGTGTGCGTGCCTCTCGCGTGTTTATAAGACACGAAAGAGGAGAGACGATCTCTGGTTTGTATGGGAAATGGTTTTCGCACGTGATCCACTCTCTTTGCGCAAGTCCCTCTCTCTCTCTCTCTCTTTCGCTCTCTCTTTCTCTCTTCCTCCCTCTCGCCCACGCTTAGGAGGAAATTGAACCGGTCGAAGAGCCCCCTGGCGCGTGGGCAAGCTCGTTGACGCCCGATTACTGACTGATTGTCGCAAGATTGAGGGGTTGGAAACGGGCGGACCAAAACCCCGCGCGCGAGAGAGAGAGAGAGAGAAAGAGAGAGAGAGAGAGAGAGAGAGAGAGAGAGAGAGAGAGAGAGAGAAACGACACGACGACGATCCCTCTCCCGGATTTTCCTCTCTATGGCATCGCTTACCAGTGGGAAGGAAAACGAGGGGCGGGGGGGTCGGAGGGTTAGTCCACATTGCGGCTATCGGGGATGCTCAAAGAGGGAGCACGACTGCTGATGGGGTGAGCAGGACGAAAGGGGAAGTTACTGGTGTATTTCTCTCTCTCCTGCTCTTTCTCTCTCTCTCTCTCTCTCTCTCTCTCTCTTTCTGTCTCGCTCTCTCATGGGCACCCTCTTTATCCTCCTCATCCCCCTTTATGTACCAGAGTTGAGTTCCGACAAGCTAAAGCACACCTATAAATGGGGCATTCCGATTCCAAGTACATTTGATCTCTGATCCTTGACGCTTTGGACTTTGGTAAGCTTCCTATCAAATGTTATTTGCAATTGAAAAATTATTTTTTAATTTTTCAGATTGTTTTCGCCTTTTGGTAACCTACGATTAAGATTACAATATGCCTTGGCAGCTGTTTTCCAACTCCCGTTTATTTCGGTTTGAGTCGGGGAAAATATTCTGTGGATCTCAATGTTCTGGAATTTTTAGGGAGTGAAGTCCTTCCCCTACTACCCTCCGACATATAATATGTACACTAAGTAAAACAGTACATTTCAAAAGTAAATTTAAAATTGATTTAAAAAATAAAACAGCAAATGAACATTAATGAACCTTTCAGAAAAATCCTTTACCGGATATCAATGTTATGGAACTAATACATCGAAATAAAGATTCATAAACAAGTACATGGAATGTAATAAACCATTTTGAAAATTCACTGTCATTAGATTTAATGAGAGAGTTCCTTGATTTTCCAAGCACCATTTTTTTCTGAAAATTAAATTTCACTCACTGATTTTGAAAAATAAAGTGGTTATGGGATTTTTAGAATCATCTTTTTAAATTCAAATACTATTCTGAAAATTACAGAAATAGTTCCTTGACATACGGTTTTATGAACAAGTACATGAAATTTAATGAACTATTTTGAAAATTATTTTGAAAACTCTTACCTATCACCCAAATCAAGTAATTTTTGCATCCTAATCCGCCATATCGGATGTGTCTTTTTTTTTCAAAATTTGAGCTTCAGATTTGAAACCACCCCTAAAATCAGCCGATCCCTATTTCCATTAAAATCGAGCATTTTTTGGACCAGAAGAACATTTGCTCCAATTAATTAATCTAATAGCCGAGAATTCAAGCCCCAGTCCAATTCGATCAGTGTCAAACTGAACTAAAATGCCCCATATATACGTTAATATTCACTACAAACGCTGCAAATTCTACATCTCCGTTTGTTGACGAGTGTCTCATCCATGTACGCGTATATCTGCCGTTTCCAGCGAAAATGCCCCAACTCTCCTGTTTCAGAACCGAAAATTATATGGGTTAAGCCCTTCTGGACTTTATTGACCAATATAGATGTATTTTAGGGATGGAGTGAGAGAAATATCTGTGTATCTTGCCCTCCCTTCCCCGCCCCTGCTCCCTCCCTCCCTCCCTCTCTCTCTCTCTCTCTCTCTCTCTCTCTCTCTCTCTCTCTCTCTCTCTCTCTCTCTCTCTCTGTCTCTCTCCCTTTCCCTCTGATAATACTCCTCTGGAAACCTTCTGCCGTTTTCCCTCCCTGCCCCGTTCTCGGCTCACCTCCGAGGGCACACGCTCTTTCAACATCCCGCACGGATTAAGCTTCCCAACTAATAGAAAAGCGATAATCCGTACAATATTCATTGACGCTCTCCGGATCCTTCGGAATTGATGCGCTCTGCGACGTCCTTTTTGTTGGGATGAAAAAAAAAACACTGTTTCAACGGATTTTACGATCCTATGATAAAATGTGTTAAAGCACAGTCGGGCAATTAACGAGCAACGTTGCAACGTTTTTATGAGCTTTTTATAATTTATCAATACGCTCGAATAACTCGTTATCATTTTGCAGCAGAATTTATACTTGGCGTCGCGACGCTACCGCGTCTCTTGATTTCCAATCCTTCTCCACGCAGTCTTCAAAAACACTATCAATTGTGACGTTTTTATGTATTAGCACGCTATACGCGTCATACGTAGTTAGGGGACCGAAAAAAGTGATTTTTCAAGAATTTTTTCTGAAAAGACATTTTAATTTATTATGGTAAAAATTTATATACACTGCCGTCCAAAAGTTTGGAAACCCTCGCTCCGATTTCGCGTCACACAAAAAGATTCACTGCTCTTTTAAAAATGAAGATATTTCAAGTCAACTAGTGGCGTTTCGAAGGGGACATATTCAGCTTCATTCCACTTTTTTGAGAATTTTTTTTTTTTTTTTTTTTAACCCGGTACGGCTTTTAAAACATGGTCGTTCTTTGGACTTTTTTTGGCGTAGAAATTTGCGTGCACGTTCCATGAAAATTTTTTAAAAGTGTTTTTCGTGTATAAAACTTGTGGGGGGAAGTCTAAGCTCTAATTTCGTTTTTTAAAAAAGTTTCCTACAATTTTTTTTTCGCAAAAATATTAAATTTTTCGTAAAACGACAATATTTATAAAATGTAACGTAACTCTAAAGCTACTGGATTTTCGTACAATCACTAAGACGGTAAAAAGTTGCATACAATCATTGTGGATTCAATAAAAAAAATTCAGAATTAAAAAAAAAAAAAAAAATTTCGAAAATATCTCCTTGACAAAAAAAAATTCTGAAAAAATTCCATTGAATCCAGAATGATTATATGCAACTTTTTACTTTCTTAGTGATTTCACAAAAACACAGTAGTTTTAGAGTTACGCTACATTTTATAAATATTGTCGTTTTTTATGAAAAATCGAATATTTTCGGGAAAAAAAATCGTACGAAACTTTTTAAAAAACGAAATTGAAGCTTCTACTCCCCCATAAAAAATTTTCATGCGAAAAGTAGTTTTTAAAAATGTTCATGGGTTATGCACCAAAATTTCAACGCCAAAAAATAGCTAAAGAACGACCATGTTTCAAACGACGTACCGGGTTAAAAAAAATCGATTTTTTTTTAAGCGAAATAAAGCTGAATACGTCCCCTTTAAAACGCCGCTTGTTGAATTGAAATATCTTTATTTTTAAAAGAGCAGTGAATTTTGGTGCATAGTAACAAAAATTGATTTTTGGAAATTCCTGACTGCGTATAACTCCTTAAGGGGCAACACTAATTTGACCTGTTCATAACAAAAAAAAATGTAATTTTGCTCAAAATGTTCTTTGTACGTACGAGAATCATATTTTATTACTTACGATTGGAACTCAATATCAAAAGTGCAAGGGCCACTCTCACTAAAGAAAGACTAAAAAAACTACTTTTTTATTTCATTGCCCTAGGTCAAGTCTACGATAAGTTTTCGTACCCTCCCCTCGACCCACTCTCGCCCATTAGCAGTTAAACCACCATTTTTTAATGTATTAGCATAAAATATTATTTGTTCATTAATATGTGTGGGATAAATTACTGTAAATGGATTGTTACAAAAACCTCGCATTTTTTCAAAAGAAAAATCTCGCCACAACCTTAAATTACAAGGTGTCAAAGTGATGTAACCCTTTACATGACGTGTAAAGAAGAGTTGCGAATATGTGAAGTCACTAAAATTAGAAAAAGGAACTTGCAGGGGTTTATTCTTGCCTATGCAAATAGATGTAAAACTTGGAATCGGTGCTGCAATCATTTACTCACCTGTTACGAGTCGATCACCTGCGATCATGCACTTACATCTAAATTATACTGCATTTACTTGAAAATTATATTTCAGTTTTAGGACAATCACTTTTCACACAGCCTCTTCGTTCTTTTCTCACATAGTATTTGATTTGTAAAACATTATAAACCTTATTACGTGTCTTACGCCTAAAATATTTTCTTTTTTCCTCGTGAAATTCAATCAAAAACTTATTTATTGTATTACAGAATAAAATGGACATGCATATCATCACGAATAAAATAAATAAGATACATAAATAAGACTAACGTTACACTTTCCTTTTCCTTCGTAACTATTTACACGATGACGTAACGTATATTGCACATTTCCTTTCGAGACTCTTATTATATTTGGTATTAATAATTTTTAGAAAAATATACCTGGACTGCACCGATGCCTCGAAACGAAAAAATTGTTTATGCATAGATGATGTAATGGTAAAGTGATAATTTAAACGAACCGATACAAAAAACCACGGATTTTCACTCATTAACTTGAAATGTCCTCAAATTAATTACACATTAATTAATTTCCTAGAAAGACCCGAATAGTTAGTATTCTTGCAAAATTATGAAGGTCAAAGAATAAATATCAATTTCTCATAAAAAAATCTTTTCATTCGAATGAAAATTCAGGATTTCAAATCGCTTTTGAAAAAACACTAAAGCACCCAGAGTGAATTATCCACGGGAGCAATTTTTCATAATCACAAAATTAGCTGAAACTTATTGAGCGGATGTTCAATTTTTATTGGACAGTTCGTGAAAGAAAGCCTCGATCGGTAATGTGGGCTTGTCCTGATTAATTCGAAAACGACTATTGATTATCGAGGCGCCTTCACCATTAGAAGGTGACAAGGAAACGGCTTTGAACATTCCGGGCTTGTCGTAAAGAGCCGATGCCGAACTCGTAAGATCGGCAACACTCTGGGACGCTTTTGCAAACAGATCCTCCTCGAGTTGTGAATCAACGGTGACGTAACTGTTTTCCTTAACGAGAGCCTCCGTTTGTCCGGCAGTCTCATGATTGTTTGGACTTCCTGTCGTAGTAGCTTGCGAATATTCAGTGCCATCCATATCGTCGACCCTTATGGGAGCATTATCGTAACTTTGGCTCGACGAGGTGGCGTCATTTTGACTCAATGAAATCTCTGCCACTCCGATCGTCGACAGAGTGTCGTCAGTGTCCTTAATTTCAGTCTCGTTGGTCGCAGTTCCCACATCATTACTTTTGTCGGTTGAAGAATTGGTCGAAGTACCCACGAGCAAGTGCGAAATAGCGGAAGAGTAAAAGCTCGTTTCCTCGGGTATCATTTCCGTTGAGTCCCTTCCAGTCCCTTTGATGTCGCTGGATTGCGTGAAAACTATGGGAGGTTTCATGTGTGGCGGACGTCGTCTTATCGAAGACGAGAAGACATTCTCGTTCCTCACAGAAGTATGACGCGTTGATGTCGAAGTCGTTGCATTGCTACCACGATCTGGTTCCGAAAATTCGATCGGTGTCATCGTCGTCGTTGATACCTTACTTCTATACAGATGATTGTTGCGCAAACGACGTTTGGGCGTGAATTTGTTGATTCTCTCGGTCGTTGAATTCAATTGATCACCGCCACGTCGACTATGATGCGAGGATGGTGTCGTTGATGTTATTTTGTAGGGAACCCTCGACATGTGCCGGTATCTACCGGTAGTTGATTCAGCCGGTTGATTCTCGCTTCCCGACTCCTGGTTTAACTTCAAACTACCGTTCTTCTGACGACTATTCGTCAACGAGATTGGCGTTTCGGTGGTTGTCGATGAAATTCTGCTGCGATAATCCAAACGACTCTTGTAATCCTTTATGCTGAAACGCGGACGCGTTGAATTGCCACCAAAACGCATTGGACGTATTCTTTGGGAGGAGGTACGTGTGGTCACCGACGTTTCGACACTTGTCGTTGATGGAATGCCCGTTGTCGTTCTGCTTGGGATGTTTCTCGTTGGAGCTGCCGTCACTCGCCTCGTACTTGGTGGTGTGGGAGTTGTTGTTGTCGTTGTTGTTGTTGTTGGCAAGGGTGTGGTGGTCATCAGGATTCTCTCGGTATTAACAAAAAGTTCCTCCGGAGGTACATTGGTGTGCACATTTCTTAATATCTCGGTGTTGTCGGTCGTTCCACTCTCCGTTGATAAACCACCTGAATTTTGGAGCCTGGTTGAACTCGTCGGATAGCTGAGAGTCTCGTGATCCGTTGGTTCTTGACCGGTGGACGATTGAATCTCGTAATTCGGTGTGTAGAAGAGTGAATCCTGCTCATTGTTGTAGGCATAAGTCTGTTGTGGCGACACTTGTTCGTTGTTGTAAGTTTCCGGACTCTCGGTCAGGTACTCTTGCTCATTGGAGCCCAATTTGTGGCCGTAATTTTGTATCTCGTATCTCTTCTGCTCCGTGCTCGTTGTCGGCTCGATTTCATAGTGATTATTCTGTGTGATCACGAAAGATGGCTTGATCTTTCTTCTGCGCGGTCCTTCGTTCTCCGTTTCAAGATACCTCGTGTATTCCTCCTGCTGGTAAGTCGCTGGTGGACTTGACGATTCGGGTTCTGCAGTTGTCGTTGTCACGGGCCTTCTTCTTCTTCCTGGTGTTCCAGTACTGGACGTGGGACGTCGAGTTCTAGGTCTCGGTGTCGTTGTCGTCGTTGTTGTCGTTGTCGTACGGGTGGTGATTGTCGTTGTCGTCGGTACTTTCGTCGAATGAATGGCCGTTGTCGATGGCAACGTCGACGACAAATCAGTGAAAGAAGTGCCGGGACTCTGAACAATTGGATTAGGTGCCAGTGTCGATAGATGATAATACTCCTCTTGATGGTAATTCGTATTTTCGTTAAGCGCTGGTGTTGTTATTGTTGATGATGTTGGTTTTCGTCGACGATACTGTTGCTCCTGAGAGGTTCCTGATTGGGGCTTACGGGTGCGCCCTCGATTTCCCGCTGATGACGTCTGTGTGAACTCTTGAGTCACCTCTTTCTCCGGCTGCTGGGTAACCTTTGGGATTGTAACATAAGTTAAAAATAATGCATTCATCGTTTCAACGTTCTCAATTAACAAAATAATGGGCAATGAATCGAATTGCATCAGGCATTACCAAAGTAATAAATAATGATCAGATTCGATGGCCCATTATCTCGTCGGTTACCATATTAATGGGCAATCAATATCCATGAGGTATTACTAATTCCAATATAGTTATTATTTTTGTTACCTTCTCATAAATATCACCAACACCGACATTCTCCACCTCGTCAGTGACAGGTGGTCCCCTAACATCCGGTCGAACGGATGGATAAGTGTGTTCCTGATACTCGTGTTGAAGATATTGGTGGTCCGGAACTTTACGAATATCCTCATCCTGATTATGCGGATCAACATAAGTCGCGGTTGTTTCGATGTACTCGATCGTTGGTCTCGGTGTCTCCGAACTCGGACGCACCGATGACTTCTCCCGATTTCTCACAGCTGCTAAACGTTCGAGTTCCATCTGTTGCTGCTGCCTCTGCAACTCTTGCTCGCGCAGCATGTCCCTGTCACGTTGCAATAATTGCTGTTGAAGCCGGAACTGTTGCTCGTTGAAGTGCTTCAGTGATAGACTCTCGGGGGTCTCGTAAATCGTTGCCGGCTGCTGATTTATCAGGGCCAATGGATTATCGACGTAATGTTGCTGCTGCACTTCGGGACGTGGGAATAGAAAATTTTGAACGTTCTGCTGATTCGGACGAGCAGTCTGAACATTAGGAGTGTCAACGTTGAACTTTGCCGGACGATTGGTTTTTGGCAGTACCTCGTTTATCTCCGAAGTGACTTTGCTCTTCGTAGGGACCGACCATGTTGGCGCTGGCGGTGTCAAACTCTGCTGTTCTGAGATGTAATAAGTATTCGCTATGCCGTTTTGATAAGTTGGCTCCGACGAGACGATATTGTTGTCCAAATTTGAATTTCCAACGTTATGACTGAACTGACCGTAGTTCTGTTGCTGATGATAGCGCGTGTTGTCCAATTTTGATGGTACAAACTTGTCCGATTGAGCGAAGGTGGCTGGTCTTGGGGTTGAATACCGCTCGGGCTGATGCAGACTCGAGTAGGGCGATGATGGCCGGAAATTAGAGTAAGCTGAGAGACCACTTTGGCCAGGTGACGCTGGTGTCGCGTAATTGATTTCGTGACTCTCGTGTACCAAAAATGCCTGATCTCTCTCAGGTGTTTGGGGCGTGTAAGAAGGCGAGGGATGATTTATTTGACTATAAAAACTGCCGGGTCCATCTTGAGTCAATTGTTGATTGTGCGTTGATGAGGGATACCTCTCGTAGAGGTTTTCCGTAGCTTGCTGCTCGGGGCCAAAATTTAAAGGTCCACCGGCACTCGGAGGTTGGAGATAGAGCTTTGCGTTTGATAACTTCAATGATTCGAACGAAACGTGCTGTTGCGGGGATTGTTGTTGTTGTTGTTGTTGTTGCTGTTGTTGTGGCTGCTGCTGCCTCAGAGGTTGTTGAATGCCTCCTCCACCATTGTAATCCGATACTGAGGGACGATTTTTCGTCGTTGTTGATCCGTGTGTACTGGCCGAACCAACGGCACTACCTTTTTGGTAATACGGACTGTTTCTAGTGTCACTTTGAACAGAGGGATGTGAAATTAGATACTGCTGGAATGGCTGACGAAGATAGGGCTCGTTGTCGCGAAGGATGACTTTGCGATAAGGATCAATTTCATAGCGAACGGGTTCACGAGGAGGAGGCACCAGGAATGAAAATTCACGAGTCTCCGACCCAACTAGATGATTATTGCTCTTGACGTGTCCAGTTTTGGGAGCCTCCGGCCGTGGTTTGGTGAGGCCATGTCCGTAAACACTGAAACTACCGAGGATACTTGGCGCATTGTAATCGTGATAATGTTTGTTGTTCTGCTTTGACGTTAACTTTCCTGACGTTGCCATGTGCTCCTGGAGCTTTCCGTGCACCGGATGTGGTCCGGAGTGCCTCTCGTTCGCCGTTTCTCCGTCATTGGAATGGCTGGAATGGACTCCGCTGTTTTTATTCTCATAGGTCGTCAATGGACGCCAACCATTCGCTATCATCGACGAACGAACTGCAGCCTGCATTTTTTTTTTTAATTTCAACATTGCCCATTATTTTGAGGATATCATGTGGGTCATTCAATGTCAAATCGACCAATAGTAGGAATTGACAGCTTTCAATTTCGATGAAATTTTGCCAGAAGTTTTCTCTTATCATAAAACGAAGTTTTACCAAAGGAAAAAAAATTTAATTTTTTTTCGAAAAGTTATGCGAAATTCAAAATTGCACCATTTTTCAAATTTTTCGAGTTTATTTTTTAATTATCTCGAAAACTATTACAGTTACGGAAAAATCGTTCGGGGTTCGTCTGAAAGGGTACGATAAAAAATATATTCCGAAAAAAAGTTAGAAAAATGATGAATTTGGACAATTTTGAATTTTCAAAAATCGCGAAAATCCACGATCAACATTGAAATTTTGGTTCAATTGTTTTTATATAATACCTTGTACTGATCTTGAAAGATCCTGAAATTTTCAGCATTGCGTTTTTTTTTCTTCAAAAATATAAATTTTTAAATTTTGGTAAAAAAAAAATTTGTCACCTCTCAAGTAAAGTTGAGCAATCATGTAATTTTGTAATTTTGAGCAGTAAAAATTTGTACTCCTCAAAATTACAAAATTACATGATTTCTCAACTTTACTTAACTTACGATTAGAGGTATAAACAAAATTTTTTTTTTGAGAACATTCAAAAATTCATAATTTTGAAAAAAAAACGCAATTCTGAAAATTTCAGGATCTTTTAAGATCAGTATAAGGTATTATATAAAAAAAATGGAACAAAAAATTTAAAGGCGATCGTGGATTTTCACGATTTATGAAAATTCAAAATTCTGTAAATTCATCATTTTTCAAAATTTTTTTTCGTAGCCCCAAGTATACTCTTCAAGATGAACTAAGAACGATTTTTTCGTAACTATAATAGTTTTCAAAATATTTCAAAAATAAACTTGAAAAAATGGTGAAATTTTGAATTTTGCATAACTTTCGAACATTTTTTTTTTTAATTTCCTTCTCGTAGAACTTTGTTTTGGATAAAAGAAAACTTTTGACCAAATTTCATCGAAATTCTAATTCCAACGATTGGACAATTTTACATGGAATGACCTATGTTTTGTTTTGAGACTTAAAAAAGTTGCAGAATTTAAATTATTGATAGCTTCACTAATGGGGTCATTTTATTGAATATTATTGACAGCATCGTTCTTCAAAGACATATTAATTATTGGCGGGATATTTCATATCATCCAAAAGTCTTTGACATTTCGATAAAGTAGCAAAAAAGTGCGCTGACCTTTGGTAAAGTCTCAAAAAGCCCAAAAGACTTGCCTTACTCGGTCCAACCGAAGTCTGTTAAGAAAATAGCGGGAAAGTGACGAAAAATGAATTTAAATTAAATGAATCTGTAACAATGAGTTTTGCTCGATCTTCCAAAAACACAGATTCTAATTATAAATAAATTCATATCGATATTTCATAAATAATAAAAGAAAAAATTAAAATGCATCGAAGGAATACTCACAGGAATGCCTCCACGATTCACGTGAGCAGTTACTTGAGCCAGTCCCCATATCACTAGAATATCTTTTTTAAAAGAGTGATAATAATAATCAAATTTTTTCCTAGGCTTTCTTAGTAAATACAGGTTTTTAAAAATAATTTTGTGGATCGTTAACTCACGATATAACACGGCCTTGGATATCATTTCTCCGGGGCATCAGATCTCTCGGTTGTGATGAATACTGCAACAAATTTTTAAAAAAATGCACTTTTCACGAGAGAGTGGAAAGTATTTTTCTACTTTTGCCAACATCGCTATATTGAAGGATTCAGTGAGAAAAAAAATGGCTCCAAGGAATTTCTTTCGAATAATCGCTTAAACGTGTTAATAAATTGGCCGATTATTGTGCATTACAAGAGGAAGTAGGCAAACTGAACTTTGAAAAAACAAAATGCGCCAAACCCACGGGATAATTGGTCGCGCTCTGATTCATTTCCCTTTCTGCTCTGTGACTTCAGTGCTTCATGTATACATATACATGTATGCATAATATATTTTTATATATCATGTTCATGCATGCTGTACATTTTCTTGGTAATCGAAAGTTTACACGATAAAATTGGAATTGCTATGCGCCGCAAAATAAAACAACCAGTCTACGTTTCTTAAGGCGATATTCTAATCTAAAGACATACATTTTGAGCGTTCTGTCGAGCAAAACAAAACATATTTTTACCATTCTTTTTTTACAGCATATTTATTAACATTTTGACAATAACAAATTTTTGAAAAATGAAAACTAAATAAATTATAAGCTGGTACAGTTGGGGGTAAAAAAAAAGAGGTGTGCTGACACGATTGCAACTTTTCTAGTCATCCAATACAAAATTTAAAACTAACTAAAACTAACTAACTTTAACTAATTAAAAAAGATTTTTCATTTAACTAATTTAACTAATTGAAAAAGATTTTTTATTAGTTGCTGCGTCACTAAAATAGCTACAACTCCGTAAATTATTGGAATTAAAAAATTTTCTTTCGAAGATATATTCTTAAGAGTCTAAACTTTAAGAATAATTTAGAAAAATGATTTTTTCAATATTCCAGACCAGAACACCCCCTTAAAGTTACACTCCGACGTGACGGGCATAGTTGCTACGTCACTAAAATAGCTATAACTCCGTAAATTATTGGAATTAAAAAATTTCCTTTCGAGGATACACTCATAAAGGTCTAAACTTTAAGAATATGCAAAAAATAATAATTTTTTTCGAAATTCTAGACCAGAACACCCCCCTAAAGTTACGCTCCGACGTGTAAACGTAGTTGCTGCATCACTAAAATAGATATTAGTCCATAGATTATTGGAATTAAAACATTTTCTTCCGAGGATATATTCTTGAAAATCTGAACTTTAAAAATATGGAAAAAAATTGATTTTTTCAAAATTCTAGATCAGAATACCAAAGTTACGCTCCGACGAGATGGGCGTAGTTGCTGCGTCGCTAAAATAGCTATAACTTCGTAAATTTTTGGAATAAAAAAAATTCCTTTCAAAGATATATTCTTAAAGATCTATACTTTAAGAATATGTAAAAAAAATTGATTTTTTCAAAATTCTAGATCAGAATACCCCCTTAAAGTTACGCTTCCACGAGATGGTCGTAGTTGCTGCGTCACTAAAATAGCTATAACTTCGTAAATCTTTGGATTTAAAAAATTTGCTCTCGAGGATATATTCTTAAAGATCTGTACTTTATGAATATGTAAAAAAAAATTTTTTTTTTTAATTCTAGATCAGAATACCCCCTTAAAGTTACGCTCCAGCGTGACGGGTGTATAGTAGCATTTTAGCGATGCACTAAAATAACTATAACTTCGTCAATTATAGGAATTAAACAATTTCCTTTCAAGCATATATTCTTGAAAGTCTAAACTTTAAGAATATGCAAAAAATAATAATTTTTTCAAAATTCCGGACCAGAATACTACCTTAAATTTGTGCCAATTGCGAAAAATCGCATCATTATCTTGCCGAATTTCGTGATAATCTCATAAAATTATAAAATAATGAAAATTCGATAATCAGCGAAAAATTCGTTTGACTTTATTTGCTTTTAATACTCGACTTTCTAGATCATACTTCACGCTTTGGCGGAGATGATTTTTATTCGCTGTATTCTCACTTTTACGCGATTTCCCGAGGATCTCGTTTATGATTTGAACGGATGGATCAATGGATCGTGAAATAAATTGCTCGACTCGTAAATATTTATAGTTTCTCGAGACTCGATGGGTAATTAATTGAAAACAATGGCGTTTCATCAAAACAAATGCAGTGGACTCTGTAGTCGTGGGAACTTGAGGTGTGCCCATTTTCACTTTTTATCAAGTGAAATTGCGTCTTTCAACCAAGAAATAACAATAATTTGCTCATCAAGTTAGTCGTCAATGTGACTTTAAACACGCCAATTACGGCGTATTAATTTCAGCGCGAATAATATTCCGCGTCAACGAGGTAACAATTCCGACACCCACCGACTCTCTTTCGCCCTCTATATTTTTCTCTCTTTTTAAACAATAGAATAAGAATTATGCAACGTACGAGATTAAAACAAGTGTTTCTCAAGCATTTACACACATAATAGAATAACTTTCACCTCGCAACAATGACAGATGATTCTCGACGCTTCAAGATGCCTGACATAATGTGGGCATTGCAAAAAAAACAAACTCAAATCGTCAGTTTTACGGTATTTTTTTCTTGAAGCTAAAACGACGATTTTTACGATGGAATATTATTTTTATCCCTTTATTGTTCCATATTTAATCGCCTTAATTCATATTTTTTTTATTATTCATTGAACATTATTTAAAAATAATAATAATAATGAATTACTATTTATTTATTTATTTATTTATTTATTCATTTATTTATTTGTTTATATATTTATTTATTTATTTATTTATTTATTTATTTATTTATTTATTTATTTATTTATTTATTTATTTATTTATTTATTTATTTATTTATTTATTTATTTATTTATTTATTTATTTATTTATTTATTTATTTATTTATTTATTTATTTATTTATTTATTTATTCATTTATTCATTTATTTATTTACTTATTTATTTATTGAGGAATTGAATGAATTATTAATTATTTCTAAGAAAAAAAATCACCATTTTTTTCACAGATCATTTTGCAATAATTATAAATAACGCAGGATGTTTTAATTGCAAGAAAACTGCACACCTTTTGCATTCGCTTTCGGAAGTTAACTTTCGATTTCGCGAAGGCCAATTGTGAAGGCGATTATAATCGAATAATTTCATACGAGCTTGAAATACGATTTGCAATTTCCAATGTTCGTAATTATGGTTTTTTTTCTGCAAATTATGGTTGTATTTTTTGTTCTGCAGATAATATGTATAATTTGCTGTATTTGAAGCCCTTGGAAGGGATACATTAAAAAAAAATGAACCTGATTCGCAATATTGAATTTAAAAAATTGAATGTAAATAATTTTAATGGTAGTGCAAGAATTTTCTCAATAGTTCATTGAATTTCATGTACTTTTTTCATGAAATGTTAATGAACAGTTTCTATAATTTTTAAAACAATATTTGAGTTTGAGCTGATGATTTTAAAACATTGCACAACAGAGTAACAGACTTTCATTTCAAAATCCAGTAATTGAAATTTGAAATTGAGTATTTAAATTTCATTTCATGTATTTACAATTACCGTAAAATTTCCTCCTGTGTTTTTATTTGTAGAAAAACTGATCAAATAAACCACCAATCCGGTACCTTAATAAATCTTTTATTTATTGTGCAATTCGCATTTGGAAATTAATTTTTTCGGACCGTCACAGGACTTATTTTATTTTTGGTGGCTCGACTTTTAAAAAACATAGTTTGTGTATATTTAGAAAAAAAGAAGATTAGTTAATGCATTTATATCCAAGAGCTCGCCTTAAAAGAAAGGTTCGTGAGATGTGGGAGAAAATTATACGGATGCAAGATTCATATGAGAACACGGTTAATTATCCACTTGATTCTACATTGCACACGTGATTTTATAGCTCTCGTTTTACCAACACGAAGTTGCGCAAAGTGCCTCGAGATTCTTTGTTTCGAGACACTTGTTATTTTACGAATTAAATAACACGGCAATGAAGAAATTTTTTCACTTAAGGCGTTATTCTGGTCTGGAGACACACATTTTGAGCGTTTTGTCAAGCTCGATTTAAAAAAAAAACGAAAAATATTTCTACCATTCTTTTTTTTTAAATTAATATCTTGACAATATTAATAATTAATATTTCAACAATAAACAAAATATTTCGAGAAAAAAATGAAAATTAAATGAGTTATAAGCTGGTAAAGTTGGGGGTAAAAAAAGGAGTTGACACGATTGCAACCATTCTAGTCATCTGATACAAAATTAAAAAAAAGATTCTTAACTAAAATAACTATGACTCCGTAAATTTTTCTAATTAAAAAAATTTCCTTTCGAGGATATATTCGTCAAGTTCTATACTTTCAGAATATGCAAAATAAATTGATTTTTTCGAAATTCTAAATCAGAATACCTTCTTAAAGTTACGCGTACTTGCTGCGTCGCTAAAATAGCTATAACTCCGTAAATTCTTTTGATTTAAAAATTTCCTTTCGAGGATATATTCTTAAAGATCTAAAGTTTCAAAATATGCTAAAAAATTGATTTTTTTTAAATTCTAGACCAAAATGCCCCCTAAAAATGACGCTTTGCCGTGACGAGCGTAGTTGCTACGTCACTAAAATGGCTATAACTTCGTAAATTTTTTTAATTTAAAAATTTCCTTTCGAGGATATATTCTTAAAGGTCTGAGCTTTGAGAATATGGAAAAAAAATGATTTTTTCAAAATTCTAGACCAGAATACCCCCTTAAAGTTGCTCCCCGCCGTGACGGGCGTAGCTGCTGCGTCACTAAAATAGATGTCACTCCGTAAATTTTTGAAATTAAAAAATTTCCTTTCGAGTATATATTCTTAAAGATCTAAACTTTCAAAATATGCAAAAAAATTGTTTTTTTTTAATTCTAGACCAGAATACTCCCTAAAAACGACGCTCCGACGTGACGGGCGTAGTTGCCGCGTCACTAAAATGGCTATAACTTCGTAGATTTTTTAAATTAAAAAATTCCCTTTCGAGGATATATTCTTAAAGGTCTAAACTTTGAGAATACAGAAAAAAATGGATTACTCTCTTTGAAAAATTGATTACTCTCCGCTGTGACGGGTGTAGCTGCTGCGTCACTAAAGTAGCTATAACTTCGTAAATTAAAGGAATTAAAAAATTTCCTTTCGAAGAAATATTCTCAAAGGTTTAAACTTTGAGAGTAGAGAGAGACCAAAATACCCCCTTAAAGTTACGCTCCGACGTGACGAGCGTAGTTGCTACGTCGCTAAAATAGCTATAACTCCGTAAATTATTGGAATTTAAAAATTTTCTTCCGGGGATATATTCTTAAAGGTCTAAACTTTGAGAATATGCTACAAAAATTGATTTTTTCAAAATTCTAGACCAGAATACCGCCTCAAAGAGGTGACGATGGAAGTACCAGAGTTTTTGCACATTCGTGCTGGAGAGAGTTGCAAATTGTCCGGATAAATCGAGTTGGAAAAGAGCGATACTAAGTGGGAGAGAAATTTTAGCTGTCAACATTAATTATGCAAATCGTGTCTCTAACGGTCACGATGGTGATGGGACAATTTTTCGTTTCTCATATACGAACATCCGTCCGAGAATGTCGGGGGAATGCCCGATGGTATGCAGAAAGACCGCGATACACGTGCGGAATTGGTCACGAAGACGGAACAAGAATCGTCTAATAAACGGGGAAGGGGGTTCTCCTATGTTCATACTACTTTCTTTTTTTCCTCAATGACCTACCGGACTTGCTTTTAGCTCTCCGTACCAGTTGTTAAACTTGTGGGCTTATAAATAATAGCTACTGTTAAAAAAAAAAGGTATAAAATAATGAAGTCTCCTCATCTTAAATTGAAATGATGAATGGAAAAGCGTTTGTTTTGAAGGTACCTCAGAGTGGACAAAATTGTGGTTTTTGGACGTTGAACCCTTAATTTTCGATTTTTTTTTGTCGCATCGATTAATATTCTGATTTATTTATAGTACCAAGGAATTTTTTTTTAAAACAATTGTTTAAAACAGGGTTGCGAAATTTTTAATGAAAAAGTAATTCATTAACCATTAAAATTTAATGGTTAATGGAAAGTATTTTCATCTTTTATGCTTTTGTGGCGTGACTTAGATTCTCGATTAGGTTTTACGCATTTTTATTGAGGGCTCCTCTAAAGTATTATTTTAAACAAAATTTTAAACCAGGGTTGCAAATAATGCATTACTTTTTTTAATGCATTTGCATTTTCATTAACCATTAATGTTTAATGGTTATTGGAAATAATTTTCATTAACCATTAAATTTCAATGGTTAATTGAAGTTATTTTCATTAACCATTAAAATTTATTGGTGAATGGAAATAATTTTCATTAACCACTGAAATTTAATGGTTAATGAAAATTATTTTCATTGGCCATTAAAATTTAATGGTTAATGGAAATAATTTTCATTAACCATTAAAATGCAATTGCATTAAGAAAAGTAATGCATTATTTGCAACCCTGCCCATTACAATGTAGTGTGTAATAGAAAAAATTTCCATTACCCATCGCAATGTAATGTGTAAACGACAAAACTTTGATTGCAATTTTGGCAATGGAAAAATATAGATGAATAAATTATTGCAATTTTCCATTACATTTTATTGACTTAGAACCTAGATTTTCAGGTACCTTAAATTCTAAAAAGCATCTATATTATAATTATAAAAAGCATCTATATTATTATTGCAATGTAATGTGTAATGGACAAAACTTTGATTGCAATTTTGGGAATGGAAAAATATAGATGAATAAATTATTGCAATTTTGCATTACATTTTATTGACTTAGGACTTAGATTTTCACCTCAAATTCTAAAAAGCATCTCTGTATTATAATTCTAAAAATCGATGTTCGAAAATCGATGATGAAAAAAAGTAATGCATTATTTGCAACCCTGGTTTAAAATTTCGTTTAAAATAATACTTTAGAGGAGCCCTCAATAAAGATGCGTAAAACCTAATCGAGAATCTAAGTCGCGCCTCAAAAGCATATCCCCTCCCTCCTTTCTCTCTTACTCTCTCTCTAGTCCACCACCTGTTTTCCTCGTGGCCACATCTTGGAGCAAAAAAAAAGAAGCATCAGAAACGTACAGACGATGGAGCTCCTGCTCGATCTCTATCCGCTACGACGACCCAGATTTTTCATTCGATGAGCGCATCCGCGTGTCTGAGCGAGTGAAAATTTCGAACTTAGTAGGCCCCTTAGTCGCTGTAATTACAGGCGTAAAATTAGATCACAGAGATTCATATCTCTCTCTCTCTCTCTCTCTCCACTGTTTCGTTTTGTTTTTCTCCATCTGCTTTTCCATCGCCGATTAGCAGACGTTGAAAATCGAACGATTCCCCATCTTATCGCTTAATTTGATTAACTTGTCAAAATGTACTTTTCAATTTCATTAGGTTCCATCAAGTGATGCTTTTGACGTAAATTCACTTAAGTAGTTACATGGGTTTGAATATTTAGGTTTATTTTACACCTGTAATAATGAATCTATTTTTTTCTAATAGTATAATATACCTAGAATATTTTTTCAAAATTTCTAGGCTCTTTTTTTTCTAAAAAAAACTATTTTTGAAGTTGGTGGACACGATTTTTCGAAAATTACTGCACCGATCCTATTGAAATTTTTACGCACTTCTTCAAAATAAGATTGAATAGTTATAGAACGAAGGTTTTTTTTACTACAACTAATTCGAGAAGGTCTAGTGTAAATTGTAGCAAAAATTGCACTGTTTTGCATACAACTCTGAAAAAAATTCAAATTTAAATTTTTCTTTGAATTCTTCGTTAAATCACGAGCTACATATACTTATCTGCTAACAGATGAAAATTGTTTTTTTTTTTAATTTGAAATAAAACTATCATGAATTATCCTGACCACCAAGCGGAAACTTTTTTGAGGTTTTAATTTTCTGCTAAATTTTTTAGGGTTGAATTTTCGGCAGAATTTTCAAAACGTTTCAATGAAAATGTTGCAGAATATCGTTTAAAAGTTGCTCATTTACAAACTTAAAATTTTGAATGAAATTTTTTTTTCACTGAATTAAAAAAAAAATAAAGAAAATATACTTTTTTTCATTTTCGAAGGGCATGTAACCTCTTAATTGATCGAACACTCTGATGTTTTTTATCTGTTAAAAAAAATGTTTTGCCACTGTGTCAATGCAAAAATCATGACCGTCATTGATTTTATGATTTTATCTTTTAGATTCCCATCTCATTCCTCAATATCAATTTTCTTCGTGAAAGAAAAACCTCGTCTCGAAATTATTCAGCTTCGTTTAATTTAATTTACTCATTATTATTTACGTTTAGTTGAATTTATTCAAAGGTTATTTCTCAATCAATTAATAGCTTTTTTCGAACTATTTTCTCAATTGATTCCATTTTCTCAATCAATTAATAGGTTTTTTCTCGATAAATTTTCTCAATTGATTCAATTTTCTCAATCAATTAATAGATTTTTCTCAATCAATTTTCTCAATTGATTCAATTTTCTCAATCAATTAATAGTTTCTTTTCTCGAACAATTTTCCCAATTGATTCCATTTTCTCAATCAATTAATAGGTTTTTTGTCAATCAATGTTGTCGCAATTGATTCAATTTTCTCAATCAATTAATAGGTTTTTTCTCAATCAATTTTCTCAATTGATTCAATTTTCTCAATCAATTAATAGGTTTTTTCTCAATCAATTTTCTCAATTGATTCAATTGTCTCAATCAGTTAATAATTTTTTTTCTCAATCAATTTTCTCAATCAGTCAATAGTTTTCAAAAATATGCTGAAAACGCGACGAAATCGAGTCATTGAACCTGTCTCAACGAAAGAAAGCACACGATTCACCCCCACAATGATTCCGCGCTCTATTACTAATCGAGTGAGTGATTGAAAGTGGTAAACCAGGTCACAAATATATAAATACACATATAGTTAATCGATTGACCACGCGATCGTTGAAAAAGTGTGTTGCCCCATGAAAAGGTGATTTCCGATCTTGATGGTGATATTCACACCATAGATCTCAAACTTTTCATTCAGTTTTCTCTTTCGGAAACATTCTCATGAAATACTTCATCTTCTTTGAAATTTCAAATGTGAAATTTCAAATTTGAAATTTCTTTCAAATTTTTTTCAAATTTTCCATATGTAGAGAATCAATGACGCAAATAGAATTTCAATGGAAACCAGAAAGAAAAAAATATAGATAATGATAATGCAAATGGACCGTCGAAATGTTCCAACCAAAAGAGGAACGGAGTCCGGATAAGTGTTTGCGAGAGTCTTTGCGTTTGCTATGAAGATTTTATACAAAGCGCCATTACGAAAGTAGACCGTATGATGCTTAGCCTTCATTTCTATTAGAAATTGCAATTCATCATCGAGGTGTGCTTGTGCGTGCTTCTGTGTGTCTGTATTTATGTTTGTGTTTGTGTGCCTTCCCTCAGAACATCTGTTGTATTGTGTGAATTGAAATGTAAAACGCCGAGCAAGAAAGTTAACATTCATTGACTTGGATGCGTTTTCGTCGTTTTGTCCGAGCGAATAAAATATTTATGTGATGTATGGATCTTTCAAGATCCAACGATTCTCAAGTTTCTCTCATTAAAGCTGCACGAAATCATCGAAGCTTGCAATATTGCTTGCCAATGCACAAAAGTTTATTTTCACGATCCTCGAAACATCCTCCGTTCACTATAATTTGATAGCTCGAGGAAAAAAAAACTTCATTCCTATAAATTGCAGAAGGAGAATTCATCGTGGACCAATATTGAGAAGAAATTTTTTTTAATACCAATAAAAAATGAAATTGTTGTACTAAACTGGGGCATTTAATTTGTTTGATTAGAAGAAATTGAAATAATTTTTTTTTATTAATTTCTTATTAGAATTCCTTGATTGAAATAAATGAAATAATAAATTGGGGTCAAATCAACGTAACTTTAATATACCATGAACAAACTTTTTTTTTATGGGACTTTAATACAAATTAAAGGCACTTGGGCAATTCAGTCAATTTTTTGTTGCGTGAATATCGATTTTAGCCTGTTATAATAAAATAATTTCTTTTTTGTAAACTGTAAAAAGAGCAACATTGCAATATTGCTTGCCAATATATAAAAGTTTATTTTCACAGTCCTCGAAACATCTTCTGTTAACTATAATTTGATAGTTCGACGAAAGGAAAAAAAACATCATTCCTATAAATTGCAGAAGGAAAATATTGAAAAGAAACAATATTTAATACTAATAAAAAATGAAATTGTTGCACTAAACTGGGAGATTTAATTTGTCTGATTAGAAGAAATTGAAATAAAATATTTTGATTAATTTCTTATTAGAATTCATTGATTGAAATAAATAAAAATCTAATAAATTGGGGTCAAATCAACGTAATTTCAATATAATATGAACAATCTTTTTTTTATGGGACTTTAATACAAATTAAATGCATAATTGGGAAATTCAGTCGATTTTTTCTGAATATCAACTTTCAGTTTTATGATAAAATAATTTATTTTTTTGTAAACTGCAAGAGAAAAATTTTGTGTTCAACAAAAATTGATATTGGAGGCACTTATTTTTCATCGAATTATTGATTAGTGATTAATGATCTACAGGAACAAAAATAAATTTAAGAATAATCTCTGATCAAAAATTTTCTCACTGCAATAACTACGGCTAATTTGTATATTTACTTTGTAGGAAAATGTGCATTTACATATTGCATTATTATTTTTATGCTCGAGCGAGAAGAAAAAACCATTAATAAGACATTGCACAATAGAAAACGGCAACCGAGAAAAAAAAATCATAACCCAGGCGATAAATGTTTTTTAAGTGGATTCTCGTTTATCCCCAATTTAACACGCTGCTCTGAATTTTGTGACAACGGAGTATAAAAAGTATCAACGATATTTCTCGCTGAAATTATCTAAAATTTAAGATTATAGTGAGACAAAAATTATCACCATCGGTCGTTGTCCGCTGTTGGTGCAAATTGCGGTCCTCCACGAGGGAGCATATAAAATGAAACATACGTCACGACAAAAAAAATTAAGAAAAAAATTCTTTCGTCACGCTTCGTTGTTGCTCCGGCATATAACGGTATTACCATTAATTACCTAACAAGCACTCGCGAGGGAGTATAAACTGGTAAAACTGTATCGCGTACATTTATCACTCCTTTTTTTTCTCGGGATTTACCGAGTTAGACGAAAAGAAGCTCGTCCAACAACTTTCTCCACGTGGAAAAGTGCAAATCTGGTCCGCATGTTCATATCATACACACTTGTTCCTCTGGATCTGACGTTTCGACCACGCAAAGCGAAATTTTACTTAATTCCGGATTACCCAACAAATTACATGTATTTTCAACCAATCCGCTCGTTATTAAAAAATAAAAATGCATGAGGAAATATTATTTCTTGTAATTATATGCACAAACATGTGTAGTTGTTGATTAAGGCGGTATTCTGCCATAGAATTTTGAAAAAAATGAATTTTTTTGCATATTCTCAAAGTTCAGACCTTTATGAATATGTCCTCGAAAGGAAATTTTTTAATTCCAATAATTTACGGAATTATAGCTATTTTAGTCACGCAGTTTTTCTCAAAACTACTTTTCTTAACACTGCTGACGATATCTCAAGTTCTACTCTACCGATTTATTTCAAATTTTCCACCAATCTTCAATGTATAATTCTCTATCGCCTCTACCACTTTTGTTTCGAAATTATTTTTTTTACCATTGTAAAAAAAATAAAAACTATGGAAGAAGAGTCGAAAAACTCCTTTTTTGTTCAGACAGTCGCCATTTTGCGATTTTTTTTTGTATTCTCTGAGGTAATGGCTATAACTACATTCTTACTAATCAACAATTTTTTTTTAATTTTGTATCGGATGACTAGAAAGGTTGCAATCGGGTCATTCAGAACACCCCTTTTCTTACCCCTAACTTTACCAGCTTATAACTTATTTAATTTTTATTTTGTTTTCTGGAATTTTTTTTATTTTCAAAATTTTAATAATCATGCTGTAAACAAATAATAGTAAAAATATATATTTTTTATCAAGCTCGACAAAACGCTCAAAATGTATATCTTTAGGTCTCAATTTTTGCAATTATTTATACAAGGCTTTGGGATCCAAAATATCAAAATCTTAAATTGCCATTATTTTTCCTGAATCTGGTCAATTCTTGAAAAATGCAATTTTCTTCATCATAGGAATTGTTTTTGAATTTCCAACGAGAATCAAAAATATATTTATAGTGACATTTGAAAAATCGATGTCTCGACTTGAAAAATTGGTGGAAAATTGAAAAATCGACCTTCCTTCACGAACAATGCAGCTTTTTCAAACTTAGAAGGTTACAAAGAGAATTAGCATAGAGCGAAGTTGTTGTTCCTTCGTAAAATAAAGTTACAGCAGTTTTAGTAAACTAACTAATATTCTGCAACGATGTGGAGGAAAGTTCAATTTTTTTTCAATGTAAAAATCATTTGAACCAATGTCTTGTCCGTAAAGATTTCTTTTTATTGACATAAATTGCATGAATTTTGAAAAAGCGGAACAAAATATAAAGATCTTAATCCCTCAAAGCGCCGGAAGGCTTTTATAATATTAATTGTTTAAAAAATTGATACGCGCTTCTGATTACGATTATTACATCAGAAATGTCCATATTTCATGCCCATCAGTTGAAAAAGTTGAAAAAAAGAATTTAATTCATACAGATGAGTTTTTATAAAAATGTAAATATTTTTATTGATATAATACATTGTACAATAGTTATTGTTTTTTGCACGGTTTTTTATCACAGTGTTTCTATCATTTTCTTTGGGAATTTCGCCGAGGAAATGGCAATATATAGACCAACGAGCCCGTAACTAATGTATTCGCCATGCCGGTTTTGTTGTAAATCGTTGCTGTAACGAGAGGATAATTTTTCCTTGTTTCATTTTTTTTCCTCGACTGTCCGGTATTTGAAGAAAAATCGTAACAACTCTGTCCGACTTGGGTTTCCAGGAAGCTAATTATGAAATCTCGTATACACAAGATCCTGATCCATAAGCGTGAAATACACGTTTGTAGGAGAGGAAGAGAGAGAGAAAGAGAAAAGGAAATTATACGAGTTCAAGAAAATGCCACGAGAATTAAAAAAAAAAAATGGTATTGTTACTTGCCACACAATTATCAATTATTATCACCCGAGTCAATAACGATTGGCTCGGGTTAAATTTAAACTTGCGCAATATTAAGAACATTGATGAAACAATTTTCTCAAGATAATGATGAAAGTGAACTTTTTTTCTGCTCAAAAATTAGTTTTGACATTTTGCTTCCATCCAAAGCACTTTTCGAAATTATTTTCGTCAATGACAATTATTCATAACCATAACTATTTACGTAATGAAAAATCTAAATACTTTATTTAAAAGCATCCACTATCAAATTTTTATTTTCAGATCTTGTTGAAAGATGAAAAAATTTAAGTGTTGTAAAATCATTGAATGTTTTTTTTACCTAAAATATTTTTTCATTACATGAGAGGGTTTACATGGAATCTTTCAATTCATTGAATCAGTAGCAAAAGCAGAGTTTTTCAATTTTCATGTTTACAATTTCTCGTTAAATCCAGAAAAAAAGACAATTTTTTATTTTAACTTATTTGGTTTTACTTTTTTTTTAACCTATTAAAAAACAGAATGTTCATTTTCATGTATCTGTTTTTGGTTCTTCATGAGTCCAGTTAAAAAAACAATTTTTTATTCTCATGCTTTTTCAATTATTTCAATTTTTTTCATTTCAATTAAGAATACTTGATTGGATTAATTTGTCGCTTTATTTCATCTGCCAAATTGAAAGTTAGGAAATTAGTGGAAATTGTATCATGATAAATGTTCATAATTATCTTTGTCGTACAACACGTTCGTTGGAATGTAATTTGTATATAATTTGAATCTATGAACACGCACGACAAGCTTGAATTTATATTCATGAGAGTCCCCAAACAATATATACATATATATGTTTGTGTGCTTGCTTATTCAGTCGGCATTTGGACGTAACATTTCACTTGACATGACCCTGATATGTGCCAAGTGAAAACCGCCGGTTTATTATATTTCGTCGTCTCGGATGTAATTGATGATTTGAATTTAAATCACGCAGGTCGAATATTGACCGAATTTTTCTTTTCTTTACGTTTTCTTCGCAATTCCATCACTGGCACAATACATTCTTTCAAAGAATCCTCCAACATAGCAATTTTTAGCAATATTACGGAATTAACGATAATAACAATTGAAGAAATTATTGGCAATTTCTGAGTTCAAATTCCTTAAATTTTAGATTCTGGGTTTAAGGATGCTTTGCCCTTACAGTCCCAGCCAAAAATTTGATCTGATTGACATTTCCGTACTTTTTGAAATATTATAATAAAAATCTGAGCAAATTTAGCAACATTTGGCACAAACAACAATTATCAATAATAATAGTGCCCAAAAGTTATTAATAAATTGTTTAAGGATGTTGAGTCCCTATGAAACTTGTTAATGTTGATTGCTCAATAAATAGCTTCTTAATCGTCGTGAAATTTTTACACGACCTCCTGAATACTTCATGTAAAAACATACCAAATTTTCAGAATTCTATCACCATTACTTCAACCTCCTTAAGGGTTAAAATAAAAAATGATGAGAAAATTCTGAAAATTTGGTATGTTTTTGGTATGACGTATTTAAGAGGTCGTGTAAAAATTTCACAACGATTGGGAAGCTCGTTATTAAATAATTAACATTTTGTTAAAAACAGTTTTTTAATCAAATAAAAAAAAATATTTATCAATAAACTTCGTTTTGTTTCCGTTACTTTCGATATATTGTAGATATAAAAAAATTGAGAGGGCAAAAAAAAATGTATCGCAAAGTTACATCAGTTTCCATAAGACTACATTTAATTTAATTTGTTAATGTTAATTGTTCGATAACGAGCTTCCTAATCGTCGTGAAATTTTTACACGACCTCTTAAATACTTCATCCAAAAACATACCAAATTTTCAGAATTTTCTCATCATTTGCGATTTGGGACTCAACATCCTTAAACAAATAATTCTTCAACATTTTTTCCGTAAGTTCTTTTGTTTCTCAAACAAATTGAATGCGTTAATTTTTCTGAACGCATTTGAATTTTTTCAGAATTTTCTCTCTACTTTGAAATTTTATAAAAAACATTTTGAATTACAAAAAAACTGCCAATTTTGTATGTTCTTACATACTGCTTTATCATCAGCTTTGAAAAGTTTCAAAAACACTAGGCCAAAAAATACATAAATACAGCCATTCAAAAAATTTCAAAACGGGAATTTCAAAATAGAGAGAAAATCCAAAAAAAATTCATACGCGTTCAGAAAAATTAACGCATTCGATTTGTTTAAGAAAAAAATAACTTATGGAAAAATTGTTGAAAAATTATTTGTATAAACAATTTATTAATAAGTTTTGGGCAATATTATTATTGATAATTGTTGTTCCTTAATATAGTTGTCATACAATTCCAATAATGGATCAATCAAAAATTATTATCGATTATTTCTACAACTGCAACATTTTTCGATTATCAATTGCATGATATTATTACTCGAAAATAATGCATCTTTGGAAAAAAACATTAATCATTATTTGACAAAACATTCTCAAACCCATTTTTAGGGTCTTTGTTTACAACGTTTATAGAAAAATAGGCTTTATAATCGCACGTTCACAGAATAGTTATTGTCTAAAACGAGAAAATACTGGAATAGGAAATTTTTTAGCCTTTTTTTTATACTTTCTTGTATGTTATATCTTATTTGATTTATTATTTCAGTGAATAATAAAATAAAATTGAGAATAATTTTAAATATTTAAAAAAAAATTATCATAATTCGACGATTTATTTGTCAATTATTTGTTGTGGCCAATTATTTTTTGGAAAAATTTATTTACCATTATTTGACAGAAAGATTCTCGAAACCTTTTTTCATGACTCGTCGTCCACAAACTTTATAGTGTAACGGGTTTACGTTTTTACATTCACGGAATATTAACTTTTATTGAAACAAGAAAATACCCAGATGATTTTCTTTTCTTTTTGCGTTCTTTTTTAAACACTCTTTTCGAGAATAAGTGGTCGCAATCGGTAATTGTGTCAGGAGGTTAGTAGTCACTTACACTTTAATGCGGAACACGTGGTTATTGGATCCAACGCGTGTCGTCCTCTCTCGACAGTTTCATTCAAAAATCGTTAATTCGATCCACGAGACTCGTTGGAAAAGTTTCCTCGTTCGATTGGTACTTTTTTCTCTGAGATTTTTTTTCTCAATTAATTGTGATGAAATATTCAATGTAAAAAATATAGTCATGAATTTTTTTTTAAACTACAAAAACCCATAATTTCTTTTTAAAAAATTATCGCTATTTTTTGCTATATTAAATTTCCAGAATTTCCATGATAAAATTGAGAAATTGATGAAATTCTTATCTGCCCCAGCGAGGAAAAAAATTTAACTCACCGAAATAGTGAAACACTTTTGTAAAATGATATAACAAACACTCTTATGTTACAATTTTCGTGAATGGAGAAAACTAAAATTTAATCACACTTTGTCTCTGATTGATGTTTTAGTTCGAATCATCGAGATCGATTATTGCAACCGATTTTCCAAGTTTGCTCGGTTCAGCAGACTGACGACGTTCATACTGGCGAACTGAACGTCGACGGTATATCTCGGTTCTCCTCTCCATCGCGTGAAACCGGCAATCCCCTTCTCAGGACAATTTCAAAAGAAAGTAGGCTCCACCTGACGCTCCTTTTCATACATCATTTCTGGACTCTATCGCTCATACATGATATATATACATATATATATATATGCATCGATACTCTTGCGGCCCATGAAAAGCGCTTTCCGTTTGCGTGTGAGAAAAAAATTTCGCTGCATTTGTAAAAGCATGAAAAATCGTCGTTTCAGAGCATGATTCTTCATCGTTTATCGACAGTGCACATTTGTGATTGAATTAACTTCATTTTCTCAATTTCAACTCGGTCAATTAATTCTTTTCCTTGAATTTATTGAGATGAATTGCAACGACACTTTTTTATGCTCAATGTCTTCAATCAATGTTTGACGAATTTTGTTTTATGGCTAAATTTATAGTCAAGTAAATCTTTTTAGCTTTAGCAAAGATTTGTCGCCATAAAGGTTCTTTTTTTAGGTCAGACATTCGGATCAATCGACAAGTTTTTTGCTAAGCTAGTTACCTATCTTTTGGAAATACTCCCATTTCTCTTGCACATGCAATTTTTTCCCCTGAAATAAATTTAGTGGAATTGAATTAATTTACCTTGTTTTATTATTATATTTTAAAAACTTATTAGAAACAAAATCTTTTTTCTATTGAATATGGCTGAATCGCGAAAGTATCAATCAATCCTTACTTTATATTTAGTCAATTTGCAATTATCAATAAATTTATATAACAAGAAATTTTCTCAAAACTCAGAAAAAAATTGACGCGTAACTATGTGCAAATTTCCAATTTGCACGATTTGTACCAATTCCGTTTGAATACATTTTTTGTTCTCATCTGGTGTATTGATACTAAAAAAGTGAACTCCATAGCTGCTTAATTAGGAAACTTAGTTTTCACAAGTATTTTTCGAAAATTTCAAAATTTTTTGAGAACGATCCTCCCGAGCATTTTCCACCAAATTCAACAGTAACCATTCTTTTCATCTATTGTATTTGTGTAAAAAATTTTAGCTGGATATTTCTAAAAATGCGACTGTTAGACCAGCAAATTTTTTTTTTGAAAATTTCAAAAAATTGTTTTAACCGAGCCTCAAGCGATTTTTCTAAAATTCTGTATTATTTTTTAATGTCATTAATTATATCGTCACAAAAAAAAATCAGCTTCGTAGGTGCAAAATTACGAAAGTTAGAGTACTAACAAACTGTTTTCGAAAAATTAGAATTTTTTTTAAACCGAACCTCTTAAGCGACTTTTCCCATATTCAATCCCAACCGTTCTTATTACAAAGTGTATCACCACAAAAAATTTCAGCGTGATAAGTGCAAAATTACGAAAGCTAGAGCACCGACAAACATTTTTCAACAAATTAAAAGTCCCGCCATATTGACAATTGTTTTGCAATTTCAAAAAAATTTGCACTGAGTAAAGGGACATAGATGATCTAGTTGTATACCAAATTTCAACTCGATCGCTCAAACCGTTTTCCAGATATATCTATCTTGAGGCGAGCACAAAGCGTACACACACACGAACGCACGCACGCGCGCACGCACGCGCATACACACATTCGGACATTTAAAAAAAAAAGTGATTTCTCGACGTTTTAGGACAATATGAACATAGTGACATGAAAATCTTGAAAGACATTTTTTTGTTGCAAAAACAAAGCTTCTTTTATGAGGAAGCAAAAGTGAACAAATCGCCATAACGTTTTATTTACTCCATTTTATAAAAAAAAAACATTTCTCACAAACACAACATACGGTATACCGACAGAGTTTTATGAAGCCTCATTCGAGGCTCTTTATCTTCAAATTGTGAAGTGCCGCTGCGACGATAACGGCGTTATCGAGCAGTGAGAACGAATGTTCGTCCATATTTGCGCGATTTTCCAAAAGTCGAAATTCCCTCAATCCCCTGAGCCTTTTGTGAACATATTCTCGCACAGACTCGACCACTATCGTGTTTGCTTCCGTTATTTCGGTGCTCTTTGAATCAACTAACATTATGGGTGGTATCAATACTTTACACTGTTTCTTTTGCAGGAGCACTTTGAAGAGTCCACCGGTACGCTCAGTCAATACGGAAACACCTTCTGGCAGAACTTGGAGATAATTTGCATTCTCGTAAATGTGTTTATCACTGACGGTACCGAACCAACCGGGAGACAAATAATTGACGATACCGTCGGGCGTTATCGATATGAGATATCTTCTACCGTTCTCGCCAGTAATTCGTCGAACTGGAAATCCCGGATATTCAATTTGTATGTCCAAAATATCTATTATTGATTCTAATCGACCATACTGGACCCTTGTTTTCGGTGGTAAATCGAGCCTCATATGGATGCCCTTTTGCCAAACAATGCACTGCCCAAGACAATTGGCTATCTTCGGCAAACCATCGTTGAGGGTTGCGACGACGGTGGCTTCGTCCGTGCCGAAATAAGCCGACAATGCGGTATTTGGTATATCCTGTCGTATTTTGTGGAGTATCATGTGAATATCTTTTCTGGACAATCCTGTATAAACCGAAAGTTCACCTATTAGCGATGAATTTATCTCCGGCAGACCAATGAATGTCATTGGATCCCTCTGGATCAGTAATCTCGTTGTTGATTCGTAAATCGTCTGTTGCAAAATTTGCAGTCTCTCGTTGTCCCCGATGGGATGGCAATTGAAGCTCTCGCGTTTAGGCCGTACCATTTGATCGTTGAACGGATATAAAATTGCATCAGTCCTCAAATCGTCGTCATTATCGTTCGTCTCCATTTTCGGTATTAAATCATCGTCCCACGGTATGTTGATGGATCCAACGTTCAAATTCATTGGTTCCATACTTGTGCAGGTGTCTTTAAACAGTGGCTTCGCCTCTATGCTTTTCGTGCTTGTACTTGGTCTTGGAGTTTGTGTACCCCGCGTCATTCTACTCGGAAGAGGCTGCGACGTATTTATGGACGATGGTTCGATCGATGACGTTGTCTTTTCGAAATCGGTCTCCTCGGTATCGGGAAGTATGAATTCAACGTTGTCGTCAGTTGAGGTATCGCAAAAAAATATTACACCGGGATCTTGTACAACCTCTTCCGTCGGCGATCTTGAAGAAACCGCAGGAATCGAGGGCATGGGTACCGATTGTTGGCAATCGAAGAAACGTGGCACAACTCCTTTCTTCATTATATTGGTACTTTCTATGTGCCCCATGTATGAATAATGCAGCATATCCTCGTTGAGCTGGAAGAACAAGGAAAAATATAAATTAATTGATTTTGTCATGGATATAATTTTAAAAAAGTTACCATTTTTATGGGACAAGTTTTAACTTATAATTCGACTTTTTCCATAAAGGTTAATCGATTCTTAATCGTTTGATGGTTGCAAATATATTGATGACAATTATTTTCTATCCGGACTATTCCAAATTTGCAAGTATTTTTCTTTATCTGTATTGGTAAGGCCCAGTTAAGAGTCGAGCATAAGTAATGTAACGTGCTGTACAAGCTGCATAAGGCTGTCCTTTTCTAGCTCATAGCTTGTGCGGGCCTCAAGCGATCGGAGGTGTGGGGATATCGATGGGCCGTGGCAAGCGAATAGATATACTTGTAGGGATTCAAAATAGATCAACTTTAAAATTCAATAACTATGGGAATATACCAAATATTCTCCTGGGCGATGTCTTTATACATTAAATGGAAGATCTGTGCAAAATTTCAGTAAAACCGGGTGCAACAGCTTTTCGAAAGTTCAGTCAAAATCTTTAATAATATATAATATAATAAAATTTAATAATAACGTTACATTACATTAATTGAACTTGAAGTGTTTTATTTTATTGTGATTATTTTTATATCATTAAAAAAGTAATTTTATATAATCCTCTTATAACTTTAGTATTGGATTCAGTATTGACAAGAAAAGTGCAGCTTATATACTAGTTGATTTTTGACCTCAAAATATTATAAATGAAATTATAAATTTTATTTATTTATACGTAAATTTTAATTTATGTATACAATAACTGTTACAGCCAACCAAAATGTGGATTAAAACTTTAAAAGAAAATAACTTTTCATTTCGTCAAATGACAATAATTCGTGGAATTTTTCTTAAAGTTTATTCGTGTATCCGTGTATTAAAAAGTTCAACATCACGCACAGATTGAACAAACTCAGAACTGTGTTTTTTAGAGTAGCAGAGGGGTTGAGTGTTTTACCTTGACCCTAAAGAAAGCTCAAAAATCGTTGTGCGAGAAGACCACGCGTGATAGAAGTGAAACTTCTTAGGTTAGAGATAAAGTTCATTTTATGCATTGCTTGTTGTATTTATTGTCGATTATTGTTTATTTTTTAAATTAGGATATGGTTATGTGGGATTCAATTAATGAAAATCGCTCTTGATTATATTCAATTTTATTTAATTTTATTACTTCATTTCCATTAAATCAGAATCTAATACAGAAATAATAGCATTCAAATCGAAAATCCTCTATATCACTTACTGTATCGTCACCCATCGATACATCCAGTATATTTGAAGTCGATGAGAGGTTATGTTGTCCACCGTTTTCTTTTAACGCCTTCCGCTTGGCTCGATACTCTCTGTTTCTTTCTGCACGCGTTTTTGGCGCTTTTTTGGGTGGTCTATGTGCTTTTTGTCGTTGCCTAAAGGCTCGCATTTTTTCTGCACTTGTCATTCGCTTCATTTTACTTATTTCAAAACGGAAATTATTAACTGATGAAAATTCACGCGTGTTTAGTTTAATGCACAAGCGTCTACTAGTTCCTTACGCTACGTATACTAATACAGTACGCCAGGCGCATGCGCATAGGGTGTCTGCCGTACGCAACGAAAGGAGTGGAAGAGAGTAAAAATTATTCTCTCTCTCGTAGAGCATAGAAAGAGTAGAAGCGACGCTCCCACTCTTCCCTCTCAGCTGCCTGTTAGAGGGGAAAGGCTTCCCCTCACGGGGTCACTCATTTTCGTTGTCCGATTCGAACGAATATATTGCCCTACCGCGCCTAAATAAGTTTCACTTCAAAAAAAAGTATGAAGAAAACGTAATACTTTTTTTTCATCAAAAATGTGCAAATAGAGGTAAATTATTTACATTTTTTTAAAGTAAAACTTGCGTGAATTGTCATCAGTTAATAATTTCCGTTTTGAGATAAGTGAAATGAAGAGAGCCTTTAGGAAACGAAAAAAAGCAAATAAACCACTTAAAAAGCGCCAAAAACTTGTGCAGAAAGAGACAGAGTATCGAGCCAGGCGGAAGGCGTTAAAAGAAAACGGTGGACAGCATAACCTCTCATCGACTTCAAATATACTGGATGCATCGATGAGTGACGATACAGTAAGTGATACAGAGGATTTAAGTGCCATTATTTCTGTATTAGATTCTGATTTAATGGAAATTGAGTAATAAAATTTTAAAAAATTCAATATCATCAAGAGCGATTTTCATTAATTGAATCCCACATATCATATCCTAATCCTAAAAATAAACAATAATCGACGACAAATACAACAAGCAATGCATAAAATGAACTTCATCTCTAACCTAAGAAATTTCACTTCTAACGCGTGGTGTTTCGACGCACCCAATTGTAATTGTACACTTACGAAAATCTTTTGGAATAATCTATTCGCTGATCCTGCATGTGCGCTGTCATCACCATCATCATAGTCTTGATGTTGTATCAACTCGGCAGATTCTAAATTTTCCATGTGCTGATTTGACATTTGTCGCATTCCGTCATTCGGTAAATGTGGGGTCAGTACGGGTTGGCTCGGAAGCTGATCAATTACGTCGAAATCTTGTGCTTTTCTTTTTCGATTTGCGGTTGGTAATTGTACGGTCTCGATAATTGCTTCATGCTGCATAATTATAGGTCCTGCATCAGGACTTAATGGAGTCACCTCTGCCGTAGTTACGGGTACAGGGTACGAGGAAGGTCCCGATTCTTGCCTCGGAATCATTACAGTAGTGTTCGATTTTGCTTCAAGATTTTTTTTTCTTAAGCTGTATTCTCGCTGATAAGCAGCTGTACCCCTTTTGGCTGGCTTATTTTCATTAGGGTTTTGTGCTATTTCCTCGTTTTTTTTCTTTTTTTTTTCAAGTCTGTATCGTCGCTGATACTCTGTTTTTTTTTTTGTAGTATTTTTTTTCTCTTCGGGATTGTTAGACAATCTCTGTTTTTTTCGAAGTCTGTACTCGCGCTGCCGCTGGGCGTGACTTTTCGATTTTCTCCGAGTTGGTGTTACTAGCTCATTAGCGTTTTGTGCTATTCCCTCGTTTTTTTCCTTTTTTTTTCGAAGTCTGTACTCTCGCTGCCGCTCGGCCTGAGTTTTCGATTTTTCCGGAGCTGGTTTTAATAGCTCATTAGCGTTTTGTGCTATTTCTTCATTTTTACCCTTTTTTTTCCGAAGTCTGTACTCTACTTTCCGCTCGGCCTGAGTTTTCGATTTTTTTTGAGCTGGTGTTAATAGCGGGTTAGTTACAGAACTGCGAACAAACAAATTCGCATATTAAAATTTAGGAATGTAAATGTCGAATCACGTCAATTTTAATAATATATTATGTATACACATATATTTTGTATATTACATGATGCATTCAATTAATAAATATATATATATATATATATACACGGAGAGAAAGATCCCGAAAAAATTACCAGGGACTATTGTAAAAATTAGTTGTCGACATGGCAATCAAGCGTCACCATCAACAGATAGAAGAATTTTTACAACGCAGTATGGTAATTTTTGAAGAAGAAATTTAAGCTACGTAGCCAATGTAAGTAGACTTCAAAGATGTTCAGAGGTCTTTGGAGACTCTGCGAAAGCCTTCGGAGGCTCTACAAAATCCTTCGGAGGCTCTGCGAAAGCGTTTGGAGACTCTGCAAAAGCCTTCGGAGACTCTGTGAAAGAAATCTCTTTGGAGATTTCTACTCTCTTCGAAATCTCTTTGGAGATTTCTACAAAAATAATCCCAATAAGAAGTATTCACTTTCGGCTCGTGTGAAGTACGCACACATAGATTTTCCCTCACCGATCGCGGCATGCAGTATTGCACATAACCCCAAAACCCACTTAATTTTTTTTCCCCTCGGTATTGTTAAGCATTTTCTGTTTTTGTCGAAGTCTGTACTCTCGCTGCCGCTATGCCTGAGTTTTCGAATTCAATCTATATCGCATATGAACATTTCAATCTATATCGCATATAAATCATTTCACCTACCAAGAAACCGCATCCACGTGCCTTTCAGATTTTTTTTCATGTTCACTTGAAACCGTTCCTTCCATTTTTCCTCACTTCTTCACTTCATCGTTTATCAATATCGATATCAATAGATATACCTAAATAATAAATAAAATAGAAATTAAAAACTAAAACTTCACAAATCGACAGCTGATATTTGTACACGTTGAGTGGTATTATGAAGCGTTACCACGGTGCACCACGGTGTATACACGACCGTGAGCGTTACACGGGAAGCGTTATGCGCTATTCGCTCCGTGCACACCTACACACACTCCCAAAGTGAGAATGTGTAGTCGTGTACATACATACATACATTTTTCCGTGCATAAAATGCCTTTCCCCACTATTGGCGTCGCCACCAGTATGCATATACACGACTACACATTCTCACTTTGATGAGTGTGTGTAGGTGTGCACGGAGCAAATAGTGCGTGTATATCCGTATGCTCGCTTACTCGTATACTGTCGGTGGGGGGGGGGGGGGGGGGGGTATGCTACGCAACCCGCCCTATTATTGTTAGAGCTATTATTGTTGGAGTAAAAACATACTAAAAAAAAATTGTTTACTCGCAAATTCGGAAAAGTCCTGACACACAATTATCCTAAATACTTGCGGTTATTTAAGGGGTTAAGATATTTCGGGTATACCAGTACTTAAAATACTTCAGATTTAGTACAAGGGTTTTTACTATAAGGTGAGGTTAAAGGTCAACATAACCTCAAAACTTGATCCATCCATTTTTCTCTGGGATGGCTTGATGGAATAAACAAACGAATAGTAAGGCCGCCTGCGAAATTAAAGCGTGCAGTTGGTCCCACTACTCTTTTCTTTGTGAATTGAGTCGCTTTCGAGAAATATGTGCTAGAAGCTCTCGCCTTTTGAGATTGCGAGCGGGATCGCTTCATAGATTCGTGCAGAAGAGAGAGGGGATCTTCAGCCAGACCTTAAGGGGAGGCTAGATCCCCCCTCCCCCGCCTTTCCGCTTTCGTGAGTGCGAGAGAGATAGAGCTAAAACTTTAAACACATTTTTCTCAGAGATGGCTTGATGGAATAAAAAAAGAGGACTCACTCTAAAAAAAGAATAGGACTCACTCTTCTTTTTTTATTCCATCAAGTCTCTCCGAGAAAAACGAGTTAAGAAAATTTGAGGGTATGTTGACGTTTAGACTCCCCTAAAGTACATTAGTTCTTTAAATAACATCGGAGAAACCATATTTTCAATCACTGAGAATCATTCGATCATCCAATCATTTAATCATCACACCAGAATTAGATCGTTCATCAAACAATTTTGTTTTCGTTATGAACAAAGCTTCACATTAGTTCCGCGTGTACGTACATTGAAGTGATCCTCGCATATGTGAGCTGATGCTTGCAAGTGTTCGGCACCCTGAAATCCGGCGGCATCGCACCATTGTTTTCGTACCGTTGCATTTTTTGGCACTGGAATGAAAACCTTGAGCGGCGTCTTCGACGTAGTGTTCACACATTTTGGCACGAAACAATATCTGAACGGAATTTTTCGCCTCGAAGGGGCAATTTTCGGCATTGTCCAATCGAACAAATAATAAAGAGTACAAATGTCCAGAACAAGATGGCCACGGTTTTGTTTGTTGATACACGCAATGGAATGGACCAGTGTGAACGCAATATATGCAGTATGCACTGAAATATAAGTATACTAGATACGAGAAACCGGCTCTCCTATAGTTATAGCTGCATGAAGGATTGTGCGACGGAGTCTTGTCCTCTTCCTCGACTAATGCGCATGCGCACCATAAGCTTCATATATGGAGCATTCCATACCGATTCGACCTGGGTCTGACCCTCACCTTTCCAGAATTTTTTATGGTTTAGTAGTTCCTCTGAAAAACACTCAGGATTTTTTTCAGATTTTTTTGGAGCGATTTGACTTAATTATAATTTTTAAAACAAATTATTGTTAGCCCAAATTTAAAAATCTGAAAAAATCGCAAAAATCCCATTTTTTATACGAAAAATTTCAAGCGTTGAGCCAAAGTGGTGTCTTCTGTTTATAACAAGCGTTTTCGAGAGAAAAAAATAGAAGGACAAACCTAAATTGAGTGGGTCCTTATCCAAACATTAAATTAAATTGAATTGAATTGAATTTGAGTACTTAGTTTATTAAATTGTAGTTAAGTCAAACCGCACTTAAAAAATCTGAAACAGATCCTGGATGCTTTTCAGAAGTACTGCAAAACCATAAAAAATTACGAACAAAATCGGAGAGGTGATGGTCAGACCCAGGTCGAATCGCGGTGGAATGCCCCATATAATATATATAGATCAGTATTTTGTACCGTCACGTCAAAAAGTTGAGGCTGAAACACGACTAAACTACATAACCAAATTAACCAATATAAACTCGATCCACTGAAATCAATCTGCATGAAATCGTCACAATAGTCGAGCATTTTGTGAACATGCACACAATCAATGTCATCGTTGTTGCGGGACGCAAGTTCTTTTTAGTTTTTATTATGCTGTCTGTTCAGACTGTACCGGGTACGCGCGGTGAAGCTGAACCATTTATCACGGACAGTATGGTAAATCCTTCAGCTTCACCGTGCGCAATTGCTATGCAACTACTCTCGAAAAAAGCGCGGCGAAATTTGAATCTGAATTTCGTTGTTACGAAAATCATAATTAAACATTTGTCTACTTTGTCATCTTATCTTGAAAATAAATAATAAATGAATATATAATAAATAAATAAATCTTTGTGGAAATAATTTACCTGAAAATTTGCTCATTCGGGTTTCAGTTAAGATAGTTTAGAAGTTCGGTACATAAGGAAAAATAATTGACATCGATTAAAATGATTTAAATTTGTTGCGCAGCGAGACCGATTGAAATCTCTTCTGCTACACATTTTTTATGAGAGCTTCAGTGTTTCTCCGCCCCTCGTGATCGGACTTGCATGTTTCTCCGCAATTCAACCGGCGAACGCAATTTTTTATTTTTACGTCATTTTCCGTGTCGTCGTCTCTCGACATGGCTGTGTTATACAAACTCTCGAGATTCTCGAGGGCACGGAGGTTCCTGAAAGTGAATCCATTTTCCATCGAAAATACGTGCAATCGTGAATTTCGCACGGTTTTGGAGCACCAGCCGAAATCACGTGGATTATTAAAGATTAGTTTGATCGGCGCGGGTATCGGTGCTATTGCTGGTACAGGTTATGCATTGCAGAAGATAAGTCGCGATCGTAAAAATCTTGCTCTCGATGGTAAGGAAATTGAGATTAAAGTTTTGAAGCACAAACCGCCGGTTCAACCTTCGAGAAGGGTAAGAGAATTTTTTAACAACTTTTGCAAAATCTTTGCAGCTGATTTTGAAGATTACCTTTCAGGGGTTATTCAAGTCAGACTCGAACCATTTTTTTGTGAATTTTTTATTTATTGGCAACCGCAACAATATTTTTTACAATTGTAAACATCAAATATCATTAAACATCAATGCGGTAGTTCTTCAGAGATTTTTTCCATTGACTTTGTAAACATGGGTTCGAGGAAAGTACGATTAAGTTTTCGAAAGCCAGTTACACCTTATGAACAAACGTCAATATAACAGTCAATAATTCTGTGAATTTGAATCCAAAACTTCTTAAAATTTCAGAAAAAATTTATTGATCATATACTGTAAAAAAATATTATTTTTTACAAAAGTAATTTCAACTTTTACGACTGCTTGTAGTTCCTTAAAACAATTTTTTTTTGCTTTCCTAAGATAAAAATCTTGAATTTCCTAAAGATTTTGACTTCGTAAAGATTATATTTGCTAAAGATTCCTTTCAAAATACTATTTGTAAAAAGTATTAAATTTTTGGACATCTACAGCTGCGAAAGAGAATATTTTCTTTTTTGCAACATGTTGGAGTTTACCATTTCAATTGATACATTTTTTCCTAAGCAAATATTTATTCTTCGATATTTCGAAAAAAAATTATTTTGTAAAGATTATATTTGCTAAAGATTTTTTTTTGAAATACTATTTGTAAAAAGTATTACATTTTTGAATATCTACAACTGTGAAAGGGAATATTTTCCTTTTTGCAACATGTTTGAAGTTTACCATTTCAATTGATACATTATTTCCTAAGCAAATTTTTATTCTTCGATATTTCTAAAGATTTTTATTTTGTAGAGATTATATTTGCTAAAGATTATTTTTTGAAAATACTATTTGTAAAAAGTATTACATTTTTGGACATCTACAGCTGTGAAGGAGAATATTTTCCTTTTTGCAACATGTTGAAGTTTACTATTTCAATTGATACATTTTTTCCTAAGCAAATGTTTATTCTTTGATATTTCGAAAGATTTTTATTTTGTAAAGATCATATTTGCTAAAGATTTTTGTTAAAAATACTATTTGTAAAAATTATTACATTTTTGGACATCTACAGCTGTGAAAGAGATAATTTTCCTTTTTGCAACATGTTTGAAGTTTACCATTTCAATTGATACATTTTTTGCTGAGCAAATTTTTATTCTTCGATATTTATACAAAATTTTATTTTGTAAAGATTATATTTGGTTAAGATTTTTTTTTTTAAATACTATTTGTAAAAAGTATTACCTTTTTGGATATCTACAGCTGTGAAAGAGAATATTTTCCTTTTTGCAACATGTTTGAAGTTTACCATTTCAATTGATACATTTTTTCCTGAGCAAATTTTTATTCCACGATATTTCTATTCATTTGTTGATCCTTGATGCATAACATATACTCGAAAGTATGAAAGACTGCAGAAATGAACATGAGATAACAAATAAATGATGATTTCAGATTGTTTCACCGGTCGATGCAACGGGCTTGAAATTGACTCTCTACCAGTATCAAACATGTCCATTTTGCTGTAAGGTTGTAAAAATTATTATTTCTCCACTAAGATGGATAAAATAGTATTTTCAGCTCGATATATATTTTTTTTTCATTTAACTACCAGGTGAGAACATTTTTGGACTACTATGGAATATCCTACGACGTCGTTGAAGTCGATCCTGTTTTGCGGCGAGAGATCAAATGGTCGGACTACAGAAAAGTTCCGATACTACTGGCTAAAGTCGCCGATGGTTATCAGCCTCTCAATGATAGTTCCATGATAGTGTCAATTTTGGCTTCTTATATTCACGATACCAATCACAAACTGGATGAACTCGTAAAGTACTATCCCAACATAGCGCTTCACGATGCCAGCGGGAATTTCAAGCACGACATAGTCAACAAGTACTTCCTCATGTATCAGGGATCTGTCCCTAAAAGCAGATCCCTGGACGATATTGGGTAAGCAGAAGTTAAACTTGATGCGCAAAGTTCATTGTTTAATTTCATTACTTGTAAAAATTTTCCTTCATTTCAGAGAGGAACGGAAGTGGAGAAAGTGGGCTGACGATGTTTTCGTACATACTCTTTCGCCGAATGTTTATAGAACTATCGGAGAAGCTTATCAAACTTTCAACTGGTTCTCAGATGTAAGTCATGCTTTTTAATCGTAAGATGGAAATTGCATTCTTTTCCCTCGATTTTTAACATACTTTAGTAGAGTAATCTTTGGATATATTATCTCTGACATCAATCTACAAAATTTGTTATTCAGATTTTTTTACAAGATTTATTGTGGCTGATCCACAAAAATTACTAAAAGTCAAACATTAAAATCCTTTTTTTCAAGTTGCAAAATTCTTCTGAGAGCTTAAGGACGTCTAATTTTCATAGATGTCCTTGAGAAGGATCTGCGAAATTTTTGTTGAATCTACAATTTTTTAACCATTTGAGCACTTACAAAAATTGCTAAAAATAATTTAATTAATTCAAAATTCTATCACGCAAGCCATACTTTTCCTCTTAGGAACGTTGGATTTGCATTTACTCTACCGGCGGAAAGTTTCCGGACAAAACTTCAAAAAATGTCTGGAACGTTTTTTTATGCTATTTCAACGAAAACTAATTAAAGGGGAAGAATTCGGCTTCATTTTCTGTTTTTTAAATTATTTTTACAATTTGTTTTTGATTTGGACTCTATTTTGAAAACAACTGTTTTTCGCATTTTTTCCCCCTTTCTTCAGATGCTTCTAGAAAAATTTGTTTCGATACATTTTTACGATTGGATTCATAAAGGAGAAAGTTGGAGCTTCAATTTCCTTTTTTTAAACTTCGAGCGATTTTTTTTCCAAAGTTATTCTGTTTTTTGTGAAAAAAGAGGAAATTTAAAAAATCCCGTATAACACGAAAACAAAGAGAATTCATAAAAAACTTCAAGAAAGCAAAAAGTTGCGTCTGCTTTCGTTGAGTTCAGAGGAATTTTTTCTGATTTTTTTTCCAAAATTTTTTTTTCTCATCTTGAAGCTGGAAAAAAAATTTAGGTCACAAAAATTTGAAAAAAGTTTCCAATTTGTTGAAAATGGTAAAGAAAAGTATTTTCCCCTAAATTTTATCAATAATCCAATAGTCCTCGAGTTATGACAATTTAATTATTTGACCGACCCAGAAAATGAGAGAAAATAATTTTGGAAAAAAAATCTGAAAAAATTCCTCCGAACTCAACAAAAATAGACGCAACTTTTTGCTATTTTGAAGTTTTTCATGAATCCTTTTTGTTTTCGTGTTGTTATACGGGATTTTTCAAATTTCCTCTTTTTTCACAAAGAACAGAATAACTTTGGAAAAAAAATCGTTCAAAGTCTTTAAAAAAAGGAAATTGAAGCTCAAACTTTCCCCTTTATGTATCCAATCGTAAAAATGTATGAAAAAGTTTCCTCCAGAAGATGGCTGCACCTGAAGAGAGGGGGAAAAAGGCAAAAAACAGTTGTTTTCAAAATAGAGTCCAAATATTTAAAAAAAATTGTAAAAATAATTTAAAAAACGGGTAATGAAGCCGAGTTCTTCCCCTTTAAAATACCGTTTGTTAAATTAGTTTACGTTGACTTTCGGCAAAATGGCATATAAACGTTCCAGACCTTTTTTGAAGATTGTCCGGCAACTTTTCGCTGGTTAGTGTATGTTTTCTTTAAAAAAATGTGGATTATCTCCGTATAATTTATATTTACAAAGAAGGATGTCTTTAATATAAAAATAAACTTTTTCACAAATGTTTCTATTTATAAAAATCTCTAAAAATTTGAATTCAAATAAATGCATTATTCTCACATTTGAAATCTCAATGAAGTGACATTTAAAAAATTCGAAACTCTATTTTTCAAGGTTGGCAAATGGGAAGAATACTTTCCGGCATGGGAACGTTTTATAATGATAAACGTTGGTGCTTGCGCAATGTGGCTCATCGGTAAACGTTTGAAGAAGAGGCACAATCTCAAAGACAACGTGAGAGAATCTTTCTACGACGAGATCGACAATTGGCTCAAAGGGATCGATTCACGAGGTGGTCAATTCATGGGTGGAGAAAATCCTGATTTGTCGGACCTTGCTGTTTACGGCGTCCTCCGTAGTATCGAAGGTTGCGACGCTTTCAAAGACGCTATCGAAAATACGAAGCTCAATATTTGGTATCGTGCCATGAAGGAGAAAGTTGACTCTCACAGTGGCAGTTCGCTCCTCAATGGTTGAGATTGCTTTTTTTGATTTTCCAGAAGAGAAGTTTACCTACAGGTATTTATTTGATTTTTCTCAACAACTTGTTGCCCCTTTTTCACTGTGTTAGAAACGTTACGTTACCATTTCTTTCGGTAGATTCTTTTTCGCAATATTTCACTGTCAAGTTCTGGTAATTCACAAAAAAAAATTAACATTAATTCTATCGAAAAAAAAATACGAACAAAACTACAATTATAACCTTTGATGATTGTCTAATAAACAAAAAATGTACAGATTGAATGTCAGTGAATCTTGATATTTTCATCAAACGCTGCATGGAATTTGACGATATTTTAGAACGAAACCTCGATTCTCAAAATCGTTAGTTACTCCAGTTGTTTCCGGATTGGTCACGACGTACATCACAAACGGTTTCGAGCTCGCTGAAAAATATTTAATCAGTCGTAAATTCATTCTATAACGGTATGAAATGCTGAGGTCAACAAATTTACAATCTAAAAAATTATACTTACAAGTTATTGTCATGAAACCGTTCCCGCAAAATCGATCTACGTTGATTCTCGTTCCGTCCACCGAAGGATTTGGAATAATCACGAAATTGTGATCGCACGCCGTGCCAGATTCCGCAAAGTCAGTTCCTAAGTAAAAAATTATAACTTCAAAGTAACAATGTTTTTCGTTCGTTAAAAAAAAATAATAAAATCTACGCAGCTACAAAAACCCAAAAAATAGTAATGAGGAATTATTTTTTTGTATCTTTTTCTTTTTGATAATTAGTATGTTTTTTTTGTGGATGAATAATGTAGATACGTTACCAGCAGTTGGATCCAATACACCTGTATCACCGGAAATTGCGAAAGATAGTGCATCCGCCTGAGACCATTCTATCGTGCAATAACCCAGAGCCATTCTCACACATACTCCATAATTCAAATATTGCATTTGTCGCGTACCCATACTACTACCGAGTGCAGCTAAAACTGTAAGAAATTCTTTCTTTTGTAGTTGAAATTTTTTAATACGATTATTATTGAATGACTGGATATTTCTCTTTTTGCTCCTTCACTCAAACAAAAATTCGTACCACGTGGATTGGGCACTGTGCCGTAATTGAAACTGCTCACCGTGCCAGTAAGAGTCTTGTAATATTGAAGACAGCCGTTTGGAGCTGGAATTAACGAAACAAAATTTTTACATTCAATTTTCTTCAACGCTGTGAGAACAGAAAAATGCCGAAATGATTGAAAATGTTTTGCAAGTCATAAAACGAAATTTTGAGAGCTATATTTCGAAAATAAAATGTCTCGTATCCACATATTAAAAGTGCATCTCCTATGATGTTTTTTTTTGTTATAAATACATATATATGGGTTATTCCATGTCAAATCGGGCAAGAGTTGGAATCGACCTCTTTCAATTTCGATGAAATTTGATCAGAAGTTTTCGTCTTTAATAAAACGAAGTTCTACCAACGGAAAAACAGTAATTTTTTTTTCGAAAATTATGCAAGATTCAAAATTTCACAATTTTTTAAATCTTTCAAGTTTATTGTTTAAATATCTCGAAAACTATTATAGTTACGAAAAAATCGTTCTGCGTTCGTCTTGAAGAGTATACTTGTGGCTACGAAAAAAAATATTCGGAATTTCTTTTTTTTAAATGATGAATTAGGACAATTTTGAACTTTTAATAATCGTGCAAATCCTATTTCCACATTAAATTTTTGGTTCCTTTTTTTTTAATATAATACCTTGTACTGATCTTAAAAGATACTGAAATTTTCAGAAAGGTGTTTTTTGTTTTTTCAAAAATATGAATGTTCTGAATTTTTAAAAATCGTGTAAAGCCACGATCAACATTAAATTGTCAGTTAAATTTTTTTTATATAATACTTTGGACTGATCTTAAAAGATCCTGAAATTTTTAGGATGGTGTTGTTTCGTTTCAAAAATTAAAAGGTCCTGAAATTTCCAGGATGGTGTTTCTTTGTTGTTGTTTTGTTTCGAAAATATAAATTTTTGAAAATGAATATAAATGAAAATGAATATAAATTTTTAAATATTCAAAAATTCATATTTTTGAAAAAACAAAAAACACCTTTCTGAAAATTTCAGCATCTTTTAAGATCAGTACAAGGTATTATATTTTAAAAAATTGAACGAAAAATTCCGGAATATTTTTTTTTCATAGTCGGAAGTATATTCTTCAAGACGAACCCAGAACGATTTTTTTGTAACTATAATAGTTTTCCAGATATTTAAAAAATAGACTTGAAAATTTTAAAAAATTGTGAAATTTAGAATCTTGCATCACTTTTGAACAAAACAAAAATTTTTCCTTTGGTAGAACTTCGTTTTATTAAAAACGAAAACTAATCAAATTTCATCGAAATTGAAAGGGGTCGATTCCAACCCTTGGTCGATTTGACATGGAATGACCCATATATATTTTTTAAAATATCTGTAATTCACCTCGCCAGGGTGAGTCGCAAGCAATTTGCTGAATCCTCAAATTCCAACGTCGATTCTGTGTGTAATCGGAATTCGTAATAATCGTTATCGTAATGGGATTCGCACCGTTGAATTCCACGTAGACTGTGAAAGAACATTATTTCATGAAGCCATTCATATTGAATCCCATTTTTGAAGAATATTTTTTATTTTTATCGTTTTAGTACCATGCTGATTCGAGTCATCGCCACAAATTCTCGGTACAAGGGTAGAACCACGAGAAACCAGTAGAAAATCTTTGTCGCAAACGCCAAGTGCATTTGGTTGCGCCACACTAAAGTCCAGGAAGTCTATTCGCAGCTTGACGATTTTTTTCGAAATATGAACACCATTTATAATTTATCATCGGCGTATGAAACTCGATTCATACAAATTAACAAAAAAAACAAACATTTGAAAACTTTCTAATCTATAAATTATTCATAAATTTGGTTATTAATGTCGATTTTTACCTGACATATATCACTATTGCAACGATTCACTTCGATACTGCAACTCTCGCCTCCGGTGTACGTCATAGGATATCCGGGATTAACGAAATATGTGTTGTTCGCATTTGTCGTCGTTCCGCAAGACTTACGAACTTGAAAAACGATCGATATTTTATTATAAAATATAATATTAACAAAATACAATTTTTTTTCATCAAATTTCGGCCCGATTGTGAAAATGACGATTTATTATGCAATTTTTACGATTACACGATTGGATTCATAAAGGGGAAAGGTTGAGCTTCAACTTCCTCTTTTTAAAAACTTAGAATTCTGTTTTTTGTGAGAAAAGAGGAAATTTTTCTTTGACAAAGTTGGATAAGAAAATATGAAATATACTACCGGCAAAAAGTTTCCGGACAAAACTTCAAAAAAGGTCTAGAACGTTTTTTTATGCCATTTCGCCGGAAGTAAACTAATTTAACAAATGGCATTTTGAAGGGAAATGAATCGGCTTAATTTCCAGTTTTTAAAATTATTTTTACAATTTGTTTTTAGATTTAGACTTTATTTTAAAAACAACTGGCTTTCGCTTTTTTCCCCTTTCTTCAGCCGCACCCATCTTCTAGAGGATATTTTTTTCATACATTTTTAAGATTGGATTCATAAAGGGGAAAGTTTGAGCTTCAATTTTCTTTTTTAAAAAAACTTTGAGCGATTTTTTTTGCAAGGTTATTCTGTTTTTTGTGAAAAAAGAGGAAATTTGAAAAATCTCGTATAACACGAAACAAAGAGGATTCATGAAAAACTTCAAGATAGCAAAAAGTTGCGTCTGTTTTCGTTGAGTTCAGAGGAATTTTTTCAGATTTTTTTTCAACATTTTTTTTTCTCATGTCTGGAGAAAAAATTTGAAAAAAAAATTCCAATGCGTTGAAAATGGTGAAATAAAGTATTTTTTCCTCTTGAAATTTTATCAATAATCCCAAAGTTCTCGAATTATGGTAATTGAATAATCTGAGCTCCGACCTAGAAAATGAAAAAAAAAAGTTGGACAAAAAATCTGAAAAAAATTTTCCGAACTCAACAAAAACAGACGCAACTTTTTGCTATCTTGAAGTTTTTCACGAATCCTCTTTGTTTTCGTGTCATACGGAATTTTTCAAATTTCCTCTTTTCTCACAAAAAACAGAATTCTAAGTTCCTGAGAAAAAGAAAATGAAGCTCACGCTTTTCCCTTTATGAATCCAATCGTAAAAATGTGAAGATCGGTGCACCTGAAGAGAGGGGAAAAAGGCGAAAAACACTTGTTTTCAAAATAGAGTCCAAATCTAAAAACAAATTGTAATAATAATTTAAAAAATAGGAAATGAAGCCGAATTCTTCCCCTCTAAAATGCCGTTTGTTAAGTTAGTTTAAGTTGACTTCCGGCGAAATGGCATAAACTTTTCGTTGGTAGTGTATATCCTCAACAGAAGGTTCGATTATAAAGAAAAAGGTTCTATCGCAAAAAAGCGAAATTTCAACTTGCTTATGAACGAACAACGTTTATTTTTGTGATCTTACCAAACATCATGCAAGTTTTAATCGTCATAGTTTTTCTTTACTCACAAACGCAACAAACTCCAAGACTATTGGCGCAAGGTCCGTACGGAGTTCCACCATAATTCGTGCATTCTTTTTTCGTGAAGCACGTGCCGATGAAATTGCTCTCGGAACATTCGTTATTCGCGAATCTCACCACGCTGAACAGCGGAAAAACTGAAACGAAGCGAAAATTTTTTGCAATTTTCCGTTTTAGCAATTTCAATGAGAGATCTCACTTGATCCCTGAGGGACGAACAACACAAGAATTGAGAGAACATTTTTTTCAAAACTAAAACACATTTTCACACATTTCATTAAATTTCCAGATTGAAAAACCGACGATTTAGCTTGAAAAAGCGTTTTCCGATCTGGAATAACGAATGTTTTTCCGGAAAATGGCTTTTTCAATGGAAAAAAACTGCTTGGAATAGATGATTAAAAAGTTCATTTCTTTGACGATACACATTTTTTTTTACCGAACGATGAACTATGAAGCTTACATTTTCCCTGACGCTCCGGTTGTGAATTTTCTTGGGAAAATTCTTCCAAACTTGATCCCGAAATATCATCCCCCAAGGATCTCTCCAATGACGTTGTCTCACCGGAAACGAACGCGATTCCAAACAGCGCAAGACCCAAAACAACGAAACCCAACATCTTGAGGAAAACCACTGAATTCTTGCGATGATCCTTAACCAGTCTCGTGTTTCTTCTCTCTGACACTGAACTTACTTAACGGTAGCACACACGATGTTTGCACGAAAGATAATGACAATTAGCGGGTCCAAATTGAGAGCTGGAGGTTTCGTGAGAAACGAGATAAGAGTGCATGCTCTTCGATATTTTACCGTTGCGCAAAGACGAATCTCGTTGTTCGATATCCAACGACGTTTTCTAGTGACGGTTATTGTTATTCGTTATCAATTAATTGCTTATCATTTTTTGTTTGCTCAAGTAGGGGAGACCGGGGACAGTTGTAACAATCTGTATTTTGGCTTTTCCTGAGCCCAAAGTATAATGCTTACGTAAATCACACGTATGCCCCTGCATAGAGCATTTGATGGTCTACAAAATGATTCTATGTTGAAGTCTGTAACTAGAATTGGAAAAAAAAGTATAGGCCTTTATAAAAAGTGTAAGAAATTGTTACAACCGTCCCCTACCCCGGGGCAGTTGTAACAGTCGATGGAGACCGTTGTAACGGTCGATGGGGCTAGTTGTAACATAAGATTTTAACACAAAATTATATCTTTCATTGTGACCAATATTATATAATATTATTACAACATCAAACATCATCACAGGGATATATATTACGGTCACAATGATAAAATCTTAACACATGGAAATAGTCGTAGCGAATTGATAAAAATCATGAAATAATTGAATAAATTCTCAGACACACCAAACTTGTCAAAGAAACATGACACATGACCCAAAGATACGTGCCGTGGTTGCTTGTATAGATTTTCCATTTTTAATATTTTCATACGCTTCTTCGTACGTTGACACGTCGGCACAGGCTCGTTGCGTGATTCTTACGCATTGCAGAGGCATTTTTGCACACAGAAACTTAAAAAAAAGGTCCGTTTGACGTTAGATTTAATGTTTAGATGTGAAATTATCATGACAACTGACAGCCGACAAACTGTTACAACCGTACCCAGCAAAATTGTTACAATTGTCCCCAGATGGTTTTTTCTACTTCAAAGTTAGAATTCGATTAATTTTCTCAGGCTGGAGGCTTCAAAAACCGCGAAAGTTGACACAAAAATGTCCAAGGAAGCTTATGAAAAAAAAATGACTATATATAGCACAGTAATCGAGATATTCTTGTTTATCGAAAGCCGCAAAAGTTTACTTTGGGCCTGACAATACCGATACACCTCTCTGGTCAAGTCTGTTTAGTGCGGATGTCTCTAGCCTAGTAATCAAATGTGAGGAACTGCAAGACGCATTATGTGCCTGCGGGACACAGTGGTGCCTGTTATAGTTTGGGAGATATTCGCTATGTTACAACTGTACCCTGTTACTTTTGTCCCCGGTCTCCTCTATTTATGCAATAACATCGATTTTTTTCGCCTTCTCGTATAATCTGCAATTAATTAATGAATTCGACTGCTTTATCTAGAAGAAATTATGAATCTTCTAACATCCGCGGAGAGAGGCTGTGTAAATAAATCGGATATTTGGAAAAAGACGCTGATTAATTGCAGAAAAAGTATAAAACAAAATTTATCTCTAAGAATTTTCAGTATCATGATCGTTGCTTCGAAAGCAGAGTGAAAGCAACAATTCCTCATCAGCCTTTCTTTGTTTTGCTCAAATTTACTTGAAAATAATCGCAACTTAATTTTGAATCACAATGAATAATTGCGACAATAAAAATTCGACCAATTCACTGATTTTTTCATTTGTTTATACAAAAACTAACGGTAATGAGATCAAGTAAATGTATTGACCATGATAATTGTTGGACGGATTGTTGAAGGTCATTGTTTATAAAAAAAAATGAGCGACTGTTATATCGCCCGTAAATAACGGGTATCGTAGATTCAGGTACGCGAATGTTATCTCTAGCTGGATGAAATGTTGGGAACTCGACAGAATGGACAGTGTCCATTTCGTAGTAAAGCCAACTCGTAATCGTCCGCATGAAACAGCTGAAGAAAAAACGAAAATTCATTAAATTATTGAAGCAATTTGTTCTAATTTGTGGTATTTTATGGTCTGTTACATTGAATTTTTGTCTCACCTTCAGACATGACTTGCAAAATGTGACTTGCAGATCGGTCAACAAATTCCTAAAGTATCGAGTTTTGAATGGCTTTGGCCATTTAACGATGATCACACTCGAGGGTTCCATACTTTTGAGTACGCTTCGTCCGACTCGTATCGTTGAACCACCTAATTTTTCCTGCAAAAAAAGCACCAACAGTCCAATAAAGTCAATAACTTCGAAGTCTCTTTGATTTTATGTATACAAATTCACAAAGTAAATCTAAGTGACTCTAATAAAGCTCTAGAGGGGTTGATAGGGTGAGTTTTAACTCAAACGAGTATATTTTCGTGTTCTTACGTTTTTTCATAGGATATTTTCTTTTATTTCGAAAAAAAACCCGCAAAACCCTCATCTTAATCACACAATCCTTTATCACAAAGTATGGCAATCAAATTTGGCTTCCTCGTAAAGGAAGCTTTGTTAACTATCGAAAAACATGAGTAATCAACGTGCAAATTTGCCAAATTCTCTCAAATTTACTTCTTGTTAAATTTGATTTTTGCCAAATTCAATAGCAAACAACCTTGATCACTATTTTGAATGTGGACAAAATTTCAGTACAATATCTCGCAAATAGCCGAAGTTAGAGTAAGCTATTTTTCAAAGAAACCAACATTTGATACAATTTTAATCATTCGATCGATATTCGCCAAATTTAATAACGAACATTCTCGATAGCTGTATTAGCTCTGTGTAAAGTTTCAGTGCAATATCTTAAAAATTGCACAAGTTAGAGCGTTTGCACTATTTTTGAAAAAATTAAAAATTTCATAACATGTTAACCTCTCGATGGATTTTTGCCAAATTTAATAGCGAACAACGTCGATAGCTATATCATCTCTGTGCAAAGTTTCAGTACAATATCTTAAAAATTGCACAAGTTAGAGCGCTTAAGCTATTTTTCAGAAAATTCAAAATTTCATAAAATTTTAATCCTTCAATACCAAACAACTTTAAGGATGTTGAGTCCCTATGAAATCTTTAAATGTTAATTGTTCAATAAGGTTTTACACGACCTCCTGAATACTTCATGTAAAAACATATTAAATTTTCAGAATTCTATCATCATTACTTCAACCTCCTTAAGGGCTAAAATGAAAAATGATGAGAAAATTCTGAAAATTTTGTATGTCTTTGTATGAAGTATTTAAGAGGTCGTGTAAAAATTTCACGACGATTAGGAAGCTCGTTATTAAAATATTACCATTTTGTTAAGAACAGTTTTTTAAACAAATAAAAAAAATATTTATCCATAAACTTCGTTTTTTTTCCGTTGCTTTCAATATAGTGTAGATATTAAAAAATGGAGGTCAAAAAAAAAAATTATCGCAAAGTTATATCAGTTTCCATAAGACTACATTTAATTTAATTTAATTTGTTAATGTTAATTGTTCGAGCTTCCTAATCGTCGTGAAATTTTTACACGATCTCTTAAATAATTCATCCAAAAACATACCAAAGTTTCAGAATTTTCTCATCATTTGCGATTTGGGACTCAACATCCTTAATAGCTATACTAATTCCGTACAAAGTTTGAGTGCAATATCTTGAAAATTGCAGAAGTTAGAGCGTTTACGCCATTCTTGCAAAAACGAAAAAAGTCGATAAAATCTGAACACCCGTTATAATTAAAACAAAATTTTTTCATAATGAAGAGCAATTGGTGCTCGACAAGTGTGCCAAATTTTAGCTCGATATCTCGAAGCGTTCTCGGGTTATTAATTATTTACATCTGAAATTCAGGACACACACACATCCGGACATTTTTTCTAAATATGATTTCTCGATGTTTGAGGACATTTTGAACACATTAGCATAAAAATCTCGAAAAATAATTATTTTTACGAAAACAAAGCTTCCTTTCTGAGGAAGCAAAAGGATAATTTCGTTTCTCATAATGGATAGCTCACCTCGTATCGCATTAGCCGAGCTGTAAATAAATCGGCTTCATTCGACGACAGCGTCAATTGATCCTCAACGAGTGTCGTACCGTCGTCGTGATGTATGGGCTCTTCTATAAGTCTCTGAGCTTCTTCATCGGTAATACTGTCGTCGAGCTCGAATTCGACCAGGGGCAAGATTTCTGCAAAATTTGGTTTAAATAAAAAGAGAGCCACGAAAGGGAGAAATTTACGTCGGGATGGGATGTAAAAGAAGGAAACGTCATACTTTGTGATAAATACTCATGGAACAATCTGTTTAGCGGAAATTCGTTATCAGCGGAACTCCTTCAATGAGTATTTTGGATATTCTTACCAAACATTACGAATGAATGTTGAAATTTGAGACCGCACTGAACGCACTGATTGCTCGGTGCATTACTCGCTGGCAAAAGTGCATTGAAGGTCGAGCATCTGTAGCAAAGTGGCAACAATTCCTCCGGATCTCTGTACTGATAAGCCCTGGCTCCCAATGTCGAAACTTCTATCTGCGCCGAAAGATTATCCGGTATCTTCATTCCTCGCATTCGCTCGAGCAATTGCATTGCCAATTTGTTCGCACCGAGCAAACGTGCTTGTTTCACGAGGGCGTACGTTATTGTAAATTTTGATATACCATCGACGCGAATATCCTCACTCTTCATCAGTAGGTATCTCGATATGTTGAACAGAGCCTCGGGCATAAGTGAGGTAAAAGGCTCTTCCTGTGCAAAAGAAAAAAAATTCGATTCAGCGAATTAATGGTGTTTGGAAAGGTACAAAAATGTTCATTCAAACTTTTGCCACGGGGTTTGTGTATTACCAATAGAGTTGTGAAAATAGTAATGTAAAAGTAATGCATTACCCATTACTTCAAACAATGTGTATTGGATAAGTTTGCCATAAAAAATTACAAAAGTAACGTGTAATGAATGAATGTTCCATTACAAATGAAATCAGTAATGTGTAATGGATGCGTGTTCCATTACAAATAAAAAAAAGTAATGTGTAATGTATGCATGTTCCATTACAAATTAAAAAACGTAATTTGTAATGGATGCATGTCCCATTACAAATAAAAAAAGTAATGTGTAATGGATGCATGTGCCATTACAAATAAAAAAGTAATGTGTAATGGATGCGTGTTCCATTACAAATAAAAAAGTAATGTGTAATGTATGCATGTTCCATTACAAATAAAAAAGTAATGTGTAATGGATGCATGTCCCATTACAAAAAAAAAAAAAATAATGTGTAATGGATGCGTGTCCCATTACAAATAAAAAAGTAATGTGTAATGGATGCATGTCCCATTACAAATAAAAAAAAGTAATGTGTAATGGATGCATGTCCCATTACAAATAAAAAAGTAATGTGTAATGGATGCATGTCCCATTACAAATAAAAAAGTAATGTGTAATGGATGCGTGTCCCATTACAAATAAAAAAAGTAATGTGTAATGGATGCATGTCCGATTACAAATAAAAAATGTAATGTGTAATGGATGCATGTCCTATTACAAATAAGAAAGTAATGTGTAATGGATGCGTGTCCCATTACAAATAAAAAAGTAATGTGTAATGGATGAGTGCTCCATTACAAATTACAATTGAACAAAAGTAATTTGTAGTGGAGAATATTCCATTACAAATTAGTGTGTTTTTACCAGAATTTGGAGCATGTACTATTCTGTTCAAAGGTAAGACTATTAATTTTTCAATGAAAATAATTTGTGTGTATCAAGTTTTTGTTAACTTTACTATCGTAGTGGTAAATGTAAAAATTGCAATTCAAGAAAAACTTATAGGTGTCAGTGTATTTAACTTAATATACACTATATTAACTTAATGTACACTGACACCTATAAACAGTGATTTTTTTAAGTAATTCTTACTCCATTGTAATTTTTACAAGAATGGAGTAAAAATTACTCAAAAAAATCACTGTTCATACATTTAACACTACGATAGTAAAGTTAACAAAAACTTGATGCACACAAATTTTCATTGAAAAATTAATAGACTTACCTGTGAAAAAAATAGGAACCTGCTCCAAATTGTGGTAGAAATACACTAGTTTGTAATGGAGCATTCATCTTTCATTCATTACATATTACTTTTTTTATTTGTAATGGCACATGCATCCATTACACATTACTTTTTTATTTGTAATGGCACATGCATCCATTACACATTACTTTTGTATTTTGTAATGGTACACATCTCCATTTCACATTATGCAGTGTAATGGGTGATGAATGCCATAATGCATTATCAAAATGATGCATTATTTACAACTCTGGATTACCAAGTACTTGAAGACCTCGTGATAAGCGTAATAGATGTCAGCCTTGTCGGAGTACTCGAAAAACGTGTTTTTCATGTCTTCCGGATTTTTCGACAAATCCAAGCTGAGCTGTGACAGAAGCCAGCAGAAATACGAAGCATCGCGATATCTTCTTTCCGTAACGGCATTTTTAGCAAGCATCGTGAGCACCCCGATTGATTCTTCAGGCTGACCAGCCATTTGAAAAGCTACAAATTTCATGACCTTCTTTTATTTCAATTTGCAAAACGGGTTTTATGGTTTTGAAGAAATACTTGATTTCAAATTTACCTTCTTGAGCCTCGGAAAAACGTCCAGTCTCTGCAAGCCATCGAGCGTAAGGTCCGTAGACGCGGGATTTCAGTTTTGGATTTCTCTCGGCGAGCTCGAAGGCCTCGGGCCAGGCTTGAGCATCGACGAGGACATCAGCGACGTCAGGATCATCACCGAGACGACTAAATATCTCGGCTGCCCCGTGAGTAGCTCCCAATTGACGCAATTTCTTCGCGATCATCGATAAACTGTCGCGCTCAGCTTTGTCCAATTGTCGGCCAACTTTGATCAGCATGTCGATCCAGCCATATTCGGCGATGATGTTTATGGCACGCTGGACATCACCGGCTGAAAGGAACATTTCTGCGGCTGCTCTTGGCTCCCCCAAACTTTTTGCCCATTCGGCCCTGCGTCTCAGAAGAATCGTCCGATCCTGCAAATTTCAAAAATGGCCCGAGTTCATTCTATTTTAACCCTTTAACGACTGGTGGGTCACATACGACCCACCTACTTTAAAAACGCAGAACTTTCATAAAAATGAACATATCAACATTGGTAAGGTCGCATTTTGAAGATGAAAGATGCATCTAATGATGGAAAATTCGGCAAACGCAAAAATGAAATGGTATCGATAACAATTGTAATATTCTTTTTACCCCTTTAACGGCTGGTGGGTCACATACGACCCACCTACTTTAAAAACGCAGAACTTTCATAAAAATGAACGTATCGACATTGTTAAGGTCGCATTTTGAAGATGAAAGATGCATCTAATCATAAAAAATTCGGCAAACGCAAGAGTTGCACCCCTTTAGTCTCACACCCTGTCAAAAAGTGCGAAAATTGCGAAAAATTGAGAAATGAGCATAACTTGCAGGCAAAATTTTTTTTAGAATCGCGAGCTCAAGTGTGTACTTTGAAATAACATCGAAAATTTATAGCAAGAATATCCAATCGGAAAACTACCCCTAACAGTAACGAAACATCGAAAACCACCACTACAAATGGCGATACGCCCAAAAGTGAACTTCCATTGACGTTCAGTTCATATATTCTTTCGAAAACGCATGAAAAATGTGTATCAAGAACATCCGATTAAAAAACTACCCCTAACAGTAACGAAACATCGAAAACTACCCCCAAAAATGGTGATACGCCCAAAAGTGCACTTCCATTGACGTTCAGTTCTGAAACACTCGTATTTCGATTCAGATCAGAATAGAATAACAGAAAATGCGATAATAACATTTTATCCCTCGAGGGGTCAAATTCTCCCAATTGAGGGGTAGTTCATAAGGGTCGATTGATTCGTAAGTTCTTCGGAATTCCACTGCGTGTTCTGGAATGACTTTTCCTCAATTTCTGACAGAAATGAACGATGGGAAATAAAATTAAGATGTTTTCAAGTGATTGGGGTGTTTTTTTAAATTTCGGGGTAGTTTCTGAGTACGAACTTTGCCAAACGCTCCAAAAAAAGGTGTTGAAGGGTCAAAGGGTATCTAATAGAGTAATTTCAAAATTCATGGATTTAAAAATAATACCTGGGTATTGCCAGTGGCTATGAATTCTTGAGCGATATCGAACATTCGCAGATCCGAATACATGTCGAGTGCGTACTGCTGCAATCCGGCTTTCTGATAGAGTCTCGCTGCATCACGGAGTTTTCCCATCGAAGCCGCCGCCGTCGCCATGCAAGCTTCACGACCCCACTCTCCGGACTTGAACTTTTCCTCGATCTCGGCGACCACTTCGATGTAGCGAAGTTTCTTCATACGCGCGAAAGCCGAATGCGCAACATTGAGTTCCAATTTTTCCAAAGCAGCCATTCCGAGCGCGAGCCAATCGTTCTCCGCGACACCGAGACAAGCCACAGCGTAAGCATCGTCAAAGTTTCCAATGTCAAGATATTGATACATTGACGAAGATAGTGGTATCTGCAAAAATTTAACGTTATTTACGATTAAGGCGATGGCAAGGCTTCGCGCTAGTCAAATTGAAATACATAATTTTGGAAATCATTTTGACAAAAAATAAAAATATAAAAACATGATTTTAAACTGCAATAACTAGATTTGGATTTCTCATACGCCAAAAAAAAGAAAAAACTCCATTTTGCATATGGAAAAACGTTCATGTAGGACGATTTCTAAAATTAATCGAATTATTATTTTGATGGTTCATCAGTTGATGCGAATTTTTGTCAGTAAACAATTGGATCCGTACCTCCACTGTGACGATTGTCGGCCCGTTGAGGCAATAAACTTTTGAGCCATTGTGACCGACCACGAAACCATTAAATTTTTGTTTGTATTCCGGAAAATTAGCGACCTTGAGTGCGAGATAATCAGCCCCGGAAAAGCACATGATGTCCTCGAATGCTCTATTAAAAGCGACGCTCGTAACATCCTGATATTCTCGCAATTTTTCGTCGGTGCAAAGATCAAACACAGACAGGACACTGGTCTCACTGACGACTGCAAGTTTTTCTTTCAAGGAACTTATGTCCAAGCATCTCACTGCGCTGTCGACTTTGGCAAGATGAGCCGGAAATGGATTGTCCATGTATATTTTCATCACTTGACCCGATTTCAGACCTAAAGAAGAAAAATAATACAAACTTTAATCAAAGAAGGAATTAATTTTTCTAATTTTGCTTCCTCATAAAGAAAGCTTTGTTTTCGTGAAATTTTTTTTTCGAGATTTTTATACCAATGTGTTCAAAATGTCCCAAAACATCGGGAAATCATGTTTAGAAAAAAATGTCCGGATGGATGTGTGTATGTGCGTGTGTGTATGGGGCATTCCATACCAAGTCGACCTGAGTGTGACCTTCGACCTCGCTGTTTTCGTTTACGATTTTTTATATGATTCTTCCAACTCAAAATAGCATTCAGAATTTTTTTCACATTTTTAAAACCAAATTTGAGTACGTTATGAATTTTTGAACATTTTTTTCGAAAACCTCGAGGGCCGTAATTTAAAAATCTGAAAAAATTCTCGAAAAACCGGAGACAAAAATGAAAATTTTTTACTAAAAATTCATGATGTCCAGGATTTCCCTTCCACCTCGATTTTAGGTTTTTATGAAGAAAACGTAAAAAAAAAATAGATGCAGAAATTGATCTACCGTGAAAAGTGGCTTGAATATTTTTATCGTTAAGCAACAATTTCCAATAATAGTTGATCAATTTCTGCATCTATTTTTTTTACGTTTTCTTCATAAAAACCTCAAATAGCGGTGGAAGCGAAAGCTTGGACATTATGAATTTTGGGTAAAAAATTTTCATTTTTGACACCGGATTTTTGAGAATTTTTTTCAGATTTTTAAATTACGGCCCTCGAGGTTTTCGAAAAAAATGTTCAAAAAATCATAACGTACTCAAATTTGGTTTTAAAGATCTGAAAAAAATTCTGAATGCTATTTTGAGTTGGAAGAATCATATGAAAAATCGTAAACGAAATCAGCGAGGTCGAGGGTCACACTCAGGTGGACTTGGTATGGAATGCCCCGGATGTATCCTGAGTTTCTGATGTAAATAATTGATAACTCAAGAACGCTTCGAGATATCGAGCTGAAATTTAGCACATTTGGCCAGCACGAATTGCCCTTTATTCTGAACATTTTTTGTTTCAATTCTAACGGGTGTTCAGATTTTATCGACTTTTTTCGTGTTTGCAACAATGGCGTAAATGCTCTAAATTCTGCAATTTCCAAGATATTGCACTAAAACTTTGTACAGAATTAGTATAGCTATTAAGGTTGTTTGGTATTGAATTTGGCAAAAATCAATGGAAAGATTAAATTTTTATCGAATTTTGAATTTTTCGAAAAATAGCGTAAACGCTCTAGCTTGCACAATTTTCAAGATATTGCAGTCAAACTTTGTAAGGAACTAGCATAGCTATCAAGGTTGTTCGCTATTGAATTTGGCAAAAATTAAATTAGGCAAGAAGTAAATTTGAAAGAATTTGGCAAATTTGCACGTTTATTACTCATGTTTTTCGATAGTTAACAAAGCTTCCTTCATGAGGAAGCCAAATTTGATTGCCATACTTTGTGATAAAGGAAGGTGTGTGAACTATGGCTAAAGATGAGGAAGCAATGTGCCGATGTCCAATTTGGAGGGTTTTTATAAAGATTCTCATATTAAAACGCGTATCATTTGAAGGTTTCTTATTTAACGTTGCAAGAATTGGCTCATTGGCCTTCTACGGATTTCTCCTTCCGTAAGAAAAAAAAACTAAAAACGTATCAATTTTCTTGAATCAAACCTGCTATCAGACATTCCTGACCAGCTGGTCCACCAGCTACTTTGATATACGTTATCGGACTGTCGAGTATCCATTCGCGCTCGATCGCACCCGCAAAAGAGAGACTCTGCAAACGTTTCTCGAGACACAGCACGAGATGATTCGACGTTACAACCAATAAATTGCAATCCAACGTTTGTGACAATTTTTCACGAATCCGATAGTGCATTCCCTCGCTGTTGCCCGATGGCTCATATATTATGACTCTCTCGGGTAATTGAACCGCAAGACGATCGCGATAAACGGCAATACGACAAACAAGATCCTTGCACTTTATTCGGACTTTTTGATTCGTCACCAGATGCTGAATTATGACGTCCGTCATGTTCTCGCGATAGGCGTATCTGTCGCCGTACAAACCGTGCACGACGTTCCACGAGAGTTGCAAATACGTGATTGTGCCATCCTGACAACCGATTGCCTGAAAATTTTAATTTTACATTATTTTTTTGCTGAGTAAAAAACTAGCAAGAATCCTAACATCATAAATGTTGTCATCAATCATTGATCGTTGATTTTATTTTTTATGGATGATAGACGATCTTACGACGTGAGACGAGGACGGATGAACGGCGCAGCTCCAGACCCACGAAGAAAATGGGTCACCCACAGTTGCCAATTGTATCCCTTCGTGGGTCATCAGTAAACACTTTTCGTTGCTACCGCAAACTAGTATGTACTGACCCTCTGGAAAATGCGTGACTCTTAGTGGGATGAAATTCGTGACTCTCTCACGACCGACTTGTCTTCCAGCTATCGTATAAAATGATACAGTTCCACCCCATTCCGCAATGCAAAGTACGTCCATCGAATCGTCCCTGGAAATTGGACCATTTTTATCAAACTTTGTTATGAGCAAAGATATAATTGCCAGGGTTGCGAAATTTGTAATGTAAAGGTAATGCATTATTCATTACTTTTAGAATGTGTAGTGGAAAATATTTCCATTACCCATTACAATGTAGTGTGTATAACAAAAAGAAATCCATTACCCATTACAATGTAGTGTGTAATGGAAAACATTTTCATTATACCCATTAGAGTGTAGTGTGTAGTAGAAAAAATTTTCATTACTCATTATAATGTAGTGTGTAATGGAAGAAAATTTCATGACCCATTACAATGTAGTGTGCCATAGAACAAATTTCCATTACCCATTGCAATGTAATGTGTAAAGGACAAACATTGATTGCAATTTTGGGAATAGAAAAATATGGATGAATAAATTATTTATTGTAATGGGTAATGAAATTTTTTCATTACACACTACATTATAATGGGTAATGGAATTTTTTTCCATTACACACTAAATTGTAATGGGTAATGGAATTTTTTTCCATTACACACTACATTGTAATGGGTAATGAAATTTTTTTCCATTACACACTACATTGTAATGGGTAATGAATTTTTTTCCATTATACACTTCATTGTAATGGGTAATGGATTTTTTTGTCATTACACACTACATTGTAATGGGTAATGGACATTTTTTCCATTATACACTACATTGTAATGGGTAATGACATTTTTTTCCATTACACACTACATTGTAATGAGTAATGGACATTTTTTCCATTACACACTATATTGTAATGGGTAATGGAAATTTTTTCCACTACATAGTAATGGGTAAGGAAAATGGCAATGCATTACAGAAAGTAATGCATTACTTGCAACCCTGATAATTGCCTGTAAATCATCGAAAAACGACAATCATATTCCACGAAATTGGGTGCAAATAGATTATTACCGGAAAGGACTCCAGGATAAGCTCCAGATGGATGATCCGGAGGCTCTATCAATACGCGTTTTCTCCTCCGCATTCTAAAATAACAAATTGTTTGAAAATTAAAATCGTGAAAGGTTTAACTGTAAAATATTTACTTGAAAAAAAAATCATGATTTTTATTATTTATAATTATTTTATATTCGTATCTACTTTATTCCTGATGGACACATATCCAGCTGCAAAACCAATCGCTAAATACTGTCCGTCCTTTGTCCATGCGCAGCAATTAACTCGACCCCCTGATTTGTGCTTCTGAACAGCTTTTTGTTCGGCTGACCAAAAAGCCATATCAGAGATTGAACAACTGAGTAACTGATGGGATACGGGATTAAACTGCATCGATTGAACGGCATCATTGTGGCTAAAATAAAACGTGATTTACAAATTTTTGTCTCGCAATCATGATTTTTATCAACAAAATCAAAATTGTAAAAACCATACGAGTATTTTAATATTCCTTCCAACTTTGATGTCCAAATTATCACAGATTTGTCGGCGCTTCCGGAGGCAAACTTCTTACCATCTCTGGCATAACATACACAATAGACGGTATCTTTGTGACCTGAAATACAATACTCCAAAGTTGAAATTTTGTCCTTAAAAAAACCAACTATAATGTTCATTTTTTTTCAATGCATGGTTAAACAAAACCTTTTTTTCCCTATTAACCTTCGCTTAACTTTTATAAATTATTTCACCTTGGGATGATTTTTTTCTTCTTTTATCTTTATCTATTATATTGAATTTCAAATCTGCATAAAGTGCACATTCGTTGATATTGATACCTTTCAGGGGCTGTATCAAAGCGCCTTTAGTGGTTTCGTAAACAAGCACTTGTTGACCAGCCGCTACGACCAATTGCGTCCCATCCGGATTGAAGCACAGATCGTAGATACTGAAACGAGACAAAAACGTTTAAGAATGGATAGAAATTTCGAACGCAATCTAAGACCGGAGGCAATTATCGTTCGAGGGTTTAAAAAGTTTTGTTTTTTACCATTGTTCTGTCTTATCCTGAACTTTATCCACCCAGGTCAGATGGGCTCTCATAATTGTTAAAACGATCGAGCGATGTGTTTTTTTTTTAACGTATTTCAATCGTTATGATCTACGAAACGAATTGCATTGATTCTAGATGAACGATTTGTTTTGACATTAGTTCTACTTTGAGAAATGCTGGTTACCACGGAAACGCAACCAAAATGGCGCGCTTGGTATCGCGCGAGGATACCTCATGAAGATAAAAACTGCGAATGAAAATGTGCTTTCAGGATCGAAAAAATTATCGATAACATTATTTGAAGTATTTGAAGAGTATCGAAAAATGTTCAATCCAAATTATTGATACGGATAGTGAGGAAATTGGAATTCATCGTGAACCAACTGTACGAATATTGGACAAGTTTTGTAACCTCTCTCCTTTGACATTTACAGAATGGCAAAATATCGTAAGTTAATGGATAAACTCATCCAAAGGTGAAGAAACTGGCCATAAGAAATTTTTAAATAAAATTCATTTAAAATTTACAGTGCAAAACACTGGCCGGTTTTATAGGTTAGGAGGCGGATTATCTGCCATTATCTGCCGTTAATAATCGACTTCAATGAATCAACTTCTCACGCCCGATTCCTCCAACGTTATTTGTAATTTAAATGTTCATTTATTATTTAATTTATCACTAACATTTATCGTATTTTAATTTGTAAAAATAATAAAAAGGAATTCAGTAAACATTACAGTGGACGCTCCCATAATTTGACGCGTCGGGATCGGAAACGCTCCCAAAATGTGATTTTCTCCTCATTCTCCCACTCCCACTTCCGTGTCTCAGCGCATGCGCACTGTCTTTTTGCGCGGGAAATTCAAACTGTGAATTGTGCTTATTACAGGCATACATTTGCACATCCGACAGTGATATTATTGCACAATTTCGTAGGTTTACCAGAGATTTATTGTTTATAATTCTTGACGGAAAGAATCAAATATAAAATCAATCTATTCGGTTGTTAAAACACGATACAACATTCAACTAGACAACGTAAAGCAAACTTACATCTGCTTAGCACATTTTACGGAAGTTTCATATTTTCTGAAGTGTAAAAATTGCTTTTTCGTGGAGAAACATACCTTAATTGATGATAAACTTTAATTCATCGTGTTTAATTGCATGGAAAATTTGACAATTAAGGTTATGTTGCCTTGTGTCCTGTGTGGACTGCATTGTAGATTTGGAGTGGGAGAAACGCCGATAGGGGTTGTCAAATTATGGGAGCGCGTTGCCATGGTAACGCATCAAATTATGTGAGCCGTAAATTATGGGAGATTAAATTATGGTAGCGTCCACTGTATTATAAATTATAAAAGCGATGGAATAAACAATGTGCGGCGCATGCGCTGAATTTGGGACAAGTTGTTTTTGTCTTTCTCGCACATCCACCCCCGCGCTGGTCACGATCCTGGCGGCGTAAATAAGTTTCAAAATTCAGTACATTATGCGCACACGGTTTTGGGCCTTCGTGTCCAGACCAGGGGGTACAAGCCACCGTAGTAAATGGTGAGGCAAAGTTGCGCTGGTGGCGCCGTAGTAGACAGCCTAGGAACTAATGCCTATGACATATATATATACATATGTCATATATATAGGCTTACCCCCTCTCCACGACCCAAAGCAGGTTTATTATTATTATTATTATTTCGTTTTTAATGTCCCAGGATATAAAAATATAATAAAAATGCCAGTATTTTGTATTTCAATATATTTAAAATATTTCTTATATTTATTCGTCTTAATATATGTTTATTTGCAATATTCATTTTTACACATCACATATTTAACAAGCTTCTATGTAAAAGACAAACTTAAACTTTGTTTTTCTATTCGCGTATCACATTAAATTAATCAGTTATAACTTTGCAAAGTTTTAACCGCACAAAAAGTTTTGACATGAAATATTTAACGAGCTTTTATATATAAAACAAAGTTGATCAATTTTTACTATTCGCGTTTTACATTAAATTAATCAGTTATAACTTTGCAAAGTTTTAACCGCACAATTGGTTTTTACATAAAATATTTATAGAGCTTTTATATGTAAAACAAACTTAACAAGTTTTTGCTATTCGCGTATCACATGATATTAATCAGTTATAACTTTGCAATGTTCAGGCTGATGCCGTTTTGAAGGTAGCGCGAATGCCCTTACATTGAAAAATGTTTAGGCTGCTACATATCTCGTAGACGTTGTCCCATCCTGTATATCATACAAACATATGTTATTATGTATCCATGGCTAATGCCCACACACACATGCATATACATATACATGTATATACATATATGTAAGAGGCATTCCAGGATATTCCGATCAAAATCTTGCCTTTATGATTTAGATTTTTTTGTACATTTTGTATGCACAGAAACACATTGAAAAAAAAGTTTCCGACATTTTTTGGTCGCGCGTTCTCTGGAATTTCTTCTTTTAAAAAATGGTACCACTTTGTAAAATCTGAAAGAATTCAGAATAATCCAATGAAATGTAACATAACATCCAGGCTTAGTTATATTTCATGACATTATTCTGAATTTTTTCCGATTTTACAACGTGGCTGCTTTTCTGAAAAAAACCAGGAAACACGTGACCAAAATTTTTTTTAAATATTTGGGAAACTTTTTTTATGGGCTTTTTTTGTACAAAAAATGTAGAGGAAAATCAAATTCATCAAGGGAAGATTTTGATTGGAAAATCGTGGAATGCTTCATGCATGTATATAATGAAAAACGTAGTGCAGGTTTCCGAAGAATGTAGACGTTCAACATAGCGCTGTAATTGCTATCCTCGTTGACGATCATTTGAAGGCGTCTATAAAGTTTCCCGGCACCCGTTCCTACTTAAAGTGCCAATAGCATACTGCAAAATAAAGATTTTAGTATCTAAAGGATTACATATCAGGCTCTTACTTTTATTTCTTGTAGTACGTTGGCATTTTTGCTTCGCCGTTGACGCTACATTCCATCGTTCCTCCTGTTGTAAAGTCTCTGAAAAAATTTATAAAGATAATTAGCAAGGTTGAATTGGATTGGATTTTGTGGTTTGATGATTCAAGTTACGAACTTATGAATAAAGCAAATTTATAGCAGATTTTGAAAGTAGTACTGTTTTCATACTTCATACATTACATTCAATACATACCTGTAGACGACATTCCGGGAATTTCGATGGGATCTCCTCCAATATTCGCTTGAACTTCAATGCATATGGATGGTTGCCTCTCATCTTTTTCGCTATTGTCGCTCTGCACTGATTCTTCAATTCTGCATGGATGCTCTGAAATATTTCGATTATACGTTATAAGAGAGGTCACATTAGGAACACGGATATTATTGAAGATTGTATACAGATTGTGTATATACTCGTGGTAAGTTACCTTGCAACACTTCCCATTGCGTGTTTAGCGTTCCAGCTTGAGGATCCTGGTTCGGAGTAGTATTGAGCAGAATAGTGTCTGCATATGTTGACACGTCAAGTTTTTCTGGAAAAGAATTCAAAACAGTTTTTAAATAAATCGATTCATTACTTTATTGATGGAAGAATAATTTTGCTGTTATCTTGTCGAATCCTTCTTATGAGAAAAATATTACTTTTAAAAGGACAGCGGAACTTAGCACAGATAATTTTATTGTACGCACAAATAAAATTGTCTGCGCTAAGTTCCACTGTTCTTTTAAAAGTAATATTTTTGGTCGAAATGGAGCATTCAATATTTTAACTAACACCAACCTTTTCTAACACCAACCTTCATTCTGATATTAGTTCAAAGTATTAAACAAAGATCATGAAATTACCTGGGAGATTCAGAGTCGGAATTGCAGTCGTGCTCAGTTTTTTTGCCAACACATATTTTTGTTCAAAGTGAGCCAAACACAAACGTCGACAAGTTATATGTATCAGAGAAACATTCAGCAGCTGAGGATTCCCGCTTGCAGCCAGCCACTTCAAAAACCGATCAAACTCCATCATGGGGTTTGGGAATCTGAAGAAGCGTTTAGCTTCTGACGAACATCCCGCTACGAAACACTTCCCCGACATAGCTGTTACAAACAAAAAACAGAAATGTTTTTTTACATTCTTAATACTCATAAAAATGTTGCAGTTTGTTATCAATACTACATATTTGCCAAATAAAGAAATATTCTGTTAAGAATTCAACTCAACTTCAAAATACGAGAAGAGGTTAGTTTCATAAAAAAATGAGATATATTTACCTTGCTTTGGTGAAAATCAAAAATAATGATGAAAACGATCGCCCGATACGATATACTTGACTTTTCTGCAAACTGAACAATATATTTTCAAAAGAATAACAAAAAACAGTCCAAAAAACGCTGCGATAAACACACCCTGACTCACTATGATGACGCGCTGCACGCAACAATCTAAGATGGCGGACACCTGCCAGCCTGCGCGAGCGAGATAGAAAATCGATGCAATGGCTTATGGGTAGCGACACTAGCGCTCCTAGTATTCAGCCTAGGCAAAACTTTGCCTCGGCCCTTCCTATCTGTGCTTGGACCCCCTGGTCCAGACCTACATAAAACAGTGGTAATTGTGCTAATTCGATAATATATTCGCGAGGAAGAAAAAAAAGTACCACCGTTTAGGTATAATCGAATAAAGTCCCGTGCTGGTTGAATAATTCGGATCAATCGGGAAGAGAAAAAAAATAACAAAAAAGTGAAACTCGAGAAAGATATCGTGTTCTTTTTTTGTTCCTCTTCGAGAATAGGTTGCGTCTTGTATATATTCACTGGCGCGAGAACGTTTATTTCTTTCACTGCCGCAAGAAGATGGCTCTTCGCAAAGTGAAGGGCAATTTGGAACGGATGTTTGACAAGAATCTGACAGATCTCGTGCGGGGTATTCGCAATAATAAAAACAATGAGGTAAACTTTTATTCTTCAAAATTTCGTCCTAAGGTTCTCCTATTTTTCTTATCGGAAAGAGAAATTAATCTCGAAATTATCGTACCATACATTCGAAAGTTCTCTCCTATCTTCTTTTCGTGAACTGCTCCGCTTAACTTTTTGTGGGTAATTTTTTTTTTTTAGGCTAAGTACATCGCACAGTGTATCGAGGAGATTAAGCAGGAATTACGTCAGGACAATATAGACGTAAAGGCTAATGCTGTTGCCAAGCTGACATATGTACGTATCGCTATTAATCCAAATCTCACATAGCCCAGCATACTTTTTATCATATCAAATATACATGTATGTGATTACGTCTCGCTGCCTGGAACTCTTTTCACAAATTCATTCAATCTATGCATCTTTACTCCAAAAAAACTTTTATGGCAATGACAATAACGAAATTGGAGCATTTTTTAATTTTTTCATAAAAATGTTCACATTATTTTAGGATATAAAATATGTGTATGGGCTATGCGCAAAATTTCTACAGGATTATTCATTATGCTGATAAATTGTCATAGCAACAGTACCAATGAAATTCGAACATTTTTAAATTTTTTCAGACGCTTATGAGGCGATCCATGTCACTTCCGCCAGTAAAAAAAAAAATTCCACAAATAATTTTGCAAAAATCGAGTTACTTTATTGAAAAATATTCACAGAGTGTCGAAATAAAAAAAAAAAATTCTAACGTTTTTTCTTGTTGATTACCATTTTTTAACATTTTTCCATTCAAATGGCTGTATCTTTGGTAGGATTTAACGTATTTACATTTGTAAAAAACAAAAATCTGCGTCTTTTTATGGCCTTCCACAAAAAAATTCATTTAGATTTTATTGAGCAAGACGAACGTCCGTTTCAGCGCAAAATATGCAAAAATATTTTTTTCCTCAAGGAAAGACACTCGTTATTTTATTTTTTTAAATTTCCCCGAATTGTGAGTACGAAAAACGAATTTTTGGTATTTTTTATATTATGAGATTCCTAAACACTGGGAAGTAACAGCTATTTTTTTTTTCATTAATATATTAATAAATATATTAATAATATTTTAAAAAATGGTAATCAACACGAGAAAAAAACGTCAGAAATTTTTTTAAAAATTTCGACACTGCGAATATTTTTCAATAAAGTAACTCGATTTTTCAAAATTATTTGTGAAATTTTTTTTGTTTACTGGCAGAAGTTACATGGATCGCCTATTTAATTAAATTCAAAAAAATGAATTTATTTAATGAATTTAATGAATTTATTAAATTAATTTAATTTAATGAAATAAAAAAAAAAATAACGAGTGTCTTTTCTTGAGAGAAAAAAATATTTTTGCATACTTAGCTGAATAAACAAGCTATCTGGTCCATGCAATGGTTTAGCTGGACATTTTTTTTTTCAAGTGAGTGCAGCCAAAAAAGAAAGTAAAAAAATTTGCAACATTTTTTTTTAACACTATTTCTTGAGATTGCGTGGAACCTGTAGCTACGAAAAAATTTTCACTGATTTCAAAACTAGAAACTTGAAGCTTCAAAATTCTTTTTTGAGACCTCGATACGAGCTTTTTTTACTGAGATACAGCATTTTTAAAAACCACTAAGAATTTAAAAACAAACCAAATCACGTCAATAACTAATGTAACGGACTACAGTTAACGGAAGCTCAATGTAACGGAAGTTAAGAAGACCGTTAATAATTTTTTTATTAAAATTAAAAGTTGAAACGTTTCGCAATATGTTGACTTCGTTAATTAACAATTAACGGATTAACTTTCTGCCCAGCTTTGTATAAATATCTAGCAGCTTTTGTTTAGATCCCCAAAATTCAACTCACACGATTATTCATCCATCCAGGTTTACTCCGAAATACTCTTGTAATAACCAAATCCATCGAATTGGAGTATTTTTGCATTTTTTTAAAAACAAAATATCTTGTCCGCACATCTAGCTGCAAATGTTGGGATATGACATCAGCTGGGCTGGCTTCAATACCATCGAAGTCATGTCATCGGGAAAATTTACCTACAAAAGGATCGGCTATTTGGCCGCTAGTCAGAGCTTCCATATGGATACAGAGGTAAAATTTTCTAATGATTAAAGTATCAAATTGATTTTGTTTTTGCATGATTTATCTATCATTCGTAAAAGCTAAGTCAAAAAAAAATTGTATGAGCACTGAATGATGAGTTGAGGATTGTTCCATTTTTAGTTGAATGAAATTCAATTGAATCTTGAAAATTAATATTTTTTCCATCTTCTGCTTCAGCTACTCATGCTCACCACAAATATGATACGGAAAGACTTGAACAGCCAGAATCAATATGACGCGGGCCTGGCTCTGAGCGGACTTTCATGCTTTATAAGTCCGGATCTCGCGAGAGATCTCGTCAATGATATAATGACCTTGCTGACTTGCACCAAACCTTATTTACGAAAAAAAGCCGTGCTAATGATGTACAAAGTCTTTCTTCGCTTTCCGGAAGCTCTGAGACCCGCTTTCCCACGTTTGAAGGAGAAACTCGAGGATCCCGATAGCGGTGTGCAATCAGCAGCGGTGAACGTAGTTTGCGAATTAGCCAGAAAAAATCCGAAAAATTATTTGAGCCTCGCACCTATTTTCTTCAAACTAATGACCACATCAACGAACAATTGGATGCTCATTAAGATCATCAAGCTGGTGAGTTTGTCCAATCATTCGTGTTGCAATATCGACGTGAATGTTTCGACATTACGGATTAGGCTGTCCGTTATTTACCGATTTGGTTTTTTGTACAGTGCCCCCCAAACTTTTAGTTCATGACCTAACAAAAAATATCAGACCCAAAAAAGCCCTTAATATTCACATTAAACTTTGCCCCAAAGCCGATATATTTCCCGTTTAAATAACATGGGATTTTTCCACGCTTTGCATTTAATTTTTTTTCTCCTAAACAAGTATATGGGGCGTTCCACACCAAACCGGACACCATTTAGCTTTTGCATCTCTGATTTTTTTCAAAATTTTTTATGTTTTAGTATTGGTTGAAAGAGGTCTTCGTGATTTTTTTCAATTTTTTTTGTCGAGCCGTTTTCAAGATATCGATTTTTCAAAAATTAGGCTACTTTTTTTTTCAAACCCCCATAATTTTGCGAAAAATGGGCCAAATGGGACGTTTTTTTTTCAAAATTTTTGTTGTTAAACCTACTTACAATAAAAAATATCGAAACAAAATTTCAAACCGTATTTCTATGAGATTTTCAAGTTTTAAAAATAAATTGTTGATTTACAAAAAACACGTACTGATCGATTTTCTTAAATTTTTTTTTGTAAAAAACTGTCATCCATTTCACAACTTTTAAGCTTAACGAGATAATGGGTAAACGATGGGATCTATTTTTTTCGAATTTAAATTTAGTACCATTTAGCTTTTGTATCTCCGATTTTTTTCACAATTTTTTATGTTTTAGTATTGGCTGAAAGAGGCCTCTATGATTTTTTTCAAATTTTTTTGTCGATCCGTTTTCAAGATATAAATTGAATATGGAAATAAAATATGGAAATTAAAAAATCGAAAAGAAAAAAAATCGTTAGGCCTGAAAGTTGTGGAATGGATGACAGTTTTTTACAAAAAAAATTTAAGAAAATCGATCAGTACGTGTTTTTTGTAAATCAACAATTTATTTTTAAAACTTGAAAATCTCATAGAAATGGAGTTTGAAATTTTGTTTCGATATTTTTTATCAAAAGTACGTTTAAAAACAAAAATTATAAAAAAAACGTCCCATTTGGCCCATTTTTCGCAAAGTTATGGGCGTTTGAAAAAAAAAGTAGCCTAATTTTTGAAAAATCGATATCTTGAAAGCGGCTCGACAAAAAAAATTGAAAAAAATCATGAAGACCTCTTTCAACCAATACTAAAACATAAAAAATTGTGAAAAAAATCGGAGATGCAAGAGCTAAATGGTGTCCGGTTTAGTGTGGAACGCCCCATATATATAGCAATGAGAGATACATATTTAATATATTTAATAAAAAGGTCTCTTAAGATTTTCCAAAAAACTCACTCCTTCAAAAGTTATTCAAGGTTAAAGTTGAACTTATAAGGAATTTTTCAGATTTTCCTGCTTTGACGGCACAATTGTTATTATTTATATAAAAACTAATTGTTCATTTTGAAAAATATCTGATTCCGACTGTGCTATAATAAAAATGATTGAGAAATAATTTCGAAGAATGGAAAATAATATGGCTAACAAGTACACAAGTAACAAGATTGACCATGAATAACTTGAATCGTAAACTGATAAGAGAGCTTGTTTGTAAAGAATTTGTGCAAATAACGTTTTTACTCATTTTTATCATTCTGAACGACCTCTCATAATTTCGAAAACGTTTCAAATTCTTACCCCTCACCGATCTAAATTCCTACGGAAAATTCCTACGGAATGTACTAAAATTTACTTGTTAGCCACATTATTTTTCATTCTTCGAAATTATTTCTTAATCATTTTTATTATAGTACAGTCAGAATGAGACATTTTTCAAAATGAACAATTATTTTTTATCTAAATAATAATAATTTTGCCGTCAGAGCAGGAAAATCTGAAAAATTTCCCATAAGTTCAACTTTAACCTTGAATAACTTTTGAAGGAGTGAGTTTATCGAAAAATCATCATTTTTGTAGAGCGTTCAATTTCCTACCAAAATATGTATCTCTAATTACTATATATTTACTTGTTTAGGAGAAAAAAAATTAACTGTAAAACGTGGAAAAATCCCATGTTATTTAAACGGGAAATATGTCGTCTTTGAGGCAAGGTTTAATGTGAATATTAAGGGTTTTTTTGGTCTGATATTTTTTGTTAGATCATAAACTAAAAAATTGGGGGGTGCTATAAAAAAAACCAACTTGGTAAATAACGGACAGCCTATTACGGATGTACGTTGCAATTTTGAGGACGAAAATCAACGAGTGGGAAAAAAAAACCTCAATTTCGTGTTTTGTCTTTTTTCGCCTTTGCTCGTGAATAATTTGTCAACTTAAAATACAAAGGCAAACTTCGAAGTTCGTGGCTTGAATCGACATTTGAAAAACTGAAATTATCGTTTTCATGCTCATTTTTCATCCGATTTTTTCTCACTCTATCTTTTGTTCATTTAGTTCTCAACGATTACGCTCATTGAGCCAAAATTGGGTCGTCAGCTAACTCAACCGCTCATTGACCTAATATCAAGGTTGTTTTTCTCACGTTTTAAGATTAAAACGCTAGATTTTTTCGTTACGGGGTTACGCTTGTAGTTGACTGTTGAAAGAAAATCTGAATTTTCAAGCATTCTTTTTGAGGAACCCGCTCAGGTTCAATAAATCATTTGTTTACACATTTAGCAGCATTTTTCGAGTACCTTTCACATCTTATATGAAAAATTCGAATTTTCTTACGAAGTTCACTGCTCATCGGAAATGATTGAACCTGTAATAAATACAATAAATAGTTTATTATAGAAAATTCAAAGAAATTTTTACAGTATGATCTTGCTCCTGAATAGAAAATTTAAAAAAATATCAATAAAAAAAACGATTGTTTAAAAATTGTAACTAGGTTAATCCCAATTGAATCAACTTGGAATTTAATCTTCTAAGAAATCGTTGCAATATTAAAATGGAATTTTTCAAAAACATCAACTAGACGTATCTCAAAAAAAATGTGTTTGTAAACATTTTATTGAGTAAACTATACACGTGAATGAAATTCGATTTCTCCAAATCGAAATTTACCATTTTGTACACATTTGAAACAAAATTCCAGTCGATTAGAGTATAGTTTTCTTAAAAACAAAAATGAGCAAACTCTCACACTTTAGAGATTTCTATGGTGTTTTCCTCCCACAATGTCGTTCGTAAAATGTTTCTTTGAACTTTTTTGTAACTTTTAATTTTTCTCTTCGCAAACATGAACAGCGGGATGATGATTTTTCGTAGGCTTCGTAACGTAAATGTGTATCTCTAGAAAAATGTAAACGTGTCCCTCGCAAAACCTGTAATATCGTATGATTCTCCGTAGTTTTGTTGATTGTTCAATGCTCCATTACATTTGCAGTTCGGCGCCTTGACACCTCTAGAACCTAGGCTTGGAAAAAAGCTCATAGAACCTTTGACCAATTTGATTCACAGGTAACAAAAACAATTCCGCTGTAAGAAGTTAATTTTATCGTTAATTTTTTTTTTCAAAATTCACATGCAAAGTAGGAATGGGTGACGTTCCAATCGGTTATTGATGTCCAATAATCAATTCTTTAAAACAATGGATTATCGGAAATCAATATTTTTCAAAAAGCACCAGAATATCAATTTACTTCAATTATTAAAAAATGCGAAACTGCATTGAGCAGGAAAAATAGAAATGAATAGCGATTTTAGTCTATTCTCGGCAGGGTTGCAAACAATGCATTTACACTTTCAATAACCATTAACTCTTATTTTCACTAACCATTAACATTTAATGGTTAATGGAATTTATTTCCATTAACCATAAAATATTAATGGTTAATATAAATTATTTCCATTAACCATTAAATGTTAATGATTAATGTAAATTATTTCCATTAACCATTAAATGTTAATGGTTAATGTAAATCTTTTCCATTAGCCATTAACCATTAAATGTTAATGGTCAATGAAAATAATTTTCTTTAACCATTAACATTTAATGATTATAATGGAAATAATTTCCATTAACCATTAACATTTTTATTAGCCATTAAAAAAGTACTGATTAATGCATTACTTTTTCATTAAAAATTTCGCAACCCTGATTCTCGGTATACGAAAACATTCAAGAAAATATAAATTGTTTTGAAAAAAATATCTGTGCTTAAATTATCGGATAACATCGCCCATCCTTAATTAATGCAAAGTCAGCTGTAGCGAAATAAAATCATGATATATAGAAGTAAGCTATTTTCATAAATTAAAAATACGATAAACAGTTGATAATCCTTCTATCGTTGTTGTTCACAGCACGTCTGCAATGTCTCTGCTCTACGAGTGCATAAACACGGTGATTGCAGTACTGATATCCATATCATCGGGTATGCCGAACCATTCCGATTCCATACAGCTTTGCGTGCAAAAGCTCAGAATATTGATCGAGGATTCCGATCAAAATTTAAAATATCTCGGATTATTGGCAATGTCGAAAATTCTGAAGACTCATCCGAAGAGCGTGCAGGCTCACAAGGATCTTATAATGCAGTGCCTTGACGACAAAGACGAAAGTATTAGATTACGCGCATTGGATTTGCTATACGGAATGGTATCGAAGAAAAATCTCATGGAAATAGTGAGAAAATTGATGATACACATGGATAAGGCCGAAGGAACGACCTACCGCGATGAATTATTGTCTAAAATCATTCAGATATGCTCGCAAAATAATTATCAATTTATAACGTACTTCGAGTGGTGAGTACATTTTTGTTTCTCAATTTCTTTATAGTTGGGTCATTCCATGTGAAATCGACCAAGAGTTGGAATCGACCCCTTTCAATTTCGATGAGATTTGGTCAGAAGTTTTCGTTTTTCATAAAACGAAGTTCTACCAAAGGAACAAAATTTAAACATTTTTTTTCGAAAGTTATGGAAAATTCAAAATTTTCAAAAAATCATTTTTTAAATATCTCGAAAAATGATTTTTTGAAAAATGATGAATTTGGAGAATTTTCAAAAGTCAGGAAAATTCAAGTTCCGTATTAAATTTTTGGTTCCATTTTTTTAAATTATAATACCTTGTACTGATCTTAAAAGATTCTGAAATTTTCAGGATGGTGTTTTTTGTTTCAAAAATATACATTTTTGAATGTTTATATAATTTTTTTTTATTTACCAAAATACTGTTACTTTTACTTTTTTTTACTGCTCAAAATTACAAAACTACATGATTGCTCAACTTCACTTAACCGAGAGGCTACGAAAAAAATATGCCGAATTTTTTATTTTTTTTAAATGATGAATTAGCAGAATTTTGAATTTTCAAAAATCGTGAAAATTCAAGTTCCGTATTAAATTTTTGGTTCAATTTTTTTAATATAATACCTTGTACTGCTCTTAAAAGATCATGAAATTTTCAGGATGATGGTTTTTTGTTTCAAAAATATAAATTTTTGAATTTTGGTAAAAAAAATTATTATTTTATTACCAAAATACTGTTACATTTACTTTTTTTACAGCTCAGAATTACAAAACTACATGATTGCTCAACGTTACTTAACTGAGAGGTAAAAAAAAAATTTTTTTAACCAAAATTCAAAAATTTATATTTTTGAAACAAAAAACCATCATCCTGAAAATTTCATGATCTTTTAAGATCAGTACAAGGTATTATATTAAAAAAAATGCAATCAAAAATTTAATATTGATCGTTGATTTACACTATTTTTAAAAATTAAAAAATTCATATTTTTGAATAAGCAAAAAACACCTTTCTGAAAATTTCAGGATCTTTTAAGATCAGTACAAGGTATTGTATAAAAAAATTGATCCAAAACTTTAATACAGAACTTGAATTTTCACGATTTTTGAAAATTCAAAATTCTCCAAATTCATCCTTTTTCAACATTTTTTTCGGAATATATATTTTTTTTTCGTAGCCACAGGTATACTCTTCAAGATGAACCCAAAACGATTTTTTCGTAACTATAATAGTTTTCGAGATATTTAAAAAACAAAACTTAAAAGATTTAAAAGTTGTAAAATTTTGAATCTTGCATAAGTTTCGAAAAAAAATGTTTAAAATTTTTTCTTTTGGTAGAACTTCGTTTTATTAAAAACGAAAACTTCTGACCAATTTTCATCGAAATTGAAAGGGGTCGATTGTAACTCTTGGTCGATTTTACATGGAATCACTCAGTTGATCATTTTTTCAAATACATTTTTTATTTGCATCTCAGGTACATATCGATTCTGGTCGATCTTACTCGTATGGAAGGTACAAAACACGGTCAATTGGTCGCAACGCAATTGCTCGATGTTGCTATTCGCGTGCAGGCTATTAGAAAATGTGCTGTGCAACAGTGCGCCTCTCTTTTGGAAAATGCTCAACTATTGACCGGTCAGCCAAGAGCTACGATGTCCGAGGTATTGTACGCCGCTGCTTGGATATGCGGTGAATTTTCGTCCGAATTGGAAAATCCTTTGGCAACGTTACGCGCCATGCTGAGATCTCAAGCTTCGAGCTTACCCGGTCACATTCAGGCTGTTTACGTTCACAATATATTAAAACTTGCTTCGACGACATTGGCGAAAGCACAGAAAGACGGCGATGAAGATACGATGAGCAAAATATTCGAGCTGAAGGATCAAGTCGCTGAATTTGTTCGGAGCGGCGATCTCGAGGTTCAAGAAAGATCGAGCTCTGCCCTCGTTCTGTTTCAATGTTTGCAGGAAAATCCTGATCTCATTGCCGAATTGGCCGATACATTTGTCGGTGAGCTGAATCCCGTTGCTCCTAAGGCTCAACGAAAGGTGAGACTTTTTAATGAAGATTTTCACATTATTCTTTATTTTTTTTCTATTTTTACATAATTTATTTATAAAGTCCGCTCACTCTTCCTATCGTACATTTGGGACATTCCATCCCAAATTGGACAGTTTGAAAAACTTTTTTTTGTATTCCGCAATTTTTAAAATTTTTTTAGTACCCATCAAAAGAACGCTGTTTAATTTTTAGATTTTTTCGATTACCCGTTCACAAGATATTATATTTTTTTTAAATCCCGCTCTTTTTTCGGTTATTTGGTCATAACTTCTTTAAAATATTGGTCCAAATTTAATGTTTTTTTTAAATTTTTGTTTCTTATGGCCTTTTCAGAAAAAAATACAAAAAAAATATTCGACATGTTTTTGAATAAGTTTTTTGAGTTTTAAACTTTGAACCGTGTTTTCAGAAGTGCATATTTTGATTTTTTTCAATTCTTCATTTCAATCTTCTATCTATTCAACAACTTTTAATACTAGTCCGGTTGTGGGCCCCCCATAATTACTATTTTTTTCGATTTTTGAAAATAAAAAAAATAAAAAATTTCTGTAAATTATTATGAATATCAATTTTTGTTACTGTACTGTACTGTCTTTTTTTATTATTTAGAATTTATTTTGACACTTTTTTATTGTTAACAGGTTCTTAAAATTAATAATTAATCGTTAAGTCTGTTTATGAACAATAATAACCTCAGTTTTTATTTATTAACGTATTCTTTTGGAAATCTTACATATACGATTATTGAAGTAATTGAATGAAATTTTTGTGTGACCGGACTAGTGTTAAAAGTTGTTGAATAAATAGAAGTTTAAAATAATAATTTTAAAAAAAAAACAAAATATGCACTCACTTTTGAAAACACGATTCAAAGTTTAAAACTCGAAAAACTTATTCAAGAACACAACGAATATTTTTTTTGTATTTTCTTCCAAAAAGGCCATAAAAAGAAAATGTTGAAAGAAAAACACTTAATTTGGACCATTAGAAAATAAGTTATAACCAAAAAGCCGAAAAGAGCTGTTTAAAAAAAAAAATTAATATCTTGTGGACGGGTAATCGAAAAAATCTCAAAATTCAACAGGAGGGGTCTTTTGATGGGTACTAAAAAATACAAGAAAATTGAGGAAATAGAAAAAAAAGTTTTTCAAACTGTCCGATTTGGAATGGAACTTCCCATTTACACTGCAAGGTATCAAGCACAAACGAAACCTTTGTGTAATGACAAATTTCCTTTTTTAGGTTCAATTACCAGAGGGTTTGGATCTCGACACGTGGATCAATGAACCACCGTCTGAGAGTTCAGATTCTGAGGATCCTGACATGAACGATATATTCGTGCGTGATGAAAAATCGACGGATTACAACGGCGGAAAACGCGTCTCTATTGAGCCATCGTCCGAGGAACTTCAAAGAAGGCGCGAAGTACGAAAAATCGAACAGGAGAATAATCCTCATTATTTGAAAGGCAACAGCGTAAATAGAAGAATATCAAATTCTTATCACGATATTGGAAACAAGAATGGCGATGATTTCGAGCACATACCGATCGCCGAGCTCGACATACCGATAGCGCTGAAGACGAGTACATTCGGGAATTCCAAAAAGCTTTGGGATACCGATATCAGGTCCGTGAAAAAACGACGCAAGCATCATAGCAAGAAAAAATCGAAGAAAGGTAAAAATCACTCATTGACCTCTCAAAAAAATTTACAAATTTACACTACCGGCGTGAAGTTTAACTCAAACAATTTAACCATTTAAATTTAACAAGCGTCATTTTGAACGGGAAGAATTTGGCTTCATTTCCTGTATTTTTAATTATTTTTACAATTTGTTTTTAGATTTGGACTCTATTTTGAAAACAACTGTTTTTCACCTTTTTCCCCTCTCTTCAGGTGCACCCATCTTCTAGAGGAATTTTTTAAATACATTTTTATGATTGAATTCATAAAGTGGAAAATTTGAGCTTCATTTTCCTTTTTTTAAAAACTTCGATCGATTTTTTTGTCCAAAAATTTTTTTATTTTGCAAAATCCCGTATAACACGAAAACGAAGAGGATTCATAAAAAACTTCAAGGTAGCAAGAAGTTGCGTCTGTTTTCGTTGAGTTCAGAGGATTTTTTCAGATCTTTTTTCCAACTTTTTTTTTCTCAATTTCTGGATCGGAAAATGTCGCCGTAAAAAATTTGGAAAAAAATTTGAAAAATGGTAAATTAAAGTATTTTCCCCTCTTGAAATTTTATCAATAATCCCATAGTTTTCGAGTTATGGTAATTAAATGATCTGAGCTCCGACCCAAAAAATGAGAAAAAACAATTTTGGAAAAAAAAATCTGAAAAAATTCCTCTGAACTCAACGAAAACAGACGCAACTTCTTGCTATTTTAAAGTTTTTCATGAATCTTCTTTTTCACAAAAAACAGAATAACTTTAGAAAAAAAAATCACTCAATGTTTTTAAAAAAAGCAAATTGAAGCTCAAACTTTCCTCTTTATGAATCCAATCGTAAAAATGTATTTAAAAAATTCCTTCAGAAGATGAGTGCATCTGAAGAGAGGGGAAAAGGCGAAAAACAGTTGTTTTCAAAATAGAGTCCAAATCTAAAAACGAATGGTAAAAATAATTTAAAAAACAGGAAATGAAGCCGATTTCTTCCCCTTTAAAATGCCGTTTGTTAAATTAGTTTACGTTGACTTCCGGCGAAATGGCATAAAAAACGTTTCAAACGTTTTTTGAAGTTTTGTCCTGAAACTTTTTTACCGGCAGTGTATAAAAAAAACTTCATTGGTTAAATGTGCTTTTTGCAGACAAGAAATCAAGCTCCGAGGATGAACAGGATGACAGGTATCCGACTCAAGTTGTTAACACCGGAATCGGTGAATTACCGCCGGGCGCTGAACTCAGCGACAATGATGATTTTAATATTACCGATGCGAATGATCCTCATCGCGCTTTAAACGTCGATTTGGATGTACCGTTGCGCGATGACGAGAGACTTCCGGTACTCGAGCACAGGCCACCGGGATTTGAACGTAGCAAAAATACAATCGGCGCTGAGACGGAGAAGAGAGAGAAGGTATGAATAAAAATGTCGAATTACTTTTATTTTATTTTTTATGATGTTGAGGTTTGCATCGTTGCAATGCAACGAAAATAATTTTTTTTCAATTCATTTTTATTGATATTTACACTTTGATCGAGCATTTGGCATCCCAAGTCATTGATAAAGACTCCAAAATACATTTAAACTATTTTTTACTTCTAAAACTTTTAAGAAAGAAGGAATTTTTTTAAAATAAACTATTTTCGTTGCTTTTAAACGATGCAAACTTCAGCATCATTTTTTTTTTAAATATATTTTCACTTACGGAAAGAATTTTTTTCCATAAAAACAATTTTCAAGGAAGCATTGTTTTTTTAAATACATTTTTTTCGACGAATTCGTTTAAAAAGCCTGTAATTTCGAATGATCGAACTTTGATTCTGCACCTTTTTTTATGTTCAGAGTATTTTCTTTTCTTCAAGGTTTCGAGGAAATCCAAGAAGAAGAGTCGAAGTCGCAAAAACGATGAAAAATCAGAGAAGGAGAATAAGAATCGCGACACGATAGATTTGTGGTTGGGCAACGACACGGTGACACATGGAAAAATGGAATCATCCGGAGCAGATATTCCCAACGATACGGAAGTGAAGAAACACTCGAAGATAAAACGTGCAAAATCCAAGAAAAAGGAGCGCAACGATGTCGATGAAAAATTGAAACGTCGTCGCAAGCACAAAGATACACACGATGAGAAAAAAAATAAATCATCAGGTTACGAAGAAGCGACAGGAATATCAACACCTTCTGCCGAAATGCTGCCGAACCTCAACGATAATCACGATGGATACGAGAAAATGCACAGCAGTCAGCCAGCTTACAAGAAATTAATTGCAAATGATAGAATAGACGTTTTTTATGATTTAACGCCCGTTGACACGGAGATGCTTAACGAGGCTTACAAAATCGTTCTTTCCATCGAATTGAAAAATACGAGTAATGAAATATTAAGAACTTTGAATCTCGACGTGCCAGATACGTCCACGCTGAAACTCGTCAGAAACGTAAGAATAATACTTATTTATCCGATAGTTTTCATCAAATCGTTTACTCATTCGAATGTTCGTGTACCAATCAGGGTTGCGAAATTTTTCATGAAAAAGTAATGCTTTAATCATTACTTTTTTAATGGCTAATGGAAATTATTTTCATTGGCAATTAACATTTAATGATGAATGGAAATTATTTTCATTGACCATTAACATTTAATGGTTAATCGGAATTATTTTCATTGACCATCAACATTTAATGGTTAATGGAAATTAATTTCATTAACCTTTAAGATTGAATGGCTAATAAAAATATGGGGTCATTTTGAGCCAGACTAAAACCGTGTCCGCTAAGAGTAACCGCGAAAACCTCGGTTAGTACCTTTGGTCCATTTTGACCCAGAATAAAACCAATCGCTTACTACCATTTTAATTAAATTCAATGTTAATGGTTAATTGTAATAATTTTCATTTACCAATAACATTAAATGGTTAATGGAAATTATTTTCATTAACTATTAACATTAAATGGTTAATGGACATAATTTTCATTAAACATTAACTCTTATGTATTAATGGAAATAATTTCCATTAAACATTAACCATTAACCATTAACATTAAACGGTTAATGGAGATAATTTTAATTTAACATTAACTTTTATATATTAATGGAAATAATTCCCATTAACCATTAACATTTAATGGTTAATCGAAATAACTCTCATTACCATTATCATGTAATGATTAATGGAAATAACTCCCATTAACCATTAACATTCAATGGTTAATGGAAGTTATTTCAATTAATCAATGAGAGTTAATGGTTATTGAAAATGTAAATGCATTTAAAAAAAGTAATGCATTATTTGCAGCCCTGATACCAATGATAATATTTCAGACTGGAGAATCATGGGGCCTTAAGATTGTACAACCTGCGACGAGCGAGATGATAAAATTATCGATCACCGTATTGGATACGATGCCCCAAAATTTATCCGGTACTTTATCGTACACCCTCGAGACTGCATCATCCGTGGCTTCGGAAAAATTGGACTTTGTTATAAATTTGACATCGTGCGACTTTTTGGTATCGGGCATGAGCTCGAAAGACGCATTCTCACTGGAATTGAATCGCGAGAGACTCGTATTCAAGAATCAACGATCATTGAGATTTTCACGAGGAATCGATCAAGCTATCGATGTCATATGCAATAAGTGTCGTATGAGTCTCGTAGAAAAAATTGATTGCGCGGCTACGTTATTCGGCCGTTCAATAATGGGTCATCTTGTGTGCCTTTTGATAAAAGAACAAGTAAGTTGAAAACCCTTTAAAAAATCGAGGTTTTCATTATCGAACTCTTTTATCGTGAAGAGGAGGTTTGGATACTTCTTGATGACGATGAATTTGATAAAGATAGCCTAACTATTTTACATCATTATCCTAACTTCTCTTTGTATTCCCTCAGAAATCATCCAACGATCAACATTCCTGCCTGAAGATCGAGAGCACGGGAGACAATAATTCACTGCTTTCCGGTGTAATGGCGGACATAGAAAGTGCATTGATAAACGCCGGTGCAACTGAAAAATTTGGTACACCCGATTACAGAATCGTCACGGGAATAAGATGAGAGAACGACGATAATCGTTATTGTTTTTGAATTTAAACACGACATTCGAATTTCCATCGTCCCTCGTGCGCGATTTACGAGAGATGAAAAGAGAGAAAAACAAAGTGTATCTCCCTTTTCCTTTGATTTCAAAGAGAATACTTTTTTTTTCTAGTTTTTTATCTCTGTCCCGTATCGCAAACGTACTGGATAACACATAGGCTACGAAATATCATTTTAAAAAAAGCATTTGAGAATTAATCCGAGAGGCGATTCGTTGACGACCGAAGGTCTCTCTAAAAATATCATGCATACTTTTTTGAACGCAAGCACATATATCGCTCTCTTTTTCTATCATAATCTCGCGGAGATGTGAATGAGATCGAATATTTGGGGGATGTACTCCCTCGTTATCGAGTGCCCAAGAATTTTTATCGGTACGATTTCCAGCAGAGCAATTAGCAAATATATAATTCTTGTTTTATCCTTATAAAGTTTAATCCGAAAAAAAAGAAAAAACGCGGAGAACACAAATCGTTTTATTACGTTCAAAGTGTATCGAAAAGACTAAAATAAATTTCGGTGTAAATATGTTGAAATACGTTTAAATGTTTTGTTGGGAAAAAAACAAATACCATGAGATGTTCCTCGATAATTTTTTCTTCCCCGATAATTTTTAAGATTTTCGCGTGCAATCTTTTGATTCTGGATTTGGTTCCCTATTTCTTAACGTATCCAAACATCCTTCTCAATACGAAATCCGATCCGTCTGAATAAATCTGCATAGTTCACTGCTAATCCAGCTTATTGATTTGTAATTAAAAATTTTGTGCATTGAATGACAATAATTGTTTTACAAATACGTTTTGATTGGAATAACGTTTCGACTTTACGTACAAAAAACAAAAAAAAAATCATGGTAATCCGTTGTGCCTCGTACGTAACGCTCGTTGTAATTATTACAAGGATTTAAAATTTATTTTTTTCGGAAATATTAAATACTGTTTTAACGAGTAGTAAACCCTGTTATTAAATAATACAATGATTAATTATGCCGAATCACTCTCTTATGTGCGGCATATTTTTCTCGCGAAACCAGTTTGCGGCAACGGAATTTTCAGGGTCAATTTTTCATTGATCGTTAAATAATGTCGAGGTTTAAAAAAAAACGTATTCCGAATTGAAAGAAAAGAATTATACAATCTTTCTATTCATATAATTGCACACTTTGCAGATTGCTTGTTGAATCCCAAAAATGGCTTTGCCACAAAACCAGCTCCGACTTTTTTTTCTCTAAATTACCTCAAACTTACATGTACAATTAAGGCGGTTCAAGAAAATACATATTTTGTATTGCACTTCGCTTAGAGATTTTTTTTTTTTAATTATCGAAAGAAAAAAAAATCATTAAAGATTGAAAAGAAAAATGATAACTCATTCGAAAAAAATCGAATAGGATTCAGAATTAATGAAAACTTTGATCACAAAAAATTATACATAACAAAAGATTCATGCTGAACTAGTAAAAAAATCGCCTGAGTCAGAAAAGCGGGCCTTGATTTTATTTTTAGGAAAAAACGTATTTTTGCAAACCGCCTAAAAAGTACAATGAAACCTGAATTTCGGAAACGCTCTCTGCGTTAAATTTTCTATTGGTAGTATTAGCATCTGAATGGTAAATTGACAAAATTGAGGTTCTAGTACGAGGTAACAAAAAAGTAGGAGAATTTCGATAACATGATTTTCCATATAGGTTGGTCCGAATTTTTCGGAAGCCATGAGATAAGATATACATATACGAATAACATGTATGCATACATGTATCTAGATATATGTGTAGTATATGAATGACAGATGTGAGCTAGATTACAGTCTACAAGATTTTCCATTTTTTTTTTGTTTTTTCCTTTTTTTTAGTGTATAAGTGCATTATTGGAGTATTCATTTTAAAAATCTTCTCCACGTTCTTGTCTTGATTTTACTCAAGTTTTATAATACAGAGCTCACAGCAATCAATGCCGGCGCAGCTTATTCGTTTCCAGCGAGTTTTTCGGACGAGATTGTTGTATTTTTCATCTGGTCATGAATGCACAATGTCAAATCCTTCTCGTCCAGCTCACTTTCGTTGTCTGTACTGAAACTTCTCACGGCTTGACTGCGTCCAGCTGTCCTGCTGTTCTTTCTGCTTTCCAGTCTCATGACCTGTGAAAAATTATTATCACTGTTATTAAATATTTAAATGGGGAAAATTCTATATTTCGCGCCAGTAACAATTTTTTTTGTCATTCGAAAAATCAATGAAAAACATTGGCTTAATTTACTGAATGCAGAAATCCTCTAAACATGCTGGGGCAATATAAGAAGGTTTAGTCAATCCTGAGGGAAATTATTTCTAAGTCAAAAAATAAAATCCGAATGATTTTTCGATGGAATAGAAATGAATAGAAAATTCTAATTTCATTCCTACACAATTATTTTTACATCTTAGTCTTTTAAGATTTATGTATATTCGTGTATTGCTAGTTATACTCAATTCGTGATTTTTTTCTTTGATAGTAGTTTTTCATTTTATATCTGAGTAATTTTGCTTCCTCATAAAGGAAGCTTTGTTTTCGTGAAAAAATTTCCTGAGTTTCAGATGTAAATAATTAATAACCCACGAGCGCTTTGAGATATCGAGCTGAAATTTGGCACATTTGTCGAGCACGAATTGCTCTTCATTATGGAAATTTTTTGTTATAATTCTAACCGGTCTTTGGATTTTATCGACTTCTTTCGTTTTTGCAAAAATGGCGTAAACGCTCTAACTTCTGCGATTTTTAAGATATTGCACTCATACTTTGTACAGAATTAGTCTAGCTATTAAGGTTGTTCGCTTTTGAATTTGGCGAAAATCTATCGAGGGATTAAAATTTTATGAAATTTTTAATTTTTGGAAAAATAGCGCAAACGCTATTTTGTGCAATTTTTAATTTGTGTAATTCTAATTTGTCCAATTTTTAAGTTATTGCACTGAAACTTTGCAAGGGGCTAATATTGCTATCAAGGTTATTCGTTATTAAATTTGGCGAAAATCGATAGAATGATTGCAATTATATCGAATTTTTTTTTTTTTTAAATAACCTACTCTAACTTCGGCCATTTGCGAGATATTTTACTGAAATTTTGTACACATTCAAAATAGTGATCAAGGTTGTTCGCTATTGAATTTGGCAAAAATTAAATTTGGCAAGAAGTAAATTTGAAAGAATTTGGCAAATTTGCACATTGATTACTCATGTTTTTCGATAGTTAACAAAGCTTCCTTTATGAGGAAGCCAAATTTGATCGCCATACTTTGTGATAAAGGAAGCTGTGTAAACTATGAATAAAGATGAGGAAGCAATGTGCGAATTTACAGGGTTTTTTATTCTCTATTATCTTTCCTCCTCGTGATTTCCTTTGGACTGGAAGTTCCCAAATACTTCAGTCATCGCTGAAAAATTTTTGGTGTCGAGTTTTATTATCACAAATCGGTATTCGTTGTTTGCCCGGATATTCCAAAACATTGGACACTGCGTTTCGTGGCATTTAAGGATGTTGAGTCCCAAATCGCAAATGATGAGAAAATTCTGAAAATTTGGTATGTTTTTGGATGAATTATTTAAGAGGTCGTGTAAAAATTTCACGACGATTAGGAAGCTCGTTATCGAACAATTAACATTAACAAATCAAATTAAATTAAATGTAGTCTTATGGAAACTGATATAACTTTGCATTAAGTTTTTTTTTTTACCTCTCAATTTTGTAATATCTACACTATATTGAAAGCAACGCAAAAAAAACGAAGTTTATTGATAAATGTTTTTTTATTTCTTTAAAAAAATGATCTTAACAAAATGTTAATTTTTTAATAACGACCTTCTCAATCGTCGTGAAATTTATACACGACCTCTTGAATACTTCAAACCAAAAAAATACCACATTTTCAGAATTTTCTCATAATTTTTCATTTTAACCCTCAAGGAGGTTGAATCAATGATGATAGAATTCTGAAAATTTAATAAGTTTTTACATGAAGTATGCAGGAGGTCGTGTTAAAATTTCACGACGATTAAGAAGCTATTTATTGAACAATTAACATTAAAAGATTTCATAGGGATTCAACATCCTTAATTAACTGGCTTCTCATACTAATCTCATGCTTGTGTAATCACATGCAATCGTTCTATATCACATTATGGAACTCATGCACAATTAATACTGTATTACGATGAATTGAAAATTAATGTGATACCCCGCTTAAAAAATTCCACAGAAACTGATTGAATGAACAAAACTAAAACCAAATTGAAATCGATTGAAACTGATTATTCTCCAATCGTATTTTTATCAACTGGATGTCTTTCAATCAGTTCTTATCTGATTTTTCCTGTCCCACACACGTATCATTGGATACTCTATTTGACAAAAAGAATTAAAAATACTTTTGGCTTTTTTCAGTGATCAAAGTTCCAAAATAAATCATGCTGATTGATGACCGATGAAATTTAAGATATCCCATATATCAATTATTTAAAACGATTTGCTGCAAGGGGTGGGTAAAGTGTTGCAGGTGAATTGAGATAAAATTTGGCAGAGCCCTGTAAATAATTCTCAATCTTTAAAAATAAATATTTAAGAAAAAATTATACCTTCCTGTATAAAAACACACAAACGCGCAGTCTATCAAAGTTCTAAACATTCAAACGAAAGATTCAACAAAAAATATTCTGCAAAATTATGCCAATTCGAGCATTAAAATAAATCAAGCGATTCATAAATTATATATTTGAGGTTGCTCCGAGCTTTGATTGAAAAAAAACTTACTCGAGCCAACGCCAAGGCTCTGTTTCCGGGCTGGTGATCGGCGTAGGGAACTATAGAGTCACATGTAAAAAATAATGTTGTGTAAAAATTTACTATGTTCCCGTAAAAAATAATGTGTAACAATTTTACAATAATTATAATCCAGCTGACACACGATAATTGAGATCGGTGATCGGATAATTGACCTGCCCACAAATATTCAACGAGAAAGTATCCGACCTACTCGCCAATGGTCAAATATAGCCTATCGTATCCGGTTGAATCTTCAATGCTTTGAGAAATTGGAGTGACTTAAAATTACAGCATCTTATTGCAAAAATTATGTTACCTCAGCTTTCAATTCAGCAACTTTATCCTGCAGTTCACGTACTCTTTCGCTGTCGTCCAAATTGCTACGCAATTCGCCTTCGGCATGCATTTCTTCATTCTGACGTCGACAAAATGAACGTACCGAGAAACAATTAAAAAAAATTACATTTTGAGCAAAGAAAATGAGATGATAGATGTAAAAAGCGTGAAAATAAAAAATTCCTCATTTTTCGGAAATTTTAAAATGGATAAAATCGGAATCCTTTATGTTTGCAAAAAATTATTCACCTTGTCAAATTATTCTACAAAGGTAGAATAATTTTATCTCGACAGTTGAAAAACTACAAAAGTGATATAACATTGCAAAATGTTAAAAAAAAATTTAAGTGAAGACAAATCTGAACGTCTTAAGCAATTGTTTCAAAATCCAATATGCACCGTTTTTATTATAAAGTAGGGGAGACCGGGGACAAAAGTAACAGGGTACAGTTGTAACATAGCGAATATCTCCCAAACTATGGTAGGTACCACCGTGTCCCGCAGGCACATAATGCGTCTTGCAGTTCCTCACATTTGGTTACTAGGCTAGGAGACATCCGCACTAAACAGACTCGACCAGAGAGGTGTATTGGTATTGTCAGGCCCAAAGTAAACTTTTGCGGCTTTCGATAAGCACGAATATTTCGATTACTGTGCTACATATAGCCATTATTTTTTTTTCATAAGCTTCCTTGGACATTTTTGTGTCAACTTTCGCCGTTTTTGAAGCCTCGAGCTTGAGAAAATTAATCAAATTCTAACTTTGAAGTAGAAAAAACCATCTGGGGACAATTGTAACAATTTTGCCGGGGACGGTTGTAACAGTTTGTCGGCTGTCAGTTGTCATGATAATTTCACATCTAAACATTGAATCTAACGTCAAACGGACCTTTTTTTAAGTTTCTGTGTGCAAAAATGCCTCTGCAAGGCGTAAGAATCACGCAACGAGCCTGTGCCGACATGTCAACGTACGAAGAAGCGTATGAAAAGATCAAAAATGGAAAATCTATACAGGCAACCACCGCACGTCTCTTTGGGTTATGTGTCATGTTTCTTTGACAAGTTTGGTGTGTCGGAGACTTTATTCAATTATTTCATGATTTTTATCAACTCGATACGACTATTTCCATGTGTTAAGATTTTATCATTGTGACCGTAATATATAACCCTGTGATGATGTTTGATGTTGTAATAATATTATATAATACTGGTCACAATGAAAGACATAATTTTGTGTTAAAATTTTATGTTACAACTAGCCCCATTGAACGTTACAACTGTCCCCATCGACTGTTACAACTGCCCCGGAGTAGGGGACGGTTGTAACAATTTCTTACATTTTTTATGAAGGCATATACTTTTTTTTCAATTCTAGTTACAGACTTCAACATAGAACCATTTTGTAGACCGTTAAATGCTCTATGCAGGGGTATACGTGTGATTTACGTAAGCATTATACTTTGGGCCCAGAAAAAGCCAAAATACAGATTGTTACAACTGTCCCCGGTCTCCCCTACTTTTATTAAAGAAATTTAAAACCCTGTGACGACCAACTTAAAAATGAAATGTACCTTAAGTTCCAGTAGAGATATCTTTTGCGTCAATTCGGCGACTTGTTGAGCGTGCTCAGCGTCTCTTATCCGCGCCATCATCGTTTCGTCCTTCATCTTGGACTCGAGATCGGAATATTTGTGCTGTTGCTCGCGCAATTTACTCGACATGTCCTTCTCGCGTATAACCGCGACCTCTAGTTCCTCCCTAAGTACCTTTTCGCCCTCGTCCTGCCTGCGCAATTGATTCGTCGTTACTTGCACTTGAGTCTCAAGTTCCATGACCTTGAGCCTGAGTTCTTTGACCTCACTCTGTGCCACCATTTCTCGCATTCTCGTTGACATAAGATCCTCTTCGAGTTTCTGATTCTCGTGGCCACGATTGTCCCAGAACAACAATTTTTTTGGCGTCGAATCGGCCGCTTGAACAGGCTGATTGGAACGATGTTCCTGTAAATGTCGTTGCCACGCTGTGCTTAATTCCGTCACGCGTTGTCTCAGATCCTGAAAAGATTATTATCATTATACTCTGCGTTCATGTTTGAAATTTTTTTTTATACTAATCAAAAATGCGCATGGGTCATTCCATGTCGAATCGACCAAGAGTTGCAATCGACCCCTTTCAATTTCGATGAAATTTGGTCAGAACTTTTCGTTTTTAATAAAACAAAGTTCTACCCAAGAAAAAAATTTTTTTTTTTTTTTTCGAAAGTTATGCAAAATTGAAAATTTCACAATTTTTCTAATCTTTCAAGTTTATTTTTCAAATATCTCAAACACTATTATAGTTACGAAAAATTGTTCTGAATTCGTCTTAAAGAGTATCTTTGGGGCTACGATGAAAAAAATATTTCGAAAAAAAATTTGAAAAATGATGAATGTGGAGAATCTGAAATTTTCAAAAATCGTGAAAATCCAAGTTCGACATTGGATTTTTGGTTAAATTTTTTAAAATATAATACCTTGTACTGATCGTAAGAGATCCTGAGATTTTCACGGTGGTTTTTTTTTGTTTTAGAAATATAAATTTTTGAATTTTGGTAAAAAAAAATTTGTTTTTTTACCTCTCAGTTAAGTAAAATTGAGCAATCGTGTAGTTTTATAATTTTGAGCAGTAAAAAAAAGTAAAAGTAACAGTATTATGGTAAAAAAAAAATGTTTTTTTCCAAAATTAAGAAATGTTTATTTTTGAAAAAAAAAACACCATCCCGAAAATTTCAGGATTTTTTAAAATCATTACAAAGTATTGGATAAAAAAAATTGAACCAAAAATTTAATGTCGAACTTGGATTTTAACGATTTTTGAAAATTCAAAATACTCAAAATTCATCATTTTTCAAAAAAAAATTCGGAATATTTTTTTTTTCGTACTCTCTATACTCTCCCTTCCTATACTCTTTAAGCTGAATCCAGAGAAATTTTTCGTAACTATAATAGTTTTCGAGATATTGAAAAAATAAACTTGAAAGATTTGAAAAATTGTGAAATTTTGAATTTTGCATAACTTTCGAAAAAAAAAAATTTTATTTTTTTCCTTTGGTAGAATTTCGTTTTATTAAAAATGAAAACTTCTGACCGAATTTCATCGAAATTGAAAGGGATCGATTCCAACTCTTTGTCGATTTGACATGGAATGACCTGTATCTTAAAAGCAATTATGTTTCATAAAAGTTATTGAAATTTCGTTTGTATATAGTACAGAATTTATTAACGTTAATGTAAAATTATTGTAGGCAAAATTTTCTCATGTACCTCCGACCGTTTTTGAATAGGCCAAAATATCCGAAATTTTTTTCTGGCTTTCAATATCTCACCTTTAATGATAAATTAGCCTCGGCCTCTCGCAGCTTGACGGCGATCAATTCCTCCTGTAAATGTGCGACGGAATTGTCAGGTTTATATTCTCTCAGTGTCTTTTTATCCTGTTCGAGTTCTTGAATCCGAGCTCTGAGATCTCTTATTGTCACGTCATTTTCCGCCTCGTGCAAGCGCACCCTGACTAATTCCTCCTGCAAACACTGTACCATATCCTCCTTTTGCGACAGAGCCTCTTGCTTGAGCACAATCTCGTCTATCGACGATTGTTTCGACGATAAATTTTCCTCAAGTAGAATCGACAGCGAGCGCAAATCTTCGTGGGCCTGCTCGAGCTGATGACTCGTTTCAAGATGCGTGTGACGCAAAGCTGTTAACTCTCGCTGCACGACGAACGCTGTTTCCTCCTCTTCAGCCCGTGATACTTGACCTCTCACTAATCTGTCCGCCAATTCGGCCGATTCAGCCTCCAGCAATTCGGTTCGTTGTCTCAGCAAACGATTTTCCGCCCTGAGACGACGTAACTCGACCATTTCCTCCTGTTCCTTCATCTTTAATACCGTATAATCTTTCTCTAATTTTTTCATGCGCTTCGGATTTATTTTCATTCCATAAGCGAGATTCATTAGCCTCTCCGGGTCAGCCTCGGCTCTTCCGGGCAAATCTTTTTGAAAGAACTGAAAAGAAAAAGACACGGTGAATTTCCATTTCAATCTACATTTTGAATAACCATTAACTCTTATTGATTAATTGGAAAATTTCCATCAACAATTGAATGTTAATGGTTAATGAAAATAATTTCCCTTAACCATTACATGTTAAAGGTTAATGAGAGTTATTTCGATTAACCATTAAATGTTAATGGTTAATGGAAATTATTTCCATTAATATATAAGAGTTAATGTTTAATAAAAATTATCTCCATTAACCATTTAATGTTAATAGTTGATGAAAATAATTTCCATTAACCATTTAATGTTATTGGTTAATGAAAATTATTACAATTAACTGTAATGCTAATGGTTAACGGAAATTGTTGCCATTTAACATTGAAATTGAATTCAATTAAAATAGTAGTAATCGATTGGTTTTATTCTAGTTCAAAATGACCCAAAGGTACTAACCGAGGTTTCCATTAACCATTATCATTAAATGATTAATGGAAATTATTTTCATTAAACATCAACACTCAATGGAGTTAATGGAGATAATTTTCATTAACCATTAACTCTTATTGATAATTGAAAAAATTTCCATCAACCATTGAATGTTAATGGTTAATGAAAATAATTTCCATTAACCATTTAATGTTAATGGTTAATGGAAATTATTTCCATTAATATATAAGAGTTAATGTTCAATAAAAATTATCTCCATTAACCATTTAATGTTAATAGCTAATGAAAATAATTTCCATTAACCATTTAATGTTATTGGTTAATGAAAATTATTACAATTAACCATTGAAATTGAATTTAATTAAAATTGTAGTAATCGATTGGTTTTATTCTAGTTCAAAATGACCCAAAGGTACTAACCGAGGTTTCCATTAGCCATTAACATTAAATTATTAATGGAAATTATTTTGATTAAATATCAACACTCAATGGTTCATGGAGATAATTTTCATTAACCATTAACTCTTATTGATTAATTGAAAAAAATTCCATCAACCATTGAATGTTAATGGTTCATGAAAATAATTTCCATTAAACATTTAATGTTAATGGTTAAAGGAGATTACTTCCATTAATATATAAGAATTAATGTTTAATAAAAATTATCTCCATTAACCATTTAATGTTAATAGTTAATGAAAATAATTTCCATGAACCATTTAATGTTATTGGTTAATGAAAATTATTACAATTAACCATAATGCTAATGGCTAACGGAAATTATTGCCATTAACCATTGAAATTGAATTTAATTAAAATTGTAGTAATCGATTGGTTTTATTCTAGTGCAAAATGACCCAAAGGTACTAAACGAGGTTTCCACTAGCGATTACATTAAATGATTAATGGAAATTATTTTCATTAAACATCAACACTTAATGGTTAACGGAGATAATTTTCATCAACCATTAACTCTTATTGATAATTGAAAATAACTTCCATTAACCATTAACATTTATTGATTAATGGCAATTATTTCCATTAATCATTTAATATTATTGGTTAGTGGAAATTATTTTCATTAACCATTAACATTTAATGGTTAATGGAAATCATTTTCATTAGCCATTAAATTTTAATGGTTAATGGAAATAATTTCCATTAGCCATTAAAAAAGTAATGATTAATGCGATACTTTTTCATTACAAATTTCGCAACTCTGACAGTGTGATCATATTTTGATTTTAAAAAGTAGCGTAAAAACTTCCTTTGGTAAAAAACACGGAAAAAATCACCTTGAGCATTCCTTCCATGTCCAAACTCAACAAATCTTCTTTGCCCAATTCCAGCATCGCCAAGGCAACTTTGAATATTATTTCCATGCCCTCGGCGAGAAATACGTCGAATATGCGACAAGCTATCGGAAGACTGAGGGCCGTCGTGAAGAGAGTAAGAAACCACGAGGAAGCGTACATGGATGTGTGAAAACTTTGGGCGTTAAAATGCCCATGAAGTTCGTGATGCGTATCGGCGACCAAATGTTCAAGCTGATACATGCAGACACCCAATTCGGCCATGCTCGGCTTGAACATATCGCGCAAACGATAATCCTGCATCAGAGCCACGAGCACCGCGAATGCTTCCTCCTCCGGCATCTGCTGCAATAAGTATGAGCAAAAAAAAATTAATCTCATCGTCACAGACTTTCAAAATGTTTTATAGTAAGATATCAAGTATTTTGTCAAATAGATTTTGAACAATATTTTGGAAATACATTTCTTGGTGAAAAAAAGGGAAAAAAATGTCTTTGAGAGATTACCTGCATGAGTAATAATCCTACGATGAATCCGGATCCTTGACAATAACCTACTTCACGATCGTGAAGACTGTACGCTTTCATAACGTTGAACAAACTTTCCTGACCGAGACCATCTTTTTCCTTGAAAAAATCATGCTCGGGATATGTTCGCGCTATGTCTCTCCTTATTATTCTCTCACACGCCGACGTGGCTTTTATATAATCGGCGAATTGTTTTTTAACCGGCGATTGATGAGCCCCGCACAATAGCTGCCATACTATACCCCTGAAAATCAATTATCATTGAATTACACGAATCCATTAAAGCTCATCCGCAAACGAAAATTATCGTGGGTCTTTAAGTTAACGACGAAAATTGTTCAGCAATATTTTTGATCAATTTTTTAAAATTAACATAGTGAAATGGAATTTTTGTGGAATTGACGTTTTCCTCGTTGGAAAGCAACGAGAATAAATTCTCGGTATTACTCACGTTTTCTTGGACCGTTTAGATTTCTGGGGAAGTTCCAGAAAAAAAACCTTTCGCCAAATTTTTATTTTGAAAACTCATCCTTGCAAGAAATAAACTTTAAAAGAAAAATAATATTTTCGATGCGTCCCAACGATGCGAATTTCGAGATTTTTTTTACCTAAAGTGATGCGGTATTCCCTGTCGAACTAAATCTTTGACAAAGTCTTTTCTCTTTTTCCAATAATTCTCCCAATCGACGACCACCTCGCCCCAAAGTTTCCATCTGACTTCCTCGTCGTCCATTGATACTTGGCGTCGGGTCCCAGCAACATCGCCGCAGCTGTTGCTGTCGCCCGACGCCAACGACACTTGCGATGTGTCCGATCCTTTTCGGCTGTGATTACTGTGCAATGAATTCAGCGATTTTGCATCTAATTCATTCTGCCTGAAGAAAATAAGCAAATAAATATCATGTTTTGCAATAACTTGTGAGGCGATCCATGTCACTTCCACCAGTTAAAAAAAAAAAAAATCCACAAATAATTTTGAAAAATGGAAAAATATTCACCGAGTGTCGAAATTAAAAAAAAAAAAATTCTGACGTTTTTTCTCGTTGATTACCATATTTCAACATTTTTCCATTTAAATGGCTGTATCTTTGGCAGAATTTGACGTTATTTACATTTGTAAAAAACGGAAATTTTTTTATGGCTTTCCAGAAAAAAAATAATTTAGATTTTATTGAACAAGTCGAATTTTTATTTTTATTTTTTTTATTAATATAATATTTAAAAAAAAAAATAGCTCTTACTATTATTGTAAAATAGCTGTTACTTCACGGTGTTTAGGAATCCTATAATATCAAAAATACCAAAAATTCGTTTTTCGTATTCACAATTCGGGGAAATAAAAAAAAAATAAAATAACGAGTGTCTTTCCTTGAGAAAAAAATATTTTTGCATATTTTACTCTGCAATGGACGTTCGACTTGCTCGATAAAATCTAAATTATTTTTTTTTTCTGGAAGGCCATAAAAAGACGCAGTTTTTCGTTTTTTACAAATGTAAATACGTCAAATACTGCCAAAGATTCAGCCATTTGAATGGAAAAATGTTAAAAAATGGCAATCAACGAGAAAAAAACGTCCAATTTTTTTTTTTCAATTTCGACATTCGGTGAATATTTTTCAATAAAGTAACTCGATTTTTCAAAATTATTTGTGGAAATTTATTTTGTTACTGGCGGAAGTGACATGGAACGCATCATGTATGAATTATGACCCTCAAGATTTCTGTATCTGCAATTTTCGATTTCGGCTCAGCATAACTTCTCAACTATGGAGGAAAAAAACTTGATTAACATTTTTTGTCCCTCATTCAATTCTGATGGCCGATTTGTTCTAAAAATTCGTTGTAAAAGTTTGTTTCGGGAATATTGATTTAATAGCAAACCGTGAAAAATGTCGAGCTATGAGCTCTGAGAGATATTCATGAACCTTAAAATTCATAACAAATTTTTTTAAAAATAGTTTCTTCTTGCATTTTCTCATAAATAATTTTTTTTCGACAAAAACTCTGCGTGATTTGCAATCAGCGATGAATTTCTCATTGAAATAACGTTTGAAAACGTTAATGAATAATGAATTTTTTTTTCGCTCATTTTTCGACGACTTTTCTCAAATTAATTTCGAAATTTCAAGCGCTCAGAAATTTCAGAAATACAGAAAAAAAAAAAATTTCGTACACAAACGTCCTGACTAAACTTAGAGAAGGTCATTTGGTTTATCTCAATTTTATTTTTGTAGGAATGAGAGTAATTTGAAAATCGCTGAGAAAAATGGAAAAGGACCTTCAAAAATTTTCAAAAAACGATGGTAAAAGTTTAAAAATCTGCGAAAAATCGTAAAATGATCGCAGCCGTTTTACTTAAGCGATTCAATTTTTGCCAAAATGCGAAAAAAAAGTTATTTTTTATTTTTTGACCTCATGTCGTCTTATTGTTTTTACTGAACACAAAACTAGCAATACTTTTCTTAAAAAATCCAATTTTGTATGAATTTCTATTAGGAACACCTTCTTTCCAGATTTTCCTTGGGTTTTCTCATGAATACATTTTACCTAATAAAAAATTAAGGCAGTTTCTTCTAAATTGTTGGTATGACCCGTGTAACCTACTTCTTCTCGTCTGTAGGTGCAAGTTTGTTTCAGAAAAATTTGGCTATCAGAGCATTAAACGAGGGACAAAAAAAGGATAATAAGTTTTTTTCACGACATTCTCTAGATTCGTTCATTTAAATTGTTGAAGCTCAGCACAAACAAATACATCGATGTCTTTTTTTAAATATGATTTCCCAATATTAAAAATTTTTTGGAACATATCTACATTAGGGCGATTTTTTTCCGACTTTTTTTTATTTCTTTCACTCCCCACCCGAAATTTTGTTGCATATGTCTGAAAGAAAATTCCCTGAAAGTTACAGCCCTTAATATTAATGTTCAGTACTTTCCCTTCGCGTGATAAGTTTTTCCATCTAAAATACACATAAATTAAAAACTTTTTTCTTCAAAATTTTACCACTCCGCGATTTTTCATGCGATCACATTGATTTTGGTCGCAATTTACATAGAATCGAACGATCTTTAAAAGTATCCTGAACAGCGTAAGTGTAACTTACATTGGTGAGATGGTACGAAGTCACTAAAGTTGATTTTTACCTACAATTCTCGTTTTTTCGCAGTTGTCTCTGAAATGATTAACTTTACCGAAAAAATGTAAAAGAAATTTTTTTTGGAAATTTAGTTTCCTACAAAAAAGGTCCTTTACACCGAATTGCTAAAATCATTATTTCTTGAGATATTAAACCTTAACTTATTTGTGATATGAAAATTTGTATGGATTATCGAACCAAAAGTTTCAAATTGCTGATATTCCATATCATATTACCACTCGTGATGTGATATGTGATATGGTGATATGATATAGAATATCAACAATTTAAAACTTTTGGTTCGAAAAACTATACTAATTTTATACCATAAATAAGTTAAGGTTCAATATTTCAATAAATATTAATTTTAGCAGTTAAGTCTAAAGGACCTCTTTTGTAGGAAATTAAATTTCCTACAAAATTTCCCTTTACAATTTTTCGGCCAAGCTAATCATTTCGGAGATAACAGCAAAAAATCGTGTATTTTGGGTAAAAATCAACTTTCGGGACCCATACCATCTCACCGTTGTGAGTTACACTTACACTGTTCAGGACACTTTTAAAGATCGTTCGATTCTACGTAAATTGCGACCAAAATCAACGTGATAGCATAACAAACCGCGGAGTGGTAAAATTTTGACGAAAAATGTTTTTAATTTAACTTAATATTAATATTAAGGGCTGTAACTTTCAGGGAATTTTCTTCCAGACATATACAGCAAAATTTCAGCTGGGGAGGGAAATAAAAAGAATAAGTCGAAAAAAAATCGCCCTAATCTACATGAAAGTCTCGATAAAAAAAAGGGTGTCATGAAAACAAACTTCCTTGACGAAGCAAAAGATGAGAAAATTCCTAATTTTTTACAACATTCTAGAGCAAACGTAACGCATATCCAGGAAACTATGGCTCACCTATTGGCTTCTTCCAGTTTTGCTAAAAGTGCCAGCTCGTCGGTGGATATTTTTGAAACGATCGGCGAGTCTCTCGTTAAAGTGTTAACTTTGGATTCCGTTGAATCGGGACACCTGTCCGTATCAGTAATTGTGGAAAAGGTCTCGGATGATGATAAACAAATAACACTCATTACCCATCGACCATTATTTTCAAAAATCCGCTAGACGAATCATCCAAATGGGTCAAATATCTAAAAAAAAAAATTGCAATTGTCACCTAAACCATTTATTTTCATTCCTATAATAACATTTTACATCGACGCTGCGCAAGATTATGATTGGCAACAATATCTGACTCTTTTTTTTCGAAAATGTTATTCGGCGTATGACAAAAATAATTTTTAGAAGGCAAATAATAATTGATAATTCATCGCTGCTCTGCCAATATTTTTCATAACTAATTTTAATAAAGCAGTCGGAGCAAAAAGCTTTTACAGGGTGTGTCAATAAAAATATTACTCCTCTGCAAACAATTGAAAAAGTGCAATTATAAACAGTTTTTTATTTTTACTTGTTTAGTCATAAAATTAGGTTAACGGTTCATAATGTAGTGGGATACATATATGTATATATATATATGTATATATATATATATGTATATACATTTTGCACAAAAACTCGAGTCAACAACCTTAAAAATTCGAATGTACACATCGTTCTGCCCAGATATGGACAACCGTGTCTGGACGTGCGCACATTTGCATCACTTATCGAGTTGGTCGCGTTGGGATTGACGTTTTTTTTTTTTTTCCAATCGAGAGGCGGTGACAGATAAAGTCTGATATATGGACAGCTGTTTCTGATGGACATTAGAGAATCGAGGAAATTACGACTATATATAGCAAACTCACCTGAAATGTTCTGATATATTAATTAATATCCGCTTGTGTTCGTCCTCAATCGGAAATTGGGATGTTGAATTATGATTTTTTGCGTAGGAGCACAATATGCTTGATACACGTGAAGTTTTTGCCCGGAAATACACACGTCGATTATTATATGAATCCACTTGTCAGGCAAGAGGTGGATTCCGATGACATCGCTCGGTGTTCCACACTCGGAGGTAACCTCGTGAGTTTCCGGTAAATGTCGATTCCAGTCAACCTGTATATGCATATATATATATATATGTATACGAACGTGCTCGGAAATACTCGGCTCCTTCCGGAATTTCAATCCTTTCGGGCATTCTCGGAAAAGAGATAACTACAGTAGACGCTCACATAACTTAACTCCGCATAACTTGACCGCTCGCATAACTTAACTCGTTACCATGGCAACACATTCGCATATCTTAACTTCCCCTACGACTGTTTCTCCCCACTTCTAACCTTCGACCGACCGCGAAACGTCTATGAGCATGCGCATTGCCAACATGCGTAATGCGCATGCGCTTAGACACGTGAGTGGGAGAATGAGGGGAAAGTTAAGTTATGCGAACGTTACCGGTCCCGTCGAGTTGAGTTATCTGAGCGTCTACTGTACGTTCGTATTGCTTCCGTTACAGTACGCTTTTTGCTCGTAGAAAAGATTATATGTGTTATGAAATGTTCTGTTCAAGATTTTTCATGTTTAAAATGTCCCAAAACATCCGAAAAACCTTCAGAAAGAAGGTTCGGTAAGTATTTGTATATGGGGCGCTCCATCCCAAATCGGGCAGTTTGAAAAACTTTTTTGTTATATCCTCAAATTTTTTATATTTTTTCGTACCCATCAAAACACCTCTGTTAGTAAATTTTGAGATTTTTTTGATTACTCGTTCGAAAGACAAAAAACCGCTCTTTTTCTGTATTTTGGTCATAACTTCTTTAATAATAGTCCAAATTAAAAGTTTTTTTTTGAAAAGTTTTTTTTTGTGACTTTTTCAGAAAAAATACGACAAGAATTTTCGTCGTGTTTTTAAATGAGTTTTTTGAGTTTTAAACTTTAAATCACGTTTTTAAAAGTAAGTGTATATTTTGATTTTTTTTTAATTTTTTGTTGTAAACATCCCAGATAGACAAACGTGCAGCAAACATCGCACGTAACGGCACGGTAGCGGTGCGATGGCGTCACGCAGCGGCACGCCGTGTCGTTACGGATGCTGACATCTATTTCCGTAGGTAACTGATAGCTGCCGTTACATCATGCATAAACACGCTGTATAGGCACAATAGCTGCACAGTGGCTGCACGATATTGACGCTGTAATACGTCACGATGACGGCACGTGGACAATACGCCGTGCACTTCGCCATCGTACCTAGGGACGTTGGGGCGGCACCGTGGCGACACGGACACAACACGGCGTGCTCCTATCAGCCGCCACTGTAGCGACACCGTGGCGGCACGCCGTGCACCTGGAGTAGTTCGACTAGCCGCCGGAAGGTGTCACAGACTCTCTCGCTATCCTTCTCACATGCGAATAAGCGACGTGAAGAGCATATATGAAAGTTCTCGAGTAGCTACCGCGTCACATGATGACGTCAATATAAATTTTTGAAGGGCACAGTATGATGCGCTGCATAGTGGGCCGCCTCTGTGCCGCTACGGTGGCCCTACGGAGAGCGCAGCACACCGTGCACTTACTGTGCAGCCACGGAGTCGCCACGATATGCCGGAACGCCGTGCCGCCACAGTGTCGTCCCTGTGCCGTCACATTTCTATCTGGGTGCAGACGTGCACGGAGTGTAGTCCCCGTGCTGCCACGATACACATACTCGCCGTGCAGCTACTGTGCCGTTACGGTGTCATCACACATCGATGTCAAAGTGCACAACGTGTCGTCACTGTGTTGCCCGGATGATGAACGAGTGCGTCTGCGCCGTGCAGCAACTATGCGTAAACTGTGACGCGCACTACGACGGAACGGCGTGACGACACCAAACAGTTACAAACGGAAATAGATGTCTACATCTGTGACAACACGGAGTGGCGACACGCGACGTTACTGTGCAGCCGTAATGTAGGCTCATGTCTATCTGGGATCTATCTATTCAACAACTTTTAAGTCTGGTCCGATCGTGGGCCTTCCATAACTACTATTAGTTATGACCAATATACCGAAAAAAGCGGTTTTTTCTTAATTTAATATCTTTTGAACGGGTATATTTAAAAAAATCTCAAAATTTACCAGCAATTAAGGTCTTTTGATGGGTACTAAAAAATATGAAAAATTTGAGGAAATCTAGAAACAAAAGTTTTTCAAACTGTCCTATTTGGGATGGAACGCCCCATATATTGAATACGTTGCAGTACAGTTCGTATAACTTTAAAGGTATCCGATTTCTTATATGACATAATTATGAAAAAAATCAAAGCATTTTTTTTGAATTGTTGCTAAATTTCATAAAATTTATCGATCGGAGTGTTCGTTCAGATTTGATCAATTTTTGACAAATTTCAAAAAACTATTTCGGAAGTCTATATTCAATTAGATTTGATAGATTAATGAAGTAGATTAATTAAAACGTTTGCAAAAGATACTGAGACTTTTACATTCTGTAATTTTTTTAAGCAGGTCGGTAAAGCAGCCTTCACGTTAACCTGCCGTCGATAAGGTAGAAAACACACCAAATTTTTTTTTCCTTTACTATCATAAGTACATTCTTCTTTTTTCTCGCATGCTCTTCGAATATTTTGAATGCAATATAGCTGCACAAATTCAAAATAAACCAGCTGAAGACCATGAATCTGAAATTTGAGACTAAAGTCGATAAAAAATTCTGGTTTTATTGATCTTCTGTTCGATATACAATGTATCTACATATATATGTGTGTTAAGCATGCAGATTCCTTTCCGACTTTTCTGCAAACTACATGAAATGATAATTTCATATTCGTGTCCAAGAGTTCCAATCGTCACGTGCGGAATATGGAATATATAGATTCGCAAATGCTTAAAGATGAAGAAGCACGATTCGAGTTCTAGTACTTTAATATATAATTATACAGCAGCAGGCGGCAACATTCATGCAGACAACTGCAATCAGCTGAGCACAGGCACGAAACCAATATATATTTAATATTATGATAAAGCCGAGAATATCGTGAGATAAGCACGAATATTTAACGAGGAATTTTCTTCCCTCTGCACTTTCTCTCTCTACTCGTTTATTCCCGTATGAATGAATCAGTGTATGGATCAACGATAACGAGAGAGCATTAAAAAGACTATTGCTCCGCTCCCGGAGATAACGAAGAGTGCGAGAAGGGAGAAATTCCTTCGACGCACTTCAACGCTGCCATTTGGCTATAAATATATACATGCAACATACATTACGTTTTCACCACGGTGAAGTTGACCTCTTACCGTAGCGATTCCTGGTAAAACGTTCAACTTCACCGTTGGGAAAACTCATACAATGGGGCCCATCGTTGAGGGAGGTTATGGAGTGGGGGTGCATATTCAAGATGGCGACGCGGGCGGGGTGTGGCGTTGCGCGCATGCGCGTGCACTACTAAAAACTTGTCCCCCCCTCCTCGAAAAACATAAACACAAAGGAATTCGTATGAAATGCCGAAAGTTTAACACACAGGACTATCTTTAAGCCTAATGCCCAAAAATATATATACTATACACGGCGTTACTCATCGCCTATTCAATTACCGCTAATGACGCTAATTATCAATGGCGATCGTGAAACAGCCCGAATCGTCTTCGTGTCCGAAAACGTCCGAAGCGTCTACGGAAATAGCCGAACGCACCCCCGATCGTTCGACTGAAAAAGGGAGGGGCGTAACTTCCGTGATCGTAGAGGCAAAATACGTCCCGCTGACGAAGAGCGGTATGGAACGACGCCTGGATGATCGGCGCGTCGGACCCAACGCGCATATACATATATATATAGCGTCCGCTAGGTATTATAATTTTTCAGTATACTCAACGCGCTCGTTGCGTTAACAGTGCGTACACAGCGGATAATCAAAGACAGACTGTGCGCTTCGAATAATTGCATTTAAAGAGGATATTCACGCGTAGTATATATATACATATATTCTCAGTTTTGTGCGCACAGTCGCTTATTTTTGTTTTCGTCGCAAAAGTGCGGTTCGTCGAATATTCTCGACGGGTGTTGATACATTTATATTTATTAGCTCGTTTTTGAATATTGAATCTATAGACATATATATATATATACACGTATATATCCAGATATAAGAGTTAATCGGTATATCGACGGTTGCTATGACAATGGCGACGGAAACTGAGAATAGCGGCAGTCCCGCGACGGAGAAAGACGCGAAGAACGTTAAGGAGATAAAAGACGGTCTCAAGGATGAGACGCCGCCGGACAACAAGCAGCAACAAGAGGAGGCGAGCGCAAAGGCCGCCGAGAAAGACGACGTTGAGAAAAAATCGTCCGACGAAGGGACCGACGCCGCCGGTGCAGCAGCCACGGCCGTTGCAGCGACCCCGGTCAAACCTCTGACCGTACACAAACCGAATTTCGAAAAGGAGGTCGTTTATCTTTATCAATTCTCACGCACGCCTCTTCTGCCATCGATCTCGCCCTATTGTCTCAAAGTCGAAACCTGGCTCAGACTCAACGACGTTAAATATGAGGTGAGAAATGATGATTGTTTTACCATAAAACCAAAAGGAAAATCGATTTTCCATAAGGTTAGACATTTCTGAAAGTTTTTGTGCATCTGAGAGAAGTTCGGATAAGAGTTTTGGAAGAGAAGGACCTTTTAGACTGGCAAAATTGATTTTTCCGTGGAGAAGGAAAACCGAGAACGCGGAGCGCGTCCCTTTTGCAATCATCTGGCACTCCTGATTTTTTTCGTTTGATTGTATTCGAGAGGAAAATTCCGCGTTCCTGAATCTCAATGGACTCCGATTCGATTGGTTTGAGAACGCGCCCCTCTGGATTTATATAGATATATATAGATAGATACATATACGTGCGAGCGACGCTTCCCTTTTTATTACATTGGTGGCGCCTCGTTAGTCACAGCGAGTGTCGACGAACCAGAACTCACACCGACGCGCCTTTAACCCCTCCGACCGCGCCCGTCTCACTCTTTTTTTTCACCCTCGTTTCTGTCCCCAACCGAGAGGACTTGGGGGGACCACATTTTCCAAAATATTCTCCCGTTCGTCTCTGCAGAACATTTGTACACATGTATATGGGTCATTCCATGACAAATCGATCAAGAGTTGGAATCGACCCCTTTCAATTTCGATGAAATTTGGTCAGAAGTTTTCGTTTTTAATAAAAGGAAGTCTGCCAAAGGAAAAAAATGATTTTTTTTTCGAAAGTTATGCAAGATTCGAAATTTCACAATTTTTTTAATTTTTCAAATTTATTTTTTAAATGTCTCGAAAACTATTATAGTTACGATAAAATCGTTCTGCGTTCGACTTGAAGAATATTGTGGCTACGAAAAAAAAATTTTTTTGAAAAATGATGAATTTAGAGAATTTTGAGTTTTTTTAAATCGTACAAAGCCACAAACAGCCAATGTTTGGTTCTATTTTTTGAACATTATAATTTTGTTTAAATTCGAACATTTTTTTTCGAAAGTTATGCAAAATTCAAAATTTCACAATTTTTCAAAACTTTAAAGTTTATTTTTTAAATATCTCGAAAAATGATTTTTTGAAAAATAATGAATTTGGAGAATTATGAATTTTCAAAAATCGTGAAAATTAAAGTTCCGTATTAAATTTTTGGTTCAATTTTTTTTGTATATAATACCTTGTACTGATCTTGAAATAAAAATTTTCAGGATGGTGTTTTTTTGTTTCAAATTAACTTTGGTAAAAAAAAACAAATTTTACCAAAATTTCAGGGTCTTTTAAGATCAGTACAAGGTATTGTATAAAAAAAAATGAACAAAAAATTTAATGTTGATCGTGGATTTGCACGATTTTTAAAAATTCTCCAAATTCGTCATTTTTTAAAAAAACTTTTCGGAATATATTTTTTTTTTCATAGCCACGTGTATACTCTTCAAGACGAACCCAGAACGATTTTTTCGTAACTATAATAGTTTTCGAGTTATTTAAAAAATAAACGTGAAAGATTTTAAAAATGTCGAATTTAGAATCTTGCATAATTTTCGAAAAACAATTTTTTAATTTTTTTCCTTTGGCAGAACTTCGTTTTATTAAAAACGAAAACTTCCGACCAAGTTTCATCGATATTGAAAGGCTCCGGCTCTTGGTCGATTTGACATGGAATGACCCATATATATAGCAATCCTAGACCCCCTCCTTTGGCGTAGCCCGGGCTTAGATTTTGGAGAATGTGACCCGCAGCGAAGCAGACTCAAGTCTGTCGTACAGAAAAACCTTTGTATATTGTTTTTCTCTCTCTTTCTCTTTATCTCAGTCTCATTCGGTTTTTCCCACGAACTTTACGATGACGCCTGACTCATCGCGTTCCAGAATCAAATAATGAAATATAACGCGGGCTTTTGATTAACGATTTATTTAACGAGCCTGATTGAACTATCACGAGCATTCATGATGAAAGAACTCAATGTTAAGGGCAAAGCAACTATAAATAATTTTATTCGAAAATTCTATTCAAAACATATCGTCCAATTTACGCGTGTTTTTATTATTTTATAAGCCGTCGTTTATTTTTCGGCCCTTAGATTTTAGAGGCTATTTCATTATATTCAAGATATTCTTTTCAAAATGCATTTCCCTATGAAATGAAAACCTGAACTTGCCCAATAGTTTTTATTCCTTTTTTGCTTCCTTTTGAAGATAGTTTTATTTTCGAAATTTTGCATTTATCAATCTGATTTTTTTTGCACTAATGTACTAAGGGACGAGAAAAAATATAACTAAATTTGAATAGACTCAGTTTAAAAGTTCAGCAAACAAAATTTGTTTAGATAAGGATGTTGAGTCCCTATGAAATCTTTTAATGTTAATTGTTCAATTAATAGCTTATTAATCGTCGTGAAATTTTTACACGACCTCCTGAATATTTCATGTCAAAACATATTAAATTTTCAGAACTCTATCATCATTACTTCAACCTCCTTCAGGATTAAAATGAAAAATGATGAAAAAATTCTGAAAATTTGGTATGTTTTTGTATGAAGTATTTAAGAGGTCGTGTAAAAATTTCACGACGATTAGGAAGCTCGTTATTAAAATATGAACATTTTGTTAGGAACAATTTTTTCAACAAATAAACAAAATATTTATCAATAAACTTCGTTTCGTTTCCGTTGAGAGGTCAAAAAAAAACTTATGGCAAAGTTATATCAGTTTCCATGAGACTACATTACATTTCATTTGTTAATGTTAATTGTTCGATAACGAGCTTCCTAATCGTCGTGAAATTTTTACACGACCTCTTAAATAATTTATCCAAAAACATACCAAATTTTCAGAATTTTCTCATCATTTGCGATTTGGGACTCAACATCCTTAAAAAATATATGAGGCATTCCACGCCGTTTCGACCTGGGTCTGACCCTTCACCTCTCCGGTTTTGTTCGCAATTTTTTATGTTTTTGTAGTACCTCTGAAAAGCACTCAGGCTTTTTTCAGATTTTTTTGGCGTGATTTGACTTCACCTCTCCCGTTTTGTCCGCAATTTTTTATGCTTTTGTAGTACCTCTGAAAAATACTCAATAAACCTCTGAAAAGCACTCAGGATTTTTTTCAGATTTTTTTTTGCGTGTTTTGACTTAATTATAATTTTATAAACAGCTTAATTTTTGGCCCAAATTTAAAAATCTGAAAAAAATCACGAAAATCCGGTTTTTTGTATAAAAAATGTGGAGCGTTGAGCCAAAGTGGGCAGGGGCTTCCTTCTGCTCATAACAGGCTTTTTCGAAAAAAAAAATTGAAAAAAATAGAAGGACACCTGAATTGATTGAGTCGTTCTTCAAAAAATGTCTTATGAATAGAAGGTGCTTAAAAAAAATGTTTGGATAACGGCCCACTGAATTCAGGTGTCTCCTACTTTTTTTTCAATTTTTATTTTTGAAAAAGCCTGTTATTAATAGAAGGAAGCCCCTGCGCGCTTTAGCTTGACGCTCGAAATTTTTTATACAAAAAACCGGATTTTCGTGATTTTTTTTAGATTTTTAAAGTTGGGCCAAAAATTGGGCTGTTTATCAAATTATAATTAAGTCAATTCGCGCCAAAAAAATCTGAAATAAATCCTGAGTGGTTTTCAGAGGTACTACGAAAGCACAACAAATTGCGAACAAAATCAGAGAGGTGAAGGGTCAGACCCAGGTCGAAACGGTGTGGAATGCCTTATATCTAAACGCAAATTTTCAATCATTTTTGTTCTCCCTTTAAAGTTATTCCTGCCTGAGCGTTTTACGTCCTCATTTTTCATGCAGTCAATCTTATTTCTCTTTCAACTATTATCTTTATTTATTTTCCGATTTTTCGTTGGTAAGAATAAATCCTAGTTATTTTGTTCACCATTTCTTGTCATTGGTATTAAATTGTGATGGAAAGATAACATTGATAATTATTTGAAGTGCTTCGATAGTTGCAAAAAATTGATGGAATTAATCTTGGAAAATTCGAGAGGACGCTAAATTCATTTTTTGTTTTCCCGCTATTTAAGGATGCCTTGCCTGTAAAAAATTTCAAAACGGAAATTCCAAAATAGGGAGAAAATTCTGAAAAAATTTGTATGCCTTCAGAAAAATTGACGCATTTTATTTGTTTAAGAAAAAAAAAAGCACTTATGATAAAATTGTCGAATAATTATTTGTTTAAACAATTTATTAATAACTTTCGGGCAATATTATTATCCATAATTGTTCTTTATGGCATACCAAATGTTGCTAAATTTTTTTCAGATTTTTATTGTATCACGAAGTACGGAAATTTCAATCAGACAAAATTTTTGACTAGGACTGTACCGGCAAAATCCTTAACTCTCTCGAAATCCCCCTTTTTCAAGTCTATATCGAATAGTATCTCGTCCAAGATCTTTGATATCCTGTTTTTCTTTTTCCACGTCTCCATTTTCCAGCTGAAGAGCTCTATAAAAATATATACACCATCTGCAGAGCTCGGAACCGTTCGAACGCCGTTTGCAGCCGTTTGACCACGAACGCGCGATTCGATATCTCTGTGTGCCTTCTTCTCAACTGGGTTACAGACACCATAATATAATGAAGCGCGCATGAAAGTTGCGTATCATGTTTTTACCGGTTACCGTTATTAGAAAAAAAAAAGTGATATGAGCATCATTTCAATGAGTTACTATATGTGCCGCTTTCCTTTTGTAAATTAACGTCGTTCGTGTGGTTACTCGTTCGCTATAACTGCACGTACATGTACGTGTTAATTGACGATATGGCACAATGTCCGTTCGCACTTTTCTCTTAAAGTTTTCTCTGCGCAATAATTTCGAATATTTGTCCTCTCTTTCGCGTCGTTAAATTATTGAGGCATTCCACGTCAAGTCGGCCACCCCATTTTTTGAAATCGCCAAAAATTGCATACAAATTTTTAGAAAGTATAGTTCCAACTATCAAGAAAATTTGTGATTTTTTTCAGATTTTTAAATTACATTTTTTAGCCGGAAAAAAATACAAAAAATTTGTTCGTCCCATTTTGTAACTCGAAAATTATTCATCGTACGAAAAAAAAAGTACGACATAAAATTTAGGATTTTCAACGTGCTTTTCACTGAAATTTTTTACAAACTCCTCCGAAAGCTCTATGTGCCATTTTCGGAGCAAATAATGTTTTGATATTTTTTTTCTCAGAATTGACATCTTCGATTCGTCTGTAGTTCTGACAGTTTTTTACTTGATATATTTGCAGACTATAACAAAATTGGCGTAGTGGAGAATCCATTATTTCAAATGCATTTTTATTGATACAATCTATCGTTATAGAGTGATTTAACGAAATAGCGTAGATATTGATATTTTATCATTATTAATCGTAGACAGGGCAAAATAATAAAATAATCACGTTTCGATACTGCGAAGACGATTCCAGGAACAAAGCAGTATCATTGCTTCATTCCTAAAAATCATGCCCAAATCGAACTAAAAAAGTACTCATTGGCCATAGCAGTGATCGGCAAAAAAAAATCTATCTATTTTTATTATCCAATTTTTTCGAAAAATTAATAATCAGCAAAGAAATATTTGTAATTTTTGTTTAACATTAGTAATTAGCCGGAACATATTACTAATTTTTCTAAAAATTAGTAATTAGTGACAAAATATTTCTAATTTTTATTAAAAAATTAGTAATTAGCAAAAAAATATTATTAATTTTTCTAAAAAATTAGTACTTAACGATAAAATATTACTAACTTTTTCCAAGAATTAGTAATTAGCGAGAAAGATATTGCTAAATAACCAAAAAAATCAATAATTTGTGAAGAAATGTTGTATTAATTTTGGAAAAAGTAATAAATAAAATAAAAATTACTAATGTATTTTTCGATAGGTACTGATTAAATATTCGTATTAATAATAACTTATGTGATATAGACATTCGATACAATAAATACTAATGTGTGAAATATTCAAAGGATCTAGTTATTATAAAAAATAAAACAACTTTTTGAATAGAGTTGTTTGAGCTTATAACCATGACTCAATCCGTACACACAAGTACGTAAAAATACACAATACTTTTCTACAAATTACTGTTTTTTTAAAATTAATTGTTAATATTTTTTCGCAAATTACTAATTTTCTGGGAAAAATTAGAAATATTTTTTCGCTAAATACTAATTTTTTAGAAAAATTAGAAATATTTTGTAACTAATTACTAATTTTTTTGAAAAAATTAGAAATATTTTATCACTAATTACTAATTTTTTCGAAAAATTAGAAATATTTTCTCACTAATTACTAATTTTTTGGGATAAATTAGAAGTATTTTCTTACAAACTACTAATTTTTTAGAAAAATTACTAATTTTTTTCCGCTAATTACGAATTTTTATAAAAAATTAGTAATATTTTTTGACTAATTATTAATTTTTCGTAAAAATGATTAATAAAATCAATATTGTTGACGAAAAAATCGATACTGCCGATCACTGGGCCATAGAAACGTCGGTGTATCCAAAGAGGGTAAATTAATTCTTTTTTGCAATCGAGAGACGCGAGTAGCCTTTGACTTCAATTTGAATAGACTTTATCGGTGTCCATGGGTCCATTGATAAAGTTTATTAAAATTTACAAAAAGATATTTAAAAAAATAACAATGAAAAAAGTTAAAAAATTGAAAAAGTACAAAAAATAAACAAAAATATGGGCTTTAGAAAATATCTATAGTCTCAACCTGTTAATGCACAGAGAAATTTGTGTATTCGTTTGGGATGAAAAACGCATGGGAAGGAATGGATTCTCCACTGAGCCAATTTTTTTATAGCCTGTAAATATATCAAGTAAAAAACTATTAGAACTACAGACAAATCGAAGATGTCAATTCTGAGAAAAAAAATATCAAAACATTACTTGCTCCGAAAATGGCATATAGAGCTTTTGGAGGAGTTCGTAAAAAATTTGAGTGAAAAGTACGTTAAAAATCCTAAATTTCATGTTGTACTTTTTTTCGTAAGATGAATAATTTTTGAGTTACGAAATGGAACAAGAAAATTTTTTGTATTCTTTTCCAGCTAAAATGTGTAATAAAAAAATCTGAAAAAAATCACGAATTTTCTTGACAGTTGGAACTATTTTATAAAAATTTGTACGCGATTTTTGGTGATTTCAAAAAATGCGGTGGCCGACGTGACGTGGAATGCCTCTATTATTAAAACTTTTCTCAAGGCAATTAATGCTAAACGCAAAATAAAAACCACGTTATCTTTCCCTTTGCCAATTCTAAGTTTCAGCAAAACTTTTCAATATGTTGAATTCGTCACAGAAGAATTATTATTGTTGTTGTTATTATTTAGTAGTCTCAAAGCAGAACCTGAATTAGAACGTTAAGAGAGTTTATTTTTGGGGCTATTTTTTCTTGGCTCTATTAAGGATTCAGCAACATTTGGCATAAACAACAATTATCAATAATAATACTGCCCAAAAGTTATTAATAAATCGCTTAAACAAATAGTTATTAGACAATTTTTCGGTAAGTTATTTTTTTTTCTTGAACAAATCGAATGCGGTAAATTTTCTGAACGCGTATGAATTTGTTCAGAATTTTGCCTCTATTTTGCAAATTTTCGTTTTGAAATTTTTAGAATGGCTGTATTTATGCATTTCTTGGCTTAGTGTCTGTGAAACTTTTCAAAGCGAAATTGGCAATTTTTTGTTTGTATTTCAGAATGTTTTTTATAATTTTCAAAATAGAGGGAAAATTCTGAAAAAATTCATATGCGTTCAGAATAATTAACGCATTCGATTTGTTTGAGAAAAAAAATATCTTACCGAAAAATTGTTGAATAATTATTTGTTTAATCAATTTATTAATAACTTTTGGGCAATATTATTATTTATAATTGTTGTTTATGGCAGGCCGAATGTTGCTGAATTTTTTCAGATTTTTATTGTATCACGAAGTACGGAAATTTTAATCAGATAAAATGTTTGGCTCGGACGGTAAACGCAAAGCATCCTTAAGGGGTTATACGCAGTCACAAGGTCGGAAAAAAGCTATTTTTCGAGAATTTTTTCTAGAAGGACATTTTAATCTATTAACGGAAAATTTGGTATACATAATTTTTGTAACTTTACTTTGAAATTTTTCTTCAAAAAAAGATAATGATTCTTTGATATCTCTGGATTGGATCATCCAAAATCAACAAAATAAAAAAGATTTCGTTAATATAAGGTATAATCTACTATTTAATCAGAGGAATAAACAAAATATCAATTTTTGACAAAAACGAGGCTTTAAAAAAAATCGATTTTTGATGTACATTTTTGTCTCAAAGTGTTTATAAAATGGAAAATATTTATCGATTAAAAAAAACGTTCGATTGATTACGAAAAAATATATTCATAAAGCTTGTGTAAAAAATTGAGACTGATTGGTTATACTTTAAAAATACAGTTTTGCGAAAAACGCGTTCAAAATTTCAAAAGCATTTTACACATGGTATTTATGGGTTTACAAAAATGTCTATAACTTCATAAATATTTGTCGGATTGACATGAAATTTTCTGTGTATATATTTGAATATATGTACATTGCGAAAATGAAATAATCAATTTTTTGAAAATCCTGATTGCGTATAACCCCTTAAAATGATTTTCTTTCTTTGGTGGTGTTTTATCAAATATTACTGATAGTTGATAAATAAGAAAATTATTATTATTATTATTATTATTATTATTATTATTATTATAGATAGCGCGTTGATTTATCGGGCAAAAGTACATTTTGTTTACATTCTCTCAAGCTTTCTCATATTTTCTCGTAGCTTTTTCTCTTAGCTATCAAGAAAACTCGGTCACAACCACGCTCTGTTTTCAAAGAATCACGTAATTTAATTTCGAACAAAAGAAGCCTTCTTGTTTGCAAGTCCATTGCCCCATATTTAGCGCTGCAAGGGATCAGAATGATGGCTCAAGACAGAACATGCACACATTTTTAAAGCGATTCTTTGAGTCTTGTTTGAACTAAAAATTGAGAAATTTCGAAAATTTAAAAACTCACAATTTTTTTTCGAAAAATTAAAAATCATGCCCAATAGACAATTATTTTGCGATTTTGACCGAAAGTATTATTCATTCAAGTCAGGAGAGTCCATTTGTCTATCAAATTTCGACTCAGGACATTCCATTAAATATTAAAAAAATTTATTTTCAATTGTTTTGTAATTTTCCACGGTTGATTTGTCGTTGGTACATTTTGAACATGGATAAAAGTCTAGAAAAAAAATCCTTTTTAAAAACAAATTTTCCTTTACGAGGAAAAAAAACGATGTTAAATTAAATAGCTGAAAAACATCCTTGAATTTAACACGAATTGGTAAATTGACTCTTTTTGCTCTCTTTAAATTCTTTTATTATTTTCGTATTATCATGTTTACTGATTATTTATAAAGCTTTTGTTCATGTAAATTAATATCGTTAGTACATGAACCGAAGCGTCAGTGTGACTTTTATCAGCTTGGCTCAAGGTAAAATTTCATAATTTTTCCACATGCACAATATTTTTGCTTCTACACTGACGTATTTTTAATTAAAAATTCGTTGCTTGTTTGTAGTAATTGTGAAGAAGTTCAAAATGTGAAACTTTTGGAAATTGAAACTATATTTCAGTATCATTTAATGATTTAATGATGTTCTAAAACAGAGAGTCATTAACTTTCGGTTTAGGGAAATGCTTTTTGCAAATACTCGTCAAATTCGCCAATTTTGTGGTCAAGCTCTTTAATCAAGATGAAAATCGAATATTAGACCGTGAATAATTATTTTTACGTCTGTAAATAAAATTCATCGTTAAGCGATGAATATTTCATTCTCGAGCTTTCCCGACCTTCCATTAGGGCTGTAATTATGATTTTTACTTTGTTGTCGAGGATTTTCAATCGTTAAGTCACTCGAATGTGTCCTTTAATGGGGTGATGGTTAAGCCATTAACGCACTTTACTAATCGCTTAACGACTCTAAAAATTTCGATAAAAAGGATCAGACGAAACTATTAAGGACATTAGGGTAGTCCTTGCGATACGGTCGAGTGAGTGAGGTATCAACATTTAAAAAATGGTTTATTTATGTTTGAAGGAGAAACTATTTATGACCGGAAGTAGATCTGAATTTTGGAGTTCCTATTCAAGGGGAGGCTTAAATCCACCGCTTTGAGTCTGAAAGAGACAGAGCTCAAATTTTGTAACATATTTTTCTCAAAAAAACCGCTTAATTCAGTAAAATTAGCAATAGTGGGGTTGTCTGCACACCTTAATTACGTTTATTCCACAAAGTCATCTTTGAGGAAAAGTAACCTCAAAACCTTTTAAATACATTTATGTCGAAGATAGCTCATGCAACAAAATTTGAAAGGTGGGCTCACTTACATAATTAAGGGATGCAAACTGTTGACTGGTTTTTAAAATTTCTATTACGAGAGTTTTGCAAAAAAATGCGTTCAATTTTCAGTTCTACATTTCTGGAGCATAAGGATAAATGCTCCCATGGAAATAAAATATATTCGTCAGTTGTTGGACCATTTTTAGGTATAAGAAATATATTTTTAGTCTACCTTTGATCTATCTGAAATATACTTTACCCCTGCATATGGGGCGTTCCTTCCCAAATCGGACAGTTTAAAAAACTTTTTTTTTATTCCCTCAATTTTTTTATATTTTTTAGTACCCATCAAAAGACCCTTCCTGTTAAATTTGGAGATTTGTTTGATTATCTGTTCAAAAGATATTGAATTAACAAAAAAATCGCTCTTTTCTTGGTATTTTGGTCATAACTTCTTTAATAATGGTTCAAGTTGAAAGTTTTTTTTTCGAAATTTATGTTTTTTTTATGCTTTTTTCAGAACAACATACAACAAAAATATTCGACGTGTTTTTGAATGAGTTTTTTGAGTTTTGAACTTTAAATCGCGTTTTTAAGAGTGAGTGTCATTTTTTATTTAAAAAAAGAAAAAAATTCTAAACATTTATCTATTCAACAATTTTTAAGACTAGTCCGATCGGGGGTTCTCAATAACTACTATTTTTTTTCGATTTTTGAAAATTTAATTTTTTCTTAAAATTAATTATGACACTTTTTCATTGTTAACAAATTAAAAAAATTAATAATAAAATTTGCGAAGACAAATTCGAAATTTTGAAAAATGGTAACCATGTTCAATCGAAAATGGTGAGATCTTTCCAATATGATCAAATATATGTAATTGGAAATCTACATCAAATGGCCGATTTACAGAAAAAATACATTTCTTTCTATTTTAAAAAATACATTATTTCTACAAGGGTTTCTAGAAATCCCAAATTAAGGTCCCAAGTCTTCAATAGAGACTCCATTTTGACGAATTTTGAATCCAGGCAAAAAATTGACCCCTAGGAAGTATGAATTTAATAATAATAAATAAATAAACGTTATTTTGTGGCATTTTAGTAATGCAAACTTCAGCGTAATTGTAAAAATCGAAGATTAAACGAAACCCGTTAATTACCGTGTCAGTAACGTGACTTTGTTGGCTCCTTTAAGAGGTTATACGCAGTCAGGAGGTCGAAAAAAGGAGATTTTTCAAGAATTATTTCTGAAAAGACATTTTAATTTATTAACGTAAAAATTTATATACATATTTTTGTAGCTTTTAATTTTATTTTGAAATTTTTCTTTTTCAAAAATAATGATTCTTGAAGGGAGGTCCTCTAAAAAAAGGCGTCTTGCGATAAGCACGATATCTCTCGATTGGATCATTCAAAATAAAAAATAAAAAAGATTTCGTTTACAATGTATAATCTAGTATCTAATCGAAGGAATAAGCAAAATATCTATTTTTTCAAAATGGCGGCTTCTCAAAAAAAAAAAATCGATTTCTGATGAAAATTTTTGCCTTAAATTATTTATAAGATGGAAAATATTTATCGGTAAAAAAAATCTATTAATTATTAAAAAATATTTTTATAGAGCTTGTGTAAAAATTTAAGACTAATCTGTTCACTGTCTAACATACATATGGGGAATTCCATGCCAAGTTGACTTGAATGTGACCTCCGACCTCGCTGATTTCGTTTACGATTTTTTATATGATTCTTCCAACTCAAAATAGCATTCGAAATTTTTTTTAGATTTTTAAAACCAAATTTGAGTACGTTATGATTTTTTGAACATTTTTTTCGAAAACCTCGAGGGCCGTAATTTAAAAATCTGAAAAAATTATTAAAAATTCGGTGTCAAAAATGAAAATTTTTGACCCAAAATTCATGACGTCCAGGCTTTCGCTTCCACCTCGATTTTAGGTTTTTCTGAAGAAAACGTAAAAAAATAGATGCAAAAATTAACCAACTATTTTTTGAAAAAAGTGAAAAAATTTCCAAAAATAGTTGGTTAACGATAAAAATATTCAAGGCACTTTCACGGTAGATCAATTTCTGCATCTATTTTTTTACGTTTTTTTTTCATAAAATCCTAAAATCGAGGTCGAAGGAAAACCCTGGACATCATGAATTTTGGGTCAAACATTTTCATTTTTGACACCGGATTTTTGAGAATTTTTTCAGATTTTTAAATTACGGCCCTCGAGGTTTTCGAAAAAAATGTTCAAAAAATCATAACGTACTCAAATTTGGTTCTAAAAATCTGAAAAAAATTCTGAATGCTATTTTGAGTTGGAAGAATCATACAAAAAATCGTAAACGAAATCAGCGAGGTCGAGGGTCACACTCAGGTCGACTCGGTATGGAATGCCCCATATATATTAGACCGTGAATAACTTTAGAAGGAGTGAGTTTATCGAAAAATCTTAAGAGACCTTTTTTGTAGAGCGTTCAATTCCCCACAAAAATACGTATCGTTCGGTTCGGTACATTGACTTGAAGCCGAGGTATTAAATTTTAAATTTTGATTTTTTTTTTCCTCTGTTATTCAAATGGGAAATAGAAATTTGCGATTAGACATATCTAAATATTTATATCAAGAGCTCTGCTTTTAACAGGTATCTTTTTTCATCTCCCCGAAAGTATTTAACATGTTATTTTGAAAATCAAAAAATAGTCGCTTGTTTTGAATCCGTCTAGTATAACCCCTTAATTACGACGTCAGTAACGTTAACGTGTTGTTGGCTCGTTTTATGCAAAAACGAACAAGCTGTCGTGTCATGGAATAATGCACGCACGATTTCCTTATTTGTATTAATATCCTGGCTATTCGACTCACGTTCCTGCCACGCCTGGCACTGTCCAAGCCCGTAATAAAACCCTCGCGTTTTCTCTGTCTTCGTCGTCACTCATCGTCTTGACGCATTCCAACGTGTTGCGTCCGTTCGACCCCGCCCTGCGTAGATACTCGGGCTCATCATTGCATAGTTGAGCAATTGAATCAACCAATTGAGATATATAGTCTACATTGAAGTATATATATATATATATATATACAGCTCTTTCCTTAAGCAGAGGTCATAGACTTCGACCGATTGCACATATATGGAAAAACGGGGGCATTTTGGGTCAATTTTGCTTCCTCATAGAGGAAGCTTTATTTTCGTAGAGTATGTTTAATCGTAGGTTCAGAATGATCCAAGAGGTTCGAGGAATCATGATTAGAAAAAATTTCCGGATGTGCGTGTGCGTTATGAATGCCACTCCAAGAAAATGCTTCATATAACCACAGACTGTGGTTGTTTCCATTCAAACGAAAGCTTTAAGGATGTTGAGTCCCAAATCGCAAATGATGAGAAAATTCTGAAAATTTGGTATGTTTTTGGATGAATTATTTAAGAGGTCGTGTAAAAATTTCACGACGATTAGGAAGCTCGTTATCGAACAATTAACATTAACAAATTAAATTAAATTAAATGTAGTCTTATGGAAACTGATATAACTTTGCGATAAGTTTTTCTTTGACGTCTCAATTTTTTAATATCTACACTATATTGAAAGCAACGGAAACAAAACGAAGTTTATTGATAAATATTTTTTTATTTGTTTAAAAAAATGTTAATATTTTAATAGCGAGCTTTCTAATTCGTCGTGAAATTTTTACACGACCTCTTAAATACTTCGTACAAAAACATAACAAATTTTCAGAATTTTCTCACCATTTTTCATTTTAACCCTTAAGGAGGTTGAAGTAATGATGATGGAATTCTGAAAATTTAATATGTTTTTACATGCAGTATTCAGGAGGTCGTGTAAAAATTTCACGATGGTTAAGAAGCTATTTATTGAACAATTAACATTAAAAGATTGCATAAGGACTCAACATCCTTAAAACTTTTCTGTATGACTTTTCTATCATTCTTAATAATTTAATAATAATAATAATAATAATAATAATAATAATAATAATAATACATTTCTTCGCTTATAAATTGATTTAAGGATGTTGAGTCCCTATGAAACTTGTTAATGTTAATTGTTCAATATATAGCTTCTTAATCGTCGTGAAATTTTTATACGACCTGAATACTTCATGTAAAAACATACCAAATTTTCAGAATTTTCTCATCATTTGCGATTTGGGACTCAACATCCTTAAACATATGAAATCCCATGCGTGATTTTTTTTAGAAAATTGACATTTCATTTTTCAAAATAAATACCTTTTTCGGGGATGAACACTGTTTTACTATTTTTTTTCTTAGAGTGTTATGTCTCGAGAATATTATGTTCAATTTTTACGGAAAAATATTGAAAATTACAATAGTTATGAATTTTTAAGTGAAAAATTGGTTTTTTTTTTCAAACGGGATTTTTTTAGGCAATTGAAATTAAATGAATGGCTCTGAAACCTGTTTTTTCTCAAAATATATATATTGAACTTCATTAGGTAATTTTTTTGTAAGATAATATCCAGTTCTAATAAATAATATGCATTATATTCAAAATGTCCCAAAAAAGTAGAGAAATAACAACTAGAAATCGTTTCGTGCAGTCTCGAAAAATTCAAATCAATGTCTCAAGCAATCGAATCAAAATATTGTCAAAACTGCAAAACAATTGTTAATTGGGCGGTACTTCTGATTTTTTGCAAAATGTTTGCAGGTGCTTTGATTTTCATTATTAGTGTTGATTTCGGAAATAATTGCTCAAGGGTGCAGTTTGCAAAAAATATTTACCCAAATTAGAATTTTGTAAGCAGTGTAATTTTTGAAATTTTTTGATATTTTCGATGAGTGATTAAAAAAAATCGTACAAGTTGGAAATTTGCACATAGCTCTTCAATTTCTTACCATCGTTCATTGATATTCCTTCATAAAATGGGCATAATTGAACTAATTGAATTTTTAATTTGACCGATTTTAATATATTCCCTCGCTTTCCCGTGGCTGATTGCAATTTGCGATAAATAAAAGTTCTATAGAGCATCGCTCTTCAGTTTTATCTCGAATATAAAAATCACTAATTGCTCGTGTAAAAGAAAACCAACGAATAGACGAAATGATTAAGTTTACAACAGAAGTAATTTTCCATTTTCATATTTTATATAAAATTCATATTTTTTTTCCTAAAATATAAATATTATAAAATAAATACATAAAATATTTATTTACATAAAATTCATATTTTTGAAAAGAATTCTGCCTAAAAATGAGTTTTCATAGTAAAAAAATGGTTGACATTTTTTTTCTCTGTCTTTAATTTTCTAACGTCATTTTGGAACCTTTGGATTTCAAAAAGAGCAAAAAATAAAAATCGTTGCGTTCAAACGATGTAAAAACTATTACTCATTTTTTCCCACAAAGAACTTCATTCTTTTTTGTACAAAGGATGGATTCGACAGATGCAATTATAAAAATCGAATTATTTAACGAAAAAAGATTTCGATAATAATTATTCTGAAAAGTATAACCAAAAAGAAAAAAGATATCTCAAAAATTCGAACTGAATAAATCGTGTAGGGGTGTTGCACGATTTCGCCGAGAGCGACAGAGCGATTTCCAGCCGGCCGGTGTATAAATATATACATATATATGGGGCATTCCACGTCAAATCACGCAGTCATCGGCCTGCCTCTCTCGGATTTTGATCTCCAATGAATCGTGGGTTTCGTTTGGCCCAAAACATGACCTAAAATTTTTAGAAATTTCTTTTCCATTTTTTAGGGGTTACCCGAGCTAAAAAATCATCAAATTGAGGGAAAACATAAAGAGGGGCCTTTTTTAAATTAATGAAATTTTTCACAGAAACTAGGGCCCAAAACAGATATTTCCGTCGTAGTTCGATAATGGGCCAAAATAATTACAATTTTTTTGGTATTTTTTTTTTTATAATTTCTTATTTTGATTGTTTCTTGTAGTGAGAATAACGACAACAAAAATATTTTTCTAGTGAAACTTCATTTTTTTTTCTTGGTTAAGAGTGAAACGACAACATTTGTCGAAAAATAGCCTCGACGACCTGAAATAAAACGGATGATTCAAACACAATTGAAAAATTAGAATTAAAAAAAATAGTAATTATTTTTGGCCCATTATCGAACTATGACGAAAATATCTGTTTTGGGCCCGAGTTGCTGCGAACAAATTTCATTAACTCGAAAAAGGCCCCTTATTATGTTTTCCCTCAATTTGATGATTTTATAGTTCGGGCAACCCCTAAAAAATGAAAAAAAAAAATTTCTAACAATTTGAGGTCATATTTCGGGCCGAACGAAACCCACGATTCATTGGGCATCAAAATCCGATGGGGTCAGGCCGAGAACCGCGTGATTTGACGTGGAATGCCCTATATGTATACATATATACACGATAAGAACGGCGGGCGTGCGACGTACGGCAGCCTCACGAATTCACGATCAATACTACGGTGCGAGGTGTGTAGCAGTGTAGCGGCGTCCCGCACATATACAACGGTAACGCGCGCCGTGGGGCATTGCGGGTCGCGCACAGCAGCAGCAATGGCCCGAGGAACTCAAACAAAAGTCCACAGAGGGCGGGAGAGAGAAAGTGTGTGAGTGTGTATGTGAGAGAGAGAGAAAGAGGGAGAGAGAGAGAGATCCGGGTTGCTAAGCAACGGAAGCTGCCTACTGTGGGTTCATCGCCCTGTCATCCCCTCCCTTGTCTCTCGCCACCCCCTTTTGCCCAACCGAACCCATTACCTTTGCCTCATTCTCTTTCTACCCTCCGCTCACTTCCCACTCTCTCGCTATACTGCCACTTGCTTCACTCTCGTATTTCCCTTGTCTCTCTTCTCTCTCTCTCTTTCTCTCTCTCTCTCTCTCTCTCATATTCTCTCTCTCTCTCTTATTCTCTCTTATTCTCTCTCTCCCTCTCTCTCTCTCTCTTATTCTCTTAACACACTACGTTTAAAAACGTACATCAGTTTGCACGAGTCGACTCTTACACATTATTACGAGCTCGTCTTTATTCATTGAAAAACATGCATTGTTCGTTCTTCTCGAATCTTACAAGATATATCATTAACTCATGCGCATTAAAAGCTTAAAATATATTAAAGCTGAAGATAAATTGACTCTTTTCTTTCTCTCGGTCTCATGGGGAACTGCACAAAGGATGCGAGGATTAACTTAATGTTCTCCTGTATATTAGGGTGGTGCAAAAATAATTTTAAAAATTTTTTCTCGCAGACTCAAAAGTTTCATTTAGGTATAAAAAACGGCCTATTGAAATATGAGCTTTTAATATTAATATTAACATGTCCTCATCGCACTTTTCGGTTTTCCTTAAGGATGTTGAGTCCCTATGAAATCTTATAATGTTAATGGTTCAATAAATATCTTCTTAATCGTCGTGAAATTTTTACACGACTTCCTGAATACTTCGTGTAAAAACATATTAAATTTTCAGAACTCTATCATCATTACTTCAACCTCCTTAAGGGTTAAAATGAAAAATGATGAGAAAATTCTGAAAATTTGGTATGTCTTTGTATGAAGTATTTAAGAGGTCGTGTAAAAATTTCACGACGATTAGGAAGCTCGTTATTAAAATATTAACATTTTGATAAGAACAATTTTTTAAACAAATAAAAAAAATATTTATCAATAAACTTCGTTTTGTTTCCGTTGCTTTCAATATAGTGTAGATATTAAAAAATTGAGAGGTCAAAAAAAAACTTATCGCAAAGTTATATCAGTTTCCATAAGACTACATTTAATTTAATTTAATTTGTTAATGTTAATTGTTCGATAACGAGCTTCCTAATCGTCGTGAAATTTTTACACGACCTCTTAAATACACAATTCATCCAAAAACATACCAAATTTTCAGAATTTTCTCATCATTTGCGATTTGGAACTCAACATCCTTAAGAATAATATGCGGGAAAAATTATTTTTACGTCTTCTGATTTTTATGACTAGCAATTTATCATACGGGAAATCTACGGATATATTTTTTTAGAGAATCGAACGCTCTACAAAAAAAGGTTCTGAGTTACTTTTTGATAAATCCTCTCGTTCAAATGTTATTCAATGTCCAAGTTTAATTTTCCGGAAATTTGACCGATTTTTGGATATTACACCGGAACTGTTATTTTTATCGACAATATGTGGATGAAATTTCATGTGAAACATAAATTAAACTTTCGAGAAATGTTAACCAAAGTGCTCACTATAATAATTTAAAAAAATAGAACGCTTTAAGAAAATTGTGCAGCAGAAGTTAGCTTAAAAATTCTATTTTTCTATTAAGAAAATGATATTCAATGTAGTCTAACAATATATTTTTATTCGTTTTTTTTAATTAAAAAAAAAAAAATTAAGCTAATTTCTACTGCACAATTTTCTTAAAGCGTTCTATTTTTTATTATTACAGTGAGAACTATTAGTTAACATTTCTCAAAATTTTTATTTATGTTTCACATGAAATCTCATCAACATTTTGTCGATAAAACTAATAGTTTCGGTGTAATATCCAAAAATCGGCCATATTTACGAAAAATAAAAATTTGACATTGAATAACTTTTAAACGAGTGGATTTACAAAGTAACTCGGAACCATTTTTGTAGTGTTCAATCCTCTACAAAAATATGTCCGCAGATTTCTCATTATGACAAATCGTTTCGTATTTATAACCTTCCATTACACTGGGTCTTTTAAGGCACAAGCCAGATTTTCAAATCGAATATCTCTGAAATTAGAAAAATTGTAAACAAAATTTGTTTACTACAGTTGATTAAATACATGATTGGATCATGGAAAAAATGTTATAAAAGTAATTCAGAATTTGTTCAAATTTTTTTGACGTTTTTTTCTTAGAAAAAACATTAGCAGGACTTTAACGACCCAGAGCACAGACGGCGCCCCAAAATTTAAGTGTACAGACAGAGAGATAAAAATCAGAACACGAGAAAATAATTTTTCCCATGTTATTCTCATGGAAAATCTAAAAATGCGATGAGGATGTTGATATTAATATTAAGAGCTCATATTTTAATAAGGTTTTTTGATACCTAAACGAAACTTTTGAACCTGTTAGTGAGAAAATATTTTTTTTATTAACCCGCTGAGGCCCACCATTTTCTGGCGTCCTAGACCGGTCCTGCACCCTGGGTCTACAACGACCCACAACTTCTTTTGTTTATAAAACACGTTTGAACACAAATTTTCTAACTCGTAAGTAGTAAAATCGAACCTTATAACCTCAGAAATGAGAATATGCAAGGTCGGAATCGATATTTTCATTTTTTTTTAAACTGTGTGAATAAATGCAAAAAAAATCCGAAAATTGGGCTGTTAGACTTGTCGGACGTTTTTAACGATTCTCCCTTTGTTTATCGCGCTAAACTCATTTAATTATAGTGATTTGCAAACTAGAGACTCCCAGCTACAAGATGGTGAAGCTTGTTTTCATGAATTTTCGGAAAAGTATATTCTCACCCTGGGTCTGTCCTCAAAATGCGCTACTCAAGTGTTTCGTACAAAGACCAGAGGCCGACTGAGATAGATGTTATGCCTGCTTGATAGATCATATTTTTCGCCCAATTTACCGAGCAAAAGCGTGGGCCTTCGCTTATTCCTAGGACTTTAAAGATGGCACTGGGTCGCTGAAGACCCAGGTCACCCTCAGCGGGTAAATCACCCTACTGTATATCCATGTCAACGAATCCATGTCCACTGTTGATAAATTCAACATTCCAAACTTTATTACCGCCCAAAAACCCCAAAAACGTGTCCAAAATACCGGTTTTTTTACTTCAAACGTTGATACTTTTTGCGATGTAAACTAATTTGAGGTACGAAACTTTGAAACACATTCTTGTGGGCGGTGAATTAAATACAAAATCATTCTATTTTCGTTGCATTTCAATGATGCAAACTTGGACATGACAATATACGACACAGACAATATGGCAACTCTGGGCTCGATGCGGAAGTGGCGACACAATGGAGATTGGCATTGTCCGTTCAATGTTTTGCTGTAATAATGTCACGCTTTTTTTTCTTCTCGTCACTCAACCTATCGGTATGTGTTCATGCCGAGTCCGACACTAATTTTCAACGCTTCTGCTGCATTCAGTGCAACTCGTTACGGTGAATTTAACACGACGGTACAATGCCCTCGATTCTTCTGCCCTATGCGAGATTTATACGGATACCGTGGACGCTCCCACAACTTAAGGCCTTAGGCCACTCTAGAGGCCGAAAAAAATAAGCTTTTTGGGGATTTTTTTTCCGAAATACTACAAAAATCGAGATTACAGAAACCGGGTGTTATCGTACATATCCGTGACTATTTACAATAATTTTTTTGAAGCGATTAATTTCAAAATGGCGGCTGTGCAGCATTTTCGCGATGATGTCTCCGTTTTTTCAGGGTTCACGTCCGGACTAACAGCTCCTGTAATTTTTTAATCATAATGAGCCAAAGAATTGTTTTTTGATTATATATAATAAATGCTATAGAAGTACGTAAGATTTTTGCGATATATTGATTTTTGGTAAAATGGCGCACTTCTAAAAGTGGAAAGTGAAAGATTTGCCTGAAAAATCGTCAGACAATTGTTAATAACACACGAGCGGTGCAATATAAAAAAAATCCTACGTACTTCCATAGACAATGTATTTTTCAAGATATATTCAAAATTTCAAGTGAATCGGTTGAAAATTGTCTGAGTTATGAGTCCGGCCAACTTAAAAAATGCAGTTTTGCGATAAACGCATTTCAAGTTTTGAATAGTAGAAAATCATGAATAATTTTGCAATACCTTTAATCTGTAATGCCTGCACCATACAATTGGTCTTCCAGATTCATTTTTGAGGTCCTAGGGGACCGTTTAAAATAAAATAAAGAAAATTGATTTTTCGAAAATTCTAGGGTGGCCTAAGGCCTTAACCCCCCATAACTTAAGGCGTTACCATGGCAACACGCTCCCATAACTTAACGACCCCCATCGCGCTTTCTCCCCACTCCAACCTCAGCTGCCGCGCCTATTTATAGCCTATTTATAGGACTACGTGTTCAGGAATAGTCGTTCTCTCGAAAAACAGGGAATTTTATTTTCCAGAAAGAACGGAATTTCTGTAGAATATTCGTATGTATATGGATGTATGCATATATATATATGCAACTGTGTATACCATTTTCTAGAAAAATGTATCTCGCGCGTTCCAACAATCAGATAAATATATTTTCTGTTCAATTCTTTTCATCTAGAGTTATTAACATTAAATTCTTATCAATTTTCAAAAAAATTTGCAAAATATATCGTTGTCAGATTTTGAAATGTATGTCTATAACGCGTAGGTACGAATTTCACGTTGAATTTCGCGCGCTTGTTCTACGCATGCTTCAATAAGAAAAGGCAGTACGCATGCGTGGAAACACGAGAGTGGGAGGGAAACTTTAAGTTATGGGAGCGTTTCCGGTCCCGACGCGTTAAGTTGTGGGAGCATCCACTGTATATTGTTAGCTGCTAGAGCAAAGAATCGTGTATGTACAATCGACATAATAAAATGGAAAATGCCTTACACTCTACAATTCACACTTTCACGTTTGGGTCAATAAAGTAGCGGATCGATTGAAATATCGTGCCACTGTATTGAGGTCAAATTCGCACGAAATGCATTTTTCCAGCCAACAACTTATCTTGGAAATTTTTTCAAATCTTATTTTAAAAAATATAGATTTTCAGAATTTTTTTTTTGTAAACTAGTCAAGTTTTTGAAATAAAGCTTCTTACACTATAACGAGCATCATTTGGAGAGCCCAAATTTTTTTCCAACAAAATGTTCATAAACTTTGTAAATATACATTACCAGCGAAAAGTTTCCGGACAAAACTTCAAAAAAGGGGAAGAATTCGACTTCATTTTCTGTTTTGTAATTATTTTTACAATTTGTTTTTAGATTTGGACTTTATTTTGAAAACAAATGTTTTTCGCCTTTTCTTTCCCTCTCTTCAGGTGCGTGGAGGAAATTTTCTTTATACATTTTTACGATTGGATTCATAAAGGGGAAAGTTTGAGCTTCAATTTCCTTTTTTTAAAAACTTTGAGCGATTTTTTTTTCCAAAGTTATTCTGTTTTTTGTGAAAAAAGAGGAAATTTGAAAAATCCCGTATAACGCGAAAACAAAAAGGATTCATGAAAAACTTCAAGATAACAAAAAGTTGCGTCTGTTTTCGTTGAGTTCAGAGAAATTTTTTCAGATTTTCTTTGAATTTTTTTTTTCCGACCGAAAATAAGAGAAAAAAAAATGTGAGAAAAAATGTGAAAAAAATGCAATGTGTTGAAAATGGTAAAACAAAGTAATTTCCCCTCTTGAAATTTTATCAATAATCTCATAGTTCTGGAGTTATTGTAATTGAATAGCTCCGACCCAGAAAATGAGAAAAAAAATGTTGGGAAAAAAAATCTGAAGAAATTCCTCGAAAACAGACACAACTTTTTGCTATTTTGAAGTTTTTCATGAATCCTTTGTTTTTTGTGTTATACGGGATTTTTCAAATTTCCTCTTTTTTCACAAAAAACGGAATAACTTTGGAGAAAAAAATCGCTCAAAGTTTAAAAAAAAACGTAATTGAAGCTCAAACTTTCCCCTTTATGAATGCAATCGTAAAAATGTATGAAAAAAAATTCCTCTGGAAGATGGGTGCGGCTGAAGAAAAGGGAAAAAAGGCGAAAAACAATTGTTTTCAAAATACAGTCCAAATCTAAAAAAAAATTATAAAAATAATTTAAAAAACAGGAAATGAATTGTCCTTCAATTTCAGTGTAATTGTCCTTCAATTTTTGATACTGCCAGGAAAGCGCGGGGACGATATTGACCCCTGTTATATGTTAGGAAATTGAGGAAAATCGCTGTCAAGTTCTGTGATTAATGTTATTTCATTATTGTTGCAGAATGTCGATCACAAGATGAAATTCCGTTCGAAGAAGGGACACTTGCCGTTCATTGAGCTCAACGGCGAAGAGATATCCGACAGTAAGATAATCATTCGCGATTTGAGTCAGAAATATGACAAAGATTTGGACGCGTGTCTGACGACGGAACAGAAAAGTGTCTCCCACGCGATGATCTCGATGATCGAGAATCATCTTGTCTGGGTTATCAATTGTTGGCGCACGAAGAACATGGATTTGGTATTCAAGGGTTACAAGGTCAATTTACAGCATGCCCTTGGCACCCGCATCCCTGAACGAGTTTTGAGTTTCTTTTTCAAATTCACTTTCGGCCGTAAGGTGAGTTCCAATGAAAAATAAAATGGATACAATATGAAATAACGAATTTTTATCAATTATACCGATTGTGTATTTATATTAATTTAATTTTTTGTTGTCAGGGTGCCAGAAAAGTCAAAGCCCAAGGTATGGGAGCCCACACTCCGGAAGAGGTTGCCCAATTTGGCTGCGATGACTTGAAAGTCCTCTGCGACATGCTTTCTGATAAGCCTTTCTTCTTCGGCGATGAGCCAACTACGGTGAGAATACTTATTAAATTCGAATTTTCATCCAAAAGGGTAGCAAAAAAATTGAGAACGCTGAAAAACCGTACTTTGAGCCAGAAAAAATTAATATTTGAGTCATTCCATGTCAAATCGACCAAGAGTTGGAATCGACTCCTTTCAATTTCGATGAAATTTGGTCAGAAGTTTTCGTTTTTAATAAAACAAAGTTCTACCAGAGGAAAAAAAATTTAATTTTTTTTTTCGAAAGTTATGCAAAATTCAAAATTTTACCATTTTTCAAATCTCTCAAGTTTATTTTTTAAATATCTCGAAAACTATTATAGTTACGAAAAATCGTTCTGAATTAACTTAACTGAATTAAACCCCAAGTATAATTAAAGAGTATAAAAAAATACTCCCCCAAATATACTCTTTAAGTATACTTGGCGTTACGAAAAAAAAAAATATTGCGAAAAAAATGATGAATTTGGAGAATCTTGATTTTTCAAAAATCGTGAAAATCGAAATTCGACATTACATTTTCGGTTCAATTTTTTAAATATAATACCTTGTACTGATCTTAGGAGATGCTGAAAGTTTCAGAAACGTATTTTTGTTTATTCAAAAATATGAATTTTTGAATTTTTAAACATCGTGTAAATCCACGATCAACATTAAGTTTTTGGTTACATTTTTTTTATATAATACTTTGTACTGATCTTAAAAGATCCTGAAAATTTCAGGATGGTGTTTTTTTATTTAAAAAATATAAATTTTTTATTTTTGGTGAACAAAAAATTTTTTTTTACCAAAAGTAAAAAATTTATATTTTTGAAACAAACAGACACCATCCTGATCATTTCAGGATCTTTTAAGATCGGTACAAGATATTATATTTAAAAAAATTTAACCAAAAATTTAATGTCGATCGTGGATTTACACGATTTGTAAAAATTCAAAAATTCATATTTTTGAAAAAACAAAAAATACCTTTCTGAAAATTTAAGGATTTTTTAAGATCAGTACGAGGTATTATATTTAAAAAATTGAACCAAAAATTTAATGTCGAACTTGGATTTACACGATTTTTGAAAATTCAAAATTCTCCAAATTCATCATTTAAAAAAAAAAAATTTCGAAATATTTTTTTCCGTAGCCCCAAGTATACTCTTTGAGACGAATTCAGAACAATTTTTCGTAACTACAATAGTTTTCGAGATATTTAAAAAATAAACTTGAAAGATTTGAAAAATTGTGAAATTTCGAATTTTGCATAACTTTCGAAAAAATAATTTTAAATCTTTTTCCTCAGATAGAACTTCTTTCTATTAAAAACGAAAACTTCTGACCAAATTTCATCGAAATTGAAAGGGGCCGATTCCAACTCTTGATCGATTTGACATGGAATGACCCATTTACATTCGGTCAATGGTCTTGATTTGATTTTTTTTTTTTTGCAGTTGGACGTTGTCGCGTTCGCTCATCTTGCGCAAATTCTCTACATCGAGAAGGACACGCCCTACTCATTGCGCGATTTCATGCAGGAGAATTGTCCGAATTTGGTTGGTCATTGTTCGCGAATGAAGGAGCGATGTTTCCCCGATTGGGAGGAAATTTGCACGAGTCTCGAGATGAACACTCATTTGCCGAATCCGGAAAAGACCGAAGTGGCGAAAGAGAGCAGCAAGGAAGAGACGAAGGAGACGAAAGACGAGAAGGAGGGTGACAAGGAAAAATCAGACAAGGAGGAAAAGGAGGCAGAGAAGGACAAGGAACTCGACGAGAACAAAGAAAAAGAGGGCAAATAAATTTGTTGAAATTTTCTCTAAAAAAAAACACCCACACACACATACACACACCCACACACACCGTATTGTTTCTTCGTGTTTGGACTCGGAAAATGCGCAAGCAAAAAAAGGAGGGATAATCGTCGTCGCTCAGGAGCGCTCCTCATTCGTCGAAACGCGTAACTTCTTTACTTTCGAAAATGACAAAAAAAAACAACATATTATAATGTATGTGACAACAGCGGATGGGCATGACTCGGCGAAACAATTGACTCGAACGGTTTAGATAAATGATTTTTTAGGAGAAGGAAAAAAACAGAGTTGAAAGAGTGACGAGACGAGATGAATTGATTCATCGAAAGTACGATACGTATTGCGTTATTTTTATTTTTAGAAATTTTGAAAACGAGATCACTTTGGATTTATCGAATCGACGATTTTTGTATAAATTAATGGAGGGGAAAAACGATTTCGTTCGACGATCGCGAGCAAAATTCGCGAATTTAACGGTTTTTACGCACCGGAAGTGAATCGTGCGACGAAGAAGTCGTCGGAAATCCCCGTCAATAGAAATTTTAGATTTTGAAAAAAAAATAGAAGAAAAAAACGTTTAAATCTTTTAAGAAAAAAAAAAGCTCCGAGTCCTGCCTTAACGATCGGCCGTGTTGTCTAGGGCTATTCCATAAGTCATTAGATCGATAAGTATGCAATATATGTGAAATGCAATAGGGCTGTTGTGCGGGAGATACGCACACGTGCGAAATTCCGAAAAATCGTGGTGTTTCTTTTTTTCCTCGTTGAATTTTCGGCCGGGCGAAAAAAAAACGTGCACGATCGGGATTAAATGAATGCTACTTGATATAAGTGATTGAGAATAAAGATGAAATTTGAAAGAAAACATATTAAACACAACGAATTCGCGCGTGTGTACGTGCCTCGCCGTCTAATGAACAAATTACGAACTCCTCGAAATGTCCCGCCAATAGTCTATAAACCAGATCGTGAAATGGGACAATCGACGTACGAATTAATCGAGGATAATTGAAAAAAGAAAGAAAAAAAAATAACTTGTCATTTTTCTCGTTTCATAGTATATTTTAATTTTTTTTTTTACTTTTTTCTATTTTTTTTTTTTTATAAACAATTTTCCTCTTCTCGTGTGTGATGATCGTACGAATGAAAAATTTCAACGGTAATCACGTGTCTAGTAACTAAAAACTAACAAATATGACGAGTGGCAATTTTCCATGACAATTATAAGATATAACGATGCAATTATTGTTCACCGCTGGCGAGCTTCGCGAATGGTCCATTGATACCATTTTTTTTTATTTATATATGTAGCATTTCACGGTATTTCGATCAAAATCTTACCTTGATGATATCTATTTTCCTCTACATTTTTTATATAAATAAAGACATTAAAAAAAAAAATTCCCGAGTTTTTTCAGAATTTTTCGGTCACGCGTTGGTTGGATTTATTTATTATTTTTTTTTTTTAACGGGACAACTTTGTAAAATCTGAAAAAATGCAGAAAAATCTAATAAAATGTAACAAATTTTTTGGGCTTCGTTCCAAAATGGAGATTTTAATACTCTACGAGTAAAATTCAAAAAATTGAAAGAAAAAAAATGTACTCATAGAGTATTAAAATCTCCATTTTGGACCAAGCCCAAAAATGTTGTTATATTTTATTAGATTATTCTGAATTTTTTCAGATTTTACAAAAGGGTCACTTAAAAAAAAAAAACCAAAGAACGCGTGACCCAAAAATTCTGAAAAAATTTAGGATTTTTTTTTTTTAATGTGTTCTTTTATATAAAAAATTAAGAGAAAAATCGAAATTTTTTATATAAAAAAATACATTGAAATACATTTTTCTAAATTATTTCAGAATTTTTTGGGTCACGCGTTCTTTGGATTTTTTTTTTTTTTAAGGGACCTTTGTAAAATCTGAAAAAATTCAGAACAATCTAATAAAATATAACAAAATTTTTGAGCTTTTTCCAAAATGGAGATTTTAATACTCTATGAGTTAAATTTTTTTTTTTAATTTTTTGAATTTGGCTCGTAAAGTATTGAAATCTCCGTTATGGAACAAAGCCCAAAAAATTTGTTATATTTTATTAGATTTTTCTGAATTTTTTCAGATTTTACAAAGTTGTCCCGTTTTTTTTCAAAAAAAATAATAAATTCAAAAAACGCGTGACCGAAAAATTCTAAAAAAATTTGGGTATTTTTTTTTCAATGTCCTTATTTATATAAAAAATTTAGAGGAAAATCGAAATCATCAAGGTAAGATTTTGATCGAAGTACCGTGGAATGCACATATATTTTTTTGTATTAGTTTCAATTATCTCGAAGCACGATTGAGGGAAAAGAAGGGAAAAAAAGAGCATTGTAAGAAAAATAAGTATCACCTGACTAGTCCATTAGCTCTGACTCGCGAAATCGAAGATTCGCGTCATTTATTAACTAACAATTGAAAATGTGATACGACAACCGGACAATGGCGATAATTTTTTTTTTTTGCTTTCCTCGTGCAATTATATATTATCGTTCTGAAACAAAAAAAAAAATCTGAGACGCATTCGAAACATTTTTTCACCGTATCATTATCGAAATCAACATGCGTTTTTTTTTTTCGTCCACAGTTGCGATAGTAGTTTGTAAATTGATAGTAAAAGGAATCATTGCAAGCTCCGCGTCGCTATTGTAAGATCGAAGGCCTAAGAGTCTTTCAATTGATAGAATTCAGTGGTTCGATGTAGCGGAATGTGTTAATTATTGAGATTCGTAAAAATGAAAAAAAAAGAAAAGAAAAAGCATCGTCAAAGCTCGAAATCACAATGGAGGTGTAATCATTTCGAAGCAATGAAAAGGAAACGAAACGTTTATTAAGAAACATATAAAACATCTATCGAATAAAATTTAGTCCCCGTCTAGAATTGATAAGTCTTTTTACATATATAATTTAAAACGAGAACATCCGATGAGCGTTTGAGTCAATGCGCCTGGCCACCGAAATTTTTATATTCCACTTTATTAATTTACATGTTTTTTTTTTTTTTTAATAATTATTTTACGATTATTATTATTACCACAAATACGCCATACGTAAGTTTGTACGTGCATTTTATATACAAGAAAACCTAACATCTTAAATACATATGCGAGTAATGGGAAAACAAAATAAGAAATAAAAACAAAAAAATATAAACATTTGTAAATGTAGAAAATTCAATCGATTTTATCCCGGACGTTGATACAACATTTGTTGCTTATTTATATGACAGTTGCGATTTCACTTCGTATGAAGTTACGAAAGCAATAATTCAGCTAACAGAATTGAACGTGAACAAAAAAAAGTCCTCATTATTACACAAAATATATCGGATGTCGAATACTCAATTGATTGTCTTACCAGCACGTAACTATTGTATGAGAAAAAATTATTTAACGAACTTGTAAGACGTTTTATTCGCTGCTACATTCTCTTCGCAACAATCCTCCCCTTTCGAAATGGTCTTGTTGGTGAAGTTGAAGGTTTAAAGTGAGGCTAAACGCTTTCCCCGCCTTTTCACTGTCGTGAGTGCGAGAGAGACAGAGCTAAAACTTTTAGCAGATTTCTCAAAAACGACTCAATGAAATGAAAAAAGAATAGTGAGGTCACATGTAGAAATTAATTACGCCGGCGGCCCTACTTTTCTTTTTTTTATTTCATCAAGCAATCGCCGAGAAAAATGTGTTAAACAAATTTTGAGGTTATGTCGACCTTTAGACTCCCCTTCATATCAATTGGATGAGTTGCCCGACGACGAGAAAATCAACCCAATGGCAACCTTCGCTTCTATTTTTCACAAGATACTTTATTCACAACAAAAAATTAGTTCATGTTGATCGTAAACAGTGATCATAAAAAATGTTGAGGTTATGTTGACCTTTAGACTCTCCTTCGTATCAATTGGACGAGATAATATTGCCCAACGACGAGAAAATCAACCCGATGGCAACCTTCGCTTCTTTTTTTCACAAGATACTTTATTCACAACAAAAGAAAAGTTCATGTTGATCATAAACATAAACAAACTCAAAACCACTCCGCGCGAAAATACTGCGCGCGCATCTCATTCTCATATTATGCTTATGGTAAATTAGAAAACTGTTTTATCGGCAACGTCAATTTCTCTTGTACTAAAAAAAATTCCAGTCTTATGTAGGGATCCAATAATGTCGGTATTCTCCCCTCTAATGGGAGAGACTACTCTTTTGAATAAAATATCAAAGTCCGTTTTTAAATTCAGCATTATTGGAAAACTATTTCAATAGCTCATGCAAAATTTTGAATTTTTGGATTTTTGGACCGCCAGAGTTCAGCATTTCTTCGATACCGGATGTGACTTGTCACAGTTTTTTGAGAATCTGACGTTTTTCGTGCTCTTTGCAAATGGAGAGAATTCACTTTGTCGTATAACCTCAAAATATCAGAATAATTTTTCGTTCCGTTGCAGAACCAAAAAAAAAGAAATTCGCACAATTGATTGTTCAATCTTTTGATAATCCTCATGTGGCTCCAACGTTTTTATTTTCGCTGATTGCTCCAATTCCTCATCGAATCTCGGGATATCCGCGGTAATCCTGGCGCCATCGAGGAAAAGATGTTGTCGGCAAAAGACATCGGAAAGACAGATTACATTAGTTTGAGCATCAACGAGGGTGGCTCTTTTACTCGGGGATCCTCTAAGAGTCTTTGGCGAGTGAGTCGAAAAAAAAAATCCATATATTACATATGCAAGTTTCCTCACGGATTGACGTCTTTTCCGTCAATTATATTTGACTCGGAGCTGTGATTCATCTGTATTTCGTTATTTCTCTTTACTCCGAAATGTAGCAATGGAATCAACTGTCAAGATTCCAGAGGAACGTCGTTTACTTCGTCGTCATGACCATTCTCCTCGTCACATTTTATCTGCTGCCCGGACAGCCAAAAAATACGATATCTGAGAATGATGCAGAGTACGAGAGTCCAGCTGTTTCCACAGTGGCCCAAAAATACGAGAAGCTGCCGGATGATATCGCGGCTGAAAACGGAGAACAGGGAATCGGAGCTGCCGCAGGTGGCGAAGTTATAGAAGAGCCAGAATTTCAGCCTGAGATCAATCAGGTTGACGACGATCAGATTGGCGAGCCACCGCGGCCCAAAGCCAGTCCTCTGAAATTTGACGGTACGGCGGGTCAAAGAAACTTTGTTTCTTGATGATACAGACAATAAATAATAAAATAGTGTTCCTGGGACTTTGACCTCTAATCTGTAATATCAGATTATATTAAATCTGATAAGTTTACGATAGAATCAATAAGTTAGAATCGGATAAGTCAATGATAGAATAAATAGACCATTAATTTTAATTCACAAGCCAATGAGCAAAGTGTCAATGATAAATGTTTGAAATTATCTATGAATTGATGGAGGGATAAACAAATTGTTTTTTTTAACTCTGCAGGACCCCAGAATTCCCGACAAGAAGCTGTGATAAAAGCTTTCAAGCATTCTTGGGCGGGTTATAAAAAATATGCTTGGGGCCGTGATAACGTGAAGCCCATATCCAAAAGTCATCACGAATGGTTCGGCTTGGGTCTCACAATCGTCGATTCTCTGGATACTATGTATATTATGGGTCTGAATAAAGGTACAGTTTTACATATACTTTTTCTATCTTCATAAAGGAATCTTTGTTTCCATTTTTTTTTAAATAATTCGAGGTTTTTTAACTAAATTATGAAAATAATATAAAAGTAATGTGCAAATCAGAGTTGTAAATAATGCATTACTGTAATCATTACCCATTACACTGCAAATGTGAAATGGACAAGTGTACCATTACAAAATACGAAAGTAATGTATAACGAATGCGTTTTCCATTACAAATAAAAAAAGTAATATGTAATGGATGCATGTGCCATTACAAATTATAATTGAAAAAAAGTAATTTGTAGTGGAGAATATTCCATTACAAATAGTAAAATTGCTGTGCTCGCATTAGAAACTTGCACTTTGCTGTTTCATTATTTTATTTCGCTCGAAACAAATTTGGTGCAGGTACTATTTTGCTCAAAGGTAAGTCTATTAATTTTTCAATTAAAATAATTTGTGTGTATCAAGTTTTTGTTAACTTCACTATCGTAGAGATAAATGTATGAACAGTTATTTTTTGGAGTAATTTTTACTCCATTCTTGAACTGAAATTTTTACAAGAATGGAGTAAAAATTACTCCAAAAAATCACTCTTCATACATTTACCACTACGATAGTAAAGTTAACAAAAACTTGATACATACAAATTATTTTCATTGAAACATTAATAGACTTACCTTTGAGCAAAATAGTACCTGGTGAAAATACACTAATTTGTAATAGAATATTCTCCACTATAAATTACTTTTTTTTCAATTGTAATTTGTAATGGAGCACTCATTCATTACAAGTTACTTTTTTAAATTTGTAATGGCACATGCATCCATTAGACATTATTTTTATTATTTGTAATGGAACCTGCATACATTACACATTACTTTTTTTTATTTGTAATGGAACACGCATTCATTATACATTACTATTTTCATTTGTAATGGAAGATTCATTCATTACACTTAACTTTTGTAATTTGTAATAGAAAACTTATCCAATACACATTGTTCAAAGTAATGGGTAATGCATTACATTACTATTTTCACAACTCTGGTGCAAATATTGAATTCGCAAGATTTAAAATTCATTGTAAATATATTCAAAAATATTTAAAAACCCATAATTATGAACGTTATACTTCAACCACATTGTAAAGTTATGTAAAATTTACGCTTGAATCTCATTATTTTTTGAATCTGCAATAATTTTGAATAATTAAGAAAATTGTTCTATTCTAATATCGATTATAATTATTCCAGAATTTGCAGAAGCTCGAGAATGGGTCGAGGAAACTTTAGTATTTAGTAATAATAGGGACGTTAATTTATTCGAAGTTACCATCAGGGTACTTGGTGGCCTTTTAGCCGCTTATCATTTATCCGGCGATAAGTTGTTTCTCGACAAAGCTGTGAGTTTTTCTTGAACTATGAGAAATAAACATTTTGGAGTATCGCGCTTAAATTAAAGCCAAACAATATTTTTATAGATGGATCTGGGCGATCGGTCATTGCCGGCGTTCTCAACAAGATCGGGAGTCCCATATTCCGATGTTAATCTTGGCACGAGGAGCGCTCACAGTCCTAAATGGGGACCTGATAGCAGTACCAGCGAAGTAACGTCCTTGCAATTGGAATTCCGAGATCTGAGTCGTAGCACAGGACGACCGAGGTTCGAGGTGAGATGAAAAAATATTTAATAATTTTAATAGGGGAGACCGGGGACAGTTGTAACAATCTGTATTTTGGCTTTTCCTGGGCCCAAAGTATAATGCTTACGTAAATCACACGTATACCCTGCATAGAGCATTTCGCGTTACAGCTGCCATAAGGGCGTATGCCAGCCAAAGGTAGGGCTGGAAAGCCATAAGGGCGTATCGAATTTTTTTTTTCAGGAATCGGGAAAAAATTGGGAAAAAATTGGGAAATTTTTTTTTTCATCGGTTCTGTACGTTTCGGTCATAATTACGTTGACTTGAAATTTCGCTATTTTCAGGTTTTTGAAAATAGGCTCAAAATTGAGCAAAACAGTTTTTTATCGAAATTAATGAAAATTTTGATTTTTTGAAAAAACTATTGATAGATTCGTGTTTAGGGGGCAAAAATACATCGATATGAGGCCCGAAAAACAAAAATAATTTTTTTTTTTTTTTTTTGCATTTTGGCCAAAATTCAATCGGTTCACTAAAATGGCTGCAATTTATTTTCTAGATAGAATTGCGGCTTGAGCATGAGCTCATTCTCTTCGTAATCGTTCACGCTTCAAAATCCCGTTTGGTTCATCCCATTACGATCATTTTTCGATTTTTTGCAGATTTTTAAAGTTCAACAATAGATTTTTGTAAATTTTTTAAGGTATACCCCTTTCCATTTTTTTCGGCGATTTTCAAACTGCTCTCATTTCTACAAAAAATTAGTTATCGGGATGAACTTAACGGCATTCTCTAAGTTTGGTCACAAGCTTTGCGTACGAAAAACAAATTTTGAAATCGGTTGAACCAAAGTGAAGTTATGAGCACTTGAAATTTCGCTATTTTCAGGTTTTTGAAAATAGGCCCAAAATTGAGCAAAACAGTTTTTTATCGAAATTCATGAAAATTTTGATTTTTTGAAAAAACTATTGATAGATTCGTGTTTAGGGGGCAAAAATACATCGATATGAGGCCCGAAAAACAAAAATATTTTTTTTTTTTTTTGCATTTAGGCCAAAATTCAATCGGTTCACTAAAATGGCTGCAATTTATTTTCTAGATAGAATTGCGGCTTGAGCATGAGCTCATTCTCTTCGTAATCGTTCACGCTTCAAAATCCCGTTTGGTTCATCCCATTACGATCATTTTTCGATTTTTTGCAGATTTTTAAAGTTCAACAATAGATTTTTGTAAATTTTTTAAGGTATACCCCTTTCTATTTTTTTCGGCGATTTTCAAACTGCTCTCATTTCTACAAAAAATTAGTTATCGGGATGAACTTAACGGCATTCTCTAAGTTTGGTCACAAGCTTTGCGTACGAAAAACAAATTTTGAAATCGGTTGAACCAAAGTGAAGTTATGAGCACTTGAAATTTCGCTATTTTCAGGTTTTTGAAAATAGGCCCAAAATTGAGCAAAACAGTTTTTTATCGAAATTCATGAAAATTTTGATTTTTTGAAAAAACTATTGATAGATTCGTGTTTAGGGGGCAAAAATACATCGATATGAGGCCCGAAAAACAAAAATATTTTCTAGATAGAATTGCGGCTTGAGCAAGAGCTTATTCTCTTCGTAATCGTTCACGCTTCAAAATCCCGTTTGGGAAATTGGGAAAATTTTTTTTTCATCGGTTCTATACTTTTCGGTCATAATTACGTCGATTCCTGAAAAACAAAAAATTTCGATACGCCCTTATGGCTCCTGGATGCCATAAGGGCGTAAAAGAGGTGATACGCCCTTATGGCAGCTGTAACGCGATTTAATGGTCTACAAAATGGCTCTACGTTGAAGTCTGTAACTAGAATTGAAAAAAAAAAGTATAGGCCTTCATCAAAAGTGTAAGAAATTGTTACAACCCTCCCCTACCCGGGGGCAGTTGTAACAGGCGATGGGGACTGTTGTAACGGTCGATGGGGCTAGTCGTAACATAAGATTTTAACACAAAATTATATCTTTCATTGTGACCAATATTATATAATATTATTACAACATCAAACATCATCACAGGGATATATATTACAGTCATAATGATAAAATCTTAACACATTGTCTCAGACACACCAAACTTGTCAAAGAAACATGACATATAACCCAAAGCTACGTGCCGTGGTTGCCTGTATAGATTTTCCATTTTTGATCTTTTCATACGCTTCTTCGTACGTTGACATGTCGGCACAGGCTCGTTGCGTGATTCGTACGCGTTGCAGAGGCATTTTTCCACACAGAAACTTAAAAAAAAGGTCCGTTTGACGTTAGATTCAATGTTTAGATGTGAAATTATCATGACAACTGACAGCCGATAAACTGTTACAACCGTCCCCGGCAGAATTGTTACAATAGGGAACTTGCATATCTTTTTTTCATTTTTTAATTCAAAAGTAGGGTGAAAAATAATGAATTTCTCAAGACAGTTTTCTTTGTAAAGCAATATTAATGCTGCAAAAATTGTTTCTTCAACACAAATTTTTCTCAGTAAATTTAAATTGGCAACCATATTGTTGTACCGTTGTACCCAACTATCAGCGCCGCCAGTGTCGCTTCCAGGACCTACGTCGCATTATAAACACTGGCTACACTCGTTTTGGACGCTTACGTGCTTTCAGCACGTATGTACAGATATACATCGACATATAAGGGTGAATTCAGACACGGGCGCACTGCGCTTGAGCGCTGCATAATCTGGCGTACGCATTGGTCAATTTGAATTTCGCGCGCCACAATGCCACGCCTGAAATTCATTTTGACCAATGGGTACGCCAGATTATGCAGCGCTCAAGCGCAGTGCGCCCGTGTCAGAATTCACCCTAAAATGCTACAGGATGTGGCGCTCACAGGCGCGTAAGCGTCCAAAGCGAATGCAGCCATAACCCGCAATAAAAATATAAATCAGCAAAAATATTCGTTTAACAAGCGTTATAATAATATAAAATTATGAATAAACTAAAATAAGACATGAACCAATCTAATAAGTTTGGTTGCGGATCGAATGAATCTATTGTCCATTTGTCATCCATCTGTCAATTTATATCACTTTCACAACTTCTTTAACATAATAATATTGAAGACGTGATTCATATGATTCCTGTGATATTGTGACGTCACCAAACTTTCACAACTTCATTAACATAATAATATTGAAGAATATTATACTGCAGATTATATGTAAATTATAGGTTAGAATTTCCGCGAGCAAGATGTCCGCGGGAACAAAAACTGTTTACAATGGGACTTAGTTCCCAGACGCGACACTCGCGGTGCTGATAGTTGGGTACAACAATATATTTGCCAATTCAAATTTACCGAGAAAAATTACTGTAAAAGAAACCACTTTGGCATCGTTAATATTCCTTTTAAAAAAAACTGTTTTGGGAAATTCATTATTTTTTATCCTACTTTCGAATCCAATACACTAAAAAAGAGATTTCAGATGCATGCAAGTTCCCTATTGTCCCCAGATGGTTTTTTCTACTTCAAAGTTATAATTTTATTAATTTTCTCAAGCTGGAGGCTTTAAAAACCGCGAAAGTTGACACAAAAATGTCCAAGGAAGCTTATGAAAAGAAAATAATGACTATATGTAGCACAGTAATCGAGATATTCGTGTTTATCGAAAGCCGCAAAAGTTTACTTTGGGCCTGACAATACCAATACACCTCTCTGGTCAAGTCTGTTTAGTGCGGATGTCTCCTAGCCTAGTAACCAAATGTGAGGAACTGCAAGACGCATTATGTGCCTGCGGGACACGGTGGTACCTACTATAGTTCGCTATGTTACAACTGTACCCTGTTACTTTTGTCCCCGCTCTCCCCTAAATGAAATTTAATAAAAGCAAGAAATGAAATTGGAATATTTATTCACAGACTGCAGCGGCCAAAGTCTCGGAGCACGTTCACACTCTCGAGAAGTACGACGGTCTCGTGCCAATATTTATAAATCCAAATACAGGCCAATTCAGAGAATATTCGACTATTACATTAGGCGCTCGTGGCGACAGTTACTACGAGTATCTCCTCAAACAGTGGATCCAGACTGGCAAGACCGTTGACTAGTAAATTATAAAAATCACACTAACAAACTTGACTCTCAATTTTTCTCAATTGATTGCAATTGTTTTCGTTACGCGTTTTTTTTTTTTAGTCTGAGGGATGATTACACACTTGCCATTTCCGGTACCGAGAAGCATCTCGTGAGGCGCACGGCCGTGAAAAAATATCTCTTTATCGCTGAACTCGTTGGCGCGAGTAGAGACATGAAGCCAAAAATGGTTGGTAGCATTTATGGTTTTTTTTTTGTCAATTTATTGAAGTTATCCTCGTTCAATTATTTCTTGACGACAAAATATTTATTTTCGTATGCTCGGCAGGATCATTTAACGTGTTATCTCGGAGGAACTCTCGCACTTGGTGCGCATCACGGTTTACCATCTCATCACATGGATCTTGCGAAAGAGCTTGTTCAAACTTGCTATCAGACTTATGCGATACACCCGACTTTTCTCGCATCGGAAATCACATATTTCAATGTCATACAGGTGAGCGCACATCGCTTCCTCACGATTTTGAAGCATTGGCAAATTATTTTCTATGAGCAAGTAGCTTTTTGAATTTTGGTTTTGCAATCTTGGAAAAATTTGTATCAGGATTGAAATCTGAAAAACGCGTTTCACGGAAATAAAACTTGCTATGTGAGAAAGTGAAAAGAAATGAGTGATTCAATAAATAAATAAATAATAATACTAATGAAATATAACAGGAAAAAATCATTTATATGTTCATTAAAGGCCGGACTTATCAGTTCGAATAATACTGGAAAATTATACATACATTAAAATTATTTATAGACGTTCCAGACCTTTTTTGAAGTTTTGTCCTGAAACTTCAAAAAAGGTCTGGACCGTGTTTTAATGCGTGTTTTGCCGGAAGTCAACGTAAACTAATTTAACAAACGGCATTTTAAAGGGGAAGAATTCGGCTCCATTTCCTGTTTTTAAAATTTGTTTTTAGTTTTAGTCTGTATTTTGAAAACAACTGCTTTCGAATTTTTTTTCCCTCTTCAGATGCACCCATCTTCTAGAGGATTTTTTTAAAATACATTTTTACGATTGGATTCATAAAGGGGAGAGTTTAAGCTTCTATCTCCTTTTTTTTTTACAAATTTTGAGCGATCTTTTTTTTTAAGTTATTCTGTTTTTTGTGAAAAAAGAGGAAATTTGAAAAATCACACGAAAACAAAGAGGATTCATGAAAAACTTCAGGATGGCAAGAAGTTGCGTCTGTTTTCGTTGAGTTCAGAGGAATTTTGTCAGGTTTTTTTCCAATTTTTTTTCCCTCATTTTCTGGGTCGGAGATCAGATCATTCAATTACCATAACTCGAGAACTATGGGATTATTGATAAAATTTGAAGAGGGAAAAATACTTTATTTTACCATTTTCAACACATTGGAATTGTTTCTCACATTTTTTTCCCAAATTTTTTTTCTAGTTTCGGTTGAAAAACAAGATGTTGGGAAAAAAAAACTGAAAAAAATCCTCTGAACTCAACGAAAACAGACGCAACTTTTTGTTATCTTGAAGTTTTTCATGAATCCTCTTTGTTTTCGTGTTATACGGCATTTTTCAAATTTCTTTTTTTCACGAAAAACAGAATAACTTTGGAAAAAAAATCGATCAAAGTTTTTAAAAAAAGGAAATTGAAGCTCAAACTTTCCCCTTTGTGAATCCAATCGCAAAAATGTATTAAAAAATTGCCTCCACAAGATGGGTGCGTCTGAAGAAAGGGGAAAAAAGGCGAAAAACAGTTGTTTTCAAAATGGAGTCCAAATCTAAAAACAAATTGTAAAAATAATTTTGAAAATGAGAAATGAAGCCGAATTTGTCCGGATTTTTTTTGAAGTTTTGTCCGGAGACTTTTCGCCGGCAGTGTACATTCTAATTTTTGTTTACTCATTGTTTTTTTTTTTTCCAGAAAACCGACGATGAAAATCAAATGGACATGTACGTGAAGTCAAACGACGCGCACAATCTTCTGAGACCGGAATTCATCGAGAGCCTATTTTACATGTGGTACTTGACGGGTAACAAGACTTACCAAGACTGGGGCTGGCAGATATTTCAGGCAAGTTAAATTCAATTCTTTTTTTCTCTTTTTCAATCAATGCCACCGAGATAACTAGTTTTTTTTTCTTTTTTTTCACAGGGTTTCGAAAATCATACCAAAGTGGAATATGGCTATACGAGCATCGGCAATGTGCGAAGTGCGCAAAACACAAGACCACGAGATATGACGGAGAGCTTTTGGTACGCGGAAACTCTCAAGTATCTTTATCTTCTGTTCGACGATACGAAACAGCTCATCGACTTGGATAGATGGATATTCAATTCGGAGGGTCATCCACTGCCCGTTTACGAGTCCTAACACGATACACGTGTGATACGATAATTCGACAAATAGCAAGGATAAAATATCAATCTTCCGTCGGTTGGTGCGTCGATTTAGAGGAAGGAGAGACTCTGTCACTGCCGTCCGTACATCGAGATAACCGAACACCGGAAGCAGGGTTGCGAAATTTGTAATGTAAAAGTAATGCATTATTCATTACTCTTAGAATGTGTAATGGAAAACATTTCCATTACCCATTACAATGTAGTGTGTAATGGGAAAAATTTACATTACCTATTACACTTTAGTGTCTAATGAAAAAAAAATTCATTACCTATTACAATGTAGTGTGTAATGGAAAACATTTTCATTACCCTTTACAATGTAGTGCGTAATGGAAAAAATTTTCATTACTTATTATAATGTAGTGTGTAATAGAAATAAATTTCATCACCCATTACAATGTAGTGTGTAATAGAAAAAATTTCCATTACAGTGTAATGTGTAATGGACAAAACTTTGATTGCAATTTTGGGAATGGAAAAATATAGATGAATAAATTATTGCAATTTTGCATTACATTTTAATGACTTAGGTACCTTAAATTCTAAAAAGCGTCATGCATACAAAAAGTTAAACGTTGAACTGCACTTCTAAATTTGAATTCAGGAGCGTTCATCATCGTTTCGTAGCTGACAAGCCGTTCCACCGGGGCAGACGATGATGAACGACCTTAAATTCAATAGGCTCACAGAAAATTACTTTGATCAAAGGATAGTGGTCAAAGCAAACGCTGGAAAAAAGTATATTTAGAAGTGCAGTTTAACGTTCAACTTTTTGTATGCATATAGATGCTTTTTAGAATGTAAGGTACCTAAGTCATTAAAATGTAATGCAAAATTGCAATAATTTATTCATCCATATTTTTCCATTCCGAAAATTGCAATCAAAGTTTTGTCTATTACACATTACATTGCAATGGGTAATGGAAATTTTTTCTATTACACAGTACATAGTAATGGGTAATGAAATTTTTTTCCATTACATACTACATTGTAATGCGTAATGGATTTTTTTCATTACACACTATACATTGTAATGGGTAATAGAATTTTCTTCCATTACACACTACATTGTAATGGGTAATGAAAATGGTAATGCATTACAAAAAGTAATGCATTACTTGCAACTCTGACCGGAAGTAGCGTTTCGTGCAAACCGATTGAACAGTACTTAATAGCAATTTTTCCGTTTTTTCTTTTCAATTACGAAAAAATAACTCGATGAAAATAGTGCATTTTTTCCTCATCGTCGAGTCGACGGACGCTATCGACGTTTTATCAGCGAGCTTTTTTGCTGGGAAAAGTACTTTGACGAATCCAAATCGAGGTACTGTTAGTTATTTAGAAAAGAAAAGAAAAAGTCTAGTCGTTATTGTTTAATGCACGGTCGTACATACAGGTCTTGCAACGAAGCCAAATTTTGGCGGTGGGGGAACGTCGCCTTAGCGTCCACGAATTAGTGCGTGGTGACGCCACAGCGAGTCGCTAGTGTAGGGGTATTTTATGTGAAACAAAACCTCACACCTTAAATCTGCGGCAACGGTGAACGGCTTGCGTGCATGATATTTTCGATTTTTGTGAGTTTTGTGGTTTTGTGTGACAAGAAATAATAATTGTTAATGTTAATTGCTGTATTCCTATCTTTTATTTGTTTGGAAGGATTTATGCATATTTTCATATGAGAAAATAGGTTACGATTTCATGCGCAGAGCGCTTGCTCAGTACAGGACCCCGCTAGTAGCGCGGCCCTTGCGGCGAGAAGTCGAGGTAAAAAGTGGACGCTAAGGCGACGTTCCTCCACCACCGTCGTTGCAAGACCTGTATGTACGACCGTGGTTTAATTCAAAGGAACAAATGCTTTCGTCGTGGGATTCCATATTGGCAAGGTGCAGAGTATATGGTGGGGACAACTAAATCGATCGCAGCGCTCGCTGCAGACAAAATTTCGTTAAATCATGCTCACGTTCACGAGGATGTGAAAGTAAATCTGCTGTTACATGAGTGCGAGAGAGATAGCTGCATTTTTCGAACAGGTCTTTCTCAGAGATCAGCAACATTTGGGCCAAAATAAATATTTCATGCTCTGCATAAATATATTCCGCAGAGCCTAAAACTTTGTTTTTTTTTTAAATTATTAAACATTTACGAGAAAGACTTGTTCGAAAAATTGTCGGTAAAACAGATCCTTCACATCCTCGTAACGGCGTTCCAGTATTACTATATTTCAATGTTGTGAAACGAGTGAACGATCGAGTGAAAGGCCATAACCTCAATCTATTGGAAAACAATTCTATTTCACATTTTTAAAAACTATACTGAATTCTTTTATCAGAAAGGGTTCTATTCACTACTCCCTTTCAGAAATGATATTACACTTCTATTTTTAAGTTCCTACAAATTTTTAGTTTTTATTTATAAAAATCTTCCATCGTTTCTACCGTATTAGAGCATGATTTAAGGGCAGGCTAAACACCCTCCCCCCGCCTTTCCGCTCTTGCAAGTGCGAGAGAGAGCGCCTATAGGGGTCGTGCGAGAGCGAGAGAGAGGGTCTTTAGCCTGGCAATGCAATCGTCAGATGTCGTTGTTGTCGCGCACCTTGCCAATACGAATCTTCCTTGAACAATTTGTTTTTAAAAATTTACCTTTATATGCGCGATTTTTTTTTCTAGCGAGAGAGAGAGAGTGTGTGTGTGTGTTTGTGTGCCTGTGTGTGTGTTTTGAAGGATTTCCATGGGAGTTTGACGAGCGTCAATGCAGCAATAATTATCGAAGAGATGAATGAGTTCGAGCCGAGATAATATAATAATCGTGTTTCAAGGTTGTCCCTGAGGTAGAGTCGAGGCAGTGGAGTATTGAGATTTCAAAAAAATTTCGGGCACGTTTTAAAGCGGTATTCTGGACTAGAAACATACATTTTAAAGGTTTTGTCGGGCTCAATTAAAAAAAATATATATATTTTGATCATTTTTTTTTACAACATATTTATTAATATTTTGACAATGAATACAAAAATTTTCGAAACAAAAAAATACAAATTCAATAAGTTATGAGTCGATAAAGTTGGGACTAAAAAAAGGGGTGAGCTGGCTGCCACGATTGCAACCTTTTTAGTCATTCGATACAAAATTTGAAAAAAGATTCTTAATTAGTAAGAATGTCGTTAAAACGCCCTACCTAAGAGAAAACGGAAAATAAATTCGCAAAATGCCGGCCATCTGAACACAAAAAGGCGTTTTTTGACTCTTTTTTTCATAGTTTTTAATTTTTTCGCAATAGTAAAAAAACAATTTTGATAAAAAAGTAGTATGGGCGATAGAGAGTTATACATTGAAGATTGGTAAAAAAATTTGAAGTAAATCGGGTGAGTAGAATTTGAGATATCATGTCAGACTTGTTGAGAAAAGTAGTTTTGAGAAAAACGTCTAAATCGTATAGTCCGATTTGCTTTGACGTGACTTTGTAAAATAGCTATAACTCCGAAAATTATTGGAATTAAAAAAATTTCATTTCGATCATATATTCTTAAAGTTTAAACCTTTACGAATATGCGAAAAAATGATTTTCTTTCAACATTTTAGACCAGAATGCCCCCTTAACGGAGAAACTAATGAGTGATAGGGATGGGTAATGTTAATATAGAACGTGTATATTCAATAATCGATTATTGTAAATCAATATTTTTCAAAAAACATTGTGGCATAGATTATTTTAATTATTTATAACTATGAAAATGTTGTTCATACTTTTTGGATAAATTTTTTTCGTTTTATTCTTATGTTTGGAATATCTTGAAAACAAGAGTTCATGTAGATTTCAATATTTTCTTTAAAAATATCGTTTTCATCCAAAGAGGCTAATTAATAAAGTTTTCAAAAAAACTTAACATTGAGATCACAAAAATTATTGGCATCAATCGTTTTATTCTTCTGGGAGATCTGAGCTACAATGTTTTCTGTAAAAATGTGATCTTCATTTTTTTTAAAATTGGATAGCAACTCTTAAATTCAGATCCACCTCAGTTTTTACTAATTTCTCCATAAGAAATGCGTACAAAATATTCGTGGAATCTCATAGACTCAGTAATATATTAACTATACTGAAAAAACTACCCTGAACCCTCAAAGGGACAAAAATTGACTTTGAATTGAACATACGATCATGGCAGATAGCGACCAGGGTCTCGTTAGTTTACCTATCAAATGTGATGAACTAAAGATAATGATCGATAAATATACATTGGCGAACGTTTCGTGAATTATTATCACGAAAGTTTGAATTTTCATTTAGATCTATTATTTGTAAATAATAATCTTCGAATCTGGAGGTTTATATATATATAAATATATATATCAAAACATGATATTCAATGTTTTAGCATGATATAGGATGACCCTAAAAAAATTCATCATACCAATTTTCCGGGTTAATACACTTGTTTGGACGTTATTATTTAAAATGTTAAATGAGTTATTCATGAAAAAAAATTTAATACTGGTTAGAGAATGGTCGTTACTTGCACACAGCTGCCACAGAACATTCTAAAAAAAATTACAAAAATATATAAATAAGCGTACATTTTAATCCACAATTTCCATCATTCGATTTTTGAAATATTTTTTAACCGAAGAACAATTTCACAAATCTGTCGAAACGGCAAAATCGCTCTTCTTTTTTTAATTTGAATTCGCATAAAAAGCATTTTGAAAATGATGAGAATCGTGGACTCGTCGATTTGGCCTTGAATGCCCCATATTTTATATTTGAGACACGTTTGCGAATTCATGTCTGTGATCAACATTCTTTTCTTCCGTTTTACCGATCAAATTGTCCACTTTCGTCGATGAAAAAGAATCTTTTTCTTTTTTTAGGAAATTTTTATTATACATAAATCGTTTATATTACAAAATAAAAAGCCTATCACTTGTGTAAATATGAAAGCGGCATTTTTTAATTATTATTATGATTATTCGGATTTCTCGTTATAATGAGACATCTGACGTCGGGAATGCCTTTCATCGTTGCGCGAATACAAAAATATTTATTTTACCGGTAGAATATACATGGACATGTGTGATGTGTTCCCACGTGATTTTTAATGTTCATTCATAGTCTCTTCGATACTTGAAACTTAATTCGGCTCGTATAGCGCGGAATGTAACATCCTCGGATTCGTGAAAATTAAAAGTTCGTATAATTTTTTCCTCTTATAACCGAAATACATGGTGCCTTATTCGTATAGTAAATTGTACCAAAGCGCCTCTTCCTGGCGACAATACAAGCGAGAATCACAGCTATCGTGTAATATCAATTTATTAACAATATTTATAAACCTATAAAAAATAATTGTATACAATCTATCATATATATATATATATATATATATATGTCGCATAGGTACATCGGTATACATATTTCTGTATCTATAAATCTAGTCAGATTCAAATTTTTTAAATATCGTCGCGCCACCTCGCAATTCGCATATTTTCAGCATTCGCGCGCTCTGTCGGTGGCGTCGTGAACCTCGTTATTTTTTTGCACTTGTGTTCGCGATTACTAATTACTGCGCGGGAAAACGTCCCATCAATCCCATCATCATGCAGTATGCACGTGACGTTCTTTTCGGTCAGTCCGTGCGCGCGACCGCGAGTTTTTTTTTTGCGTCTTTTGTTGCCAAAAAATCGAGCCGTTAGTGTTAATTATTTAATAAAAATATGGACTTTACATTATCGTACATTCGCAGCATTGTTGAGCGAAGTATACGCATTTGACGATGCAAGGATCGTCGTCGGGATCGTGAACGATATTTTTGTTGTCCGTGAGTTTTCGATCGACGCCATTTTTCTCGATTTTCGGCATCGGCTCCGGCGTCGGCAGTGTCTTGTGAACAATCGGCTCGGCCTCTTCGATGTCGATCGACTCGGTGTCACTCCGCAACGGCTTTATACTCGTCGTTAATCCCGGCGCAGATGTACTGATGCCGGTCATACCGGCGTCATCCGTAACGTCGTAAACGGATGGAATCGAGGCCCTCAAAGGCGGCGGCGAATCTCCCGATCTCATGACGCTGTTCATAAAAAACGGTAAGTACCACATTATTAAGGCGTCATACTTTTTTCGGTCAAAATCGTTCGGTATTTTCGTTAAAATGTTTTTGTGTCAAACGCACGTGTCGTATATTTTCTCGTACTTTTTCCGGCACGAATATCGCGTGTGTTAAGCAAACAATAGCGCGAGAGTGGGGGAAAATGGGGGGAAACCACGAGGAAGACGCCGGCAGCGTCCATCTTTGTTTCTCTCTCGCGTTAGAGCGGTGCGCTTTCACTGTCATCCTGACTTTTACCGACAATTTTCATTCATCCAGTATTGTGAGTTACGCCCTTTTGCTTGCTCATCACACAATGTAATAAGATTTGTACATATATATATGAATATGGAGAATGTATACGGATTTATGTAGAGCGGCAAAGAGAGGTTAGGTCTTTGGCGGTTATTTTCGAGCTTGGCGGAAAATTCAAATTATTTTCACGTGCACACGATGAAAACGTGACAAATCTTTCGACGCGGTGTTTGTGAAACGTTTTATCAATTATATTTGAATAAAATATGTTGTTAAGTGTTTATTTATGCTATTATCACGCGTTTGTCGATGTTATGGTAAATATAGACTTCATTATGATGCAGTTTTGTTTGCAAGATTCGAGGTTCAAGGTTTGTACACTATCTGATGTGCTGTGCAATTTCTTTTTTTAATGTAATTATTAATAGAGATAAGACCTTTGATATCAATTATGATTTTATTTTTAGATCCGCTTCTCTCGTCGGAAATATGAGCATCATGAACCAGGTAGACAAGAGGCCTTGTTGGAAATACATGCAAATGTAAGAGTAGGAAAAAAGAAGGAAATTGTGTCGCATCAACGAGCAATTGAGGAGGGTTAATAGAAGAGGGCAAACGTGTTGTCGGAGCCTCCACACGTCAAGACATTGTTGAAGCTCAACGAGCACTATATTGAGACAAATTCCAGCCATGTTTGTCGTGGAAAAAAAAAGATTGAATGAAGGTAGACGCAGTAGCAATGATTCCTAGTGTTGAATGCAAATGATTAATTTTCTTTTCCAGTAAGAAAAAAAAACTGTGCGAATATAAATGAAAATTCGCCCATTCTGGTAATTTTTTGCTTTTTTTTGTTTACACTTCAAAATTCTAAGTTTGGTCTTTCTTCTTTTTAACTTTGAAATTGATAGCTGTAAAATTACGAAAATTGATGCGTTCATGAACATTTTTTTACAATTTGATAAAATCCTGGAGCAAATTTTTGAAAATTCAGTAGTAACCATCCTCTAGTGCATGTATTAATTTGAAATTAATTAATTAGGACCTAATATTTTTTCCAATCATTTCAACAAAAATTCAAAATTTGTATGAAATGCATCAAGATTTTTTGTTGTCTTTTTTTGCTTCTCATACCAAAACCTTGCGTAATTTGAAATAAGTGGTAAATTCTCATTAAAAATCATGCATTTGAAGTTTCGAACGTTCAGTTGAACGAAAAATCAAAAAAAGTATTAGTTTAACAAAAAATTAGAAGAGCTTGTAAATACTTAATGAATAATAATTTAAAAAATTCAAAGATATTTCAAGAATTATTTTCAAAGTGTTAACAAATTCTCAAAATTGTTTTGTAAAAGAATAATTTTTACAATTTTTCGTTCATCATAACGTTCTGAACTTCAAGTCCATGAAAAATAGTTTCAAAACGTTCAAATAAAAAAAATGTTGACCCATTTTTGGTGAATTCTCTAGAAATCTCAGAGTATTAGAATATCAAGACCTCATAATTTCTCAAAATTCCGATCATAAATCATTCGAACGATTGCTCAATAATAGCTCGATAAATTTATTGAAATGTAAAAACTAGCTGGAGCCTTAACGTACCATTTAGCCCTGGTGCATGGATGCATCCGGGCCTTTTCTTCGGCTGTCAGCGTTCCGTAAAACGGTATTTTCTCGGGCATTTGGTTAAGGCCCATTTTAAAACCGCTGGAAACTTATTTTTTATGGGAAAATTGTTGAAACCAAAATTGTTCCACGGTAAATTACTCGTTTGTCGATTAAAATATGACTCTGCACAAACACAGAATATCACCAACTCAGCGAAATTTTGCACTGCAATTTTGCACGGCAAAAAAAATGTTTATCTACTTCGCTTATCGTATCATTTCAACTCGAGGTAACACAATATCCATTTATATCGCTTTTTTTTCTCAACGTCGTCAACATTCAACGCGTTTCCACTATTTTTTTAAAATTATTCATCCATGAGGATGAGAGTCTGTCCTCTGGAATTTTTCGAGTCAAACGACATTTTCCTCGAGGTTGATAAACTTCAAATTCGTCTCTTTGATTTCCATTACGAATCTTCATGTTCCATCCCTCGAGCAAACCTTTTTTTTTGTCTCACACTATTTTCTTTCTCGAGTCTTGAAATTCTGACTGAGCGAAAAAAAAGAATGGTCATGCAGACAGCAGTTTTCGTAAGCTTATGGATTTTCGGTCCCTTTTAGGTATGAATGGCGAAAGTTGAATAGACCGAATTCTGTCGCGACGAGGAAAACAGGGCCCTCCCTTCAAAAGTCTCTCTTTCTCTGTCTATCTCCCTCCCTCTCACCATCCGTCTGTTTGTTCGGGGGGTGAATTGTAATCGGCAGCTGCACATTGGGTAACCTTGAATAAAAGCAGACCCCCGAAAGAACCGAAAAAAAATATTTTTTTTTTGGTAAAGGGAACAAAAAAATTCGCGACACTCTTTTCCACGTTTCCTCAAAAATTGGGCCGAGTAATCGCGAATTTTTGTTTTCTTTTTACAGGTAAAACTTTGACGAGGATTTTCGAACGCGGTTCGATTTAGCGTTAATCGATGATGACGATTTTTGTGGAAAAATTCGCTTTAATAGTCAGCGAGGTGAAATCAGGTGAAATCGTTCACGATCAACGTTCAACTGCTCGACGACCGGCGACCTTTTTCACGTGGAGCCGAAAAATGTTTCGTGCCCTCGAGAGGGGAAGTTCCACACGACAGCGCTGAATTCTCATTGGTTCACGTTTCACGACGGGAACGTGAATTTAAGCAACTCGCCGTCTCTGTTTCTCTCTCTCTCTGGCGAAGTAAGAGAGTTGGATGCACGATTCGAAACTCGAGAATCCGAGGACAATCCAAACCGGCGAGAAGTCGCTCCGAGCAGAAAAGATCGGAGCTCACTGAACACGGAGAAGAGACTCTTTGACTCTCGGAGCGTGCCTGAGACTTCGTTATTTCTTCCTCTTGCATTCCCCACTCTGAGCTAATTTTCAAAGATTCACTTCTGGCGAACATGCGTACGACCGGGGTTGCGAAATTTTTAAAAGTAATGCATTAACCATTATTTTTTTAATGGCTAATGAAATTTAATGGTTAATGGAAATTATTTTCATTGACCATTAAAATTTAATGGTTAATGGAAATTATTTTCATTAAAAAAAGTAATGCATTATTTGCAACCCTGCCCATTACAATGTAGTGTGTAATAGAAAAAATTTCTATTACCCATTGCAATGTAATGTGTTATAGACAAAACTTTGATTGCAATTTTGGGAATGGAAAAATATAGATGAATAAATTATTGCAATTTTGCATTACATTTTATTGACTTAGGACTTAGATTTTCAGGTACCTTAAATTCTCAAAAGCATCTATATTATAATTCTAAAAATCTAAGTCCTAAGTCAATAAAATGTAATACAAAACTGCAATAATTTATTCATCTATATTTTTCCATTCCCAAAATTGCAATCAAAGTTTTGTCCATTGCACATTACATTGTAATGGGCAGGGTTGAAAATAATGTATTACTTTTTTTAATGCAATTGCATTTTCATTAACCATTAACCCTTAACCATTAAAATAATTTCCATTAACCATTAAATTTTAATGGTTAATGAAAATTATTTGCAATAACCATTAAACATTAATGGTTAATGAAAATGCAAATGCATTAAAAAAAGTAATGCATTATTTGCAACCCTGCGTACGACTATGTCGATTAATTCACCGTAATTTATAATCGGCGGCCTTAATTAAATGATATGAGCGATAAGGATGTGTAATTATTGTCTGGGTTGATAATTCGGATACTACTTATTAGTAAAATTTATCAGAGAATTTTCTATTCAATTTTTATTCAATGGGAATTTGCGTATCTTCTAGCCGCAGTTAATTTTGAGTTTTCATGTTCTCATAATTTTTTCTAAATCTTGGGAGAAGAATCGTTGCGCCCTTTTCCAACGTGGTTTTTTTCTCAAGCTTGACGCGAATTCTAGGTCATAGAATTTTTTCCTTCCTAGTACAGGGCTCCGATAACTGTTCTTATTTGTCTTCTGACTTTGTCGTTCGATCGTTATAAATCGATTACGATCGATACATTATCTTGGTTAGACGCGAGTTTGATATATAAATTCATATAAGGTACTCCAGGTCAATTGCGCCAAGGTCGGATCCTCGACCCTTCTGATTTTCGAATGCTTGGCAGGAAATATTTTTTTTCCGTTTTAAATAGTGTTTCAAGATTTTCCAAATTTTTCTCAGCCTTCGATTACTCTTCAGCTAATGAAAATTTTTTTTTACTAATTTAAAAATAACCTTTTTTACTGGAAGATAAAGTTTCGAGTTTTGAACATTAATCAGAGTTTTCAAGTTTTTAATATCAATCAGATTCCCACTCTAATTTTATGAAAAAATGATATATCTTCTCGAATTTACATAATTTATTTACCACATTTGAAAAATAGTCTGGTTAGTGTGGCGTGTTCAGAAAAATTAAGAAATATTCGCGATTTTTTGTTTACTCAGGAAGATTTTTTGCAAAACATTGGACGATTGAAAAGGTCGAGGGTCACACAATCGTCGATTGACTTGAAGTGGCTCCTATAGATATGTATATGGGGCATTCCACGTCAAATCACGCGGTCATCGGCCTGACCCCCTCGGATTTTGATGTCCAATGAATCGTGAGTTTCGTTTGGCCCAAAATATGACCTCAAGTTTTTAGAAATTTTTATTTCATTTTTTAGGGGTTGCCCGAGCTAAAAAATCATTAAATTGAGGGAAAGCATAAAGAGGGGCCTTTTTCAAATTAATAATAAAAAAATCACAGATACTAGGGCCCAAAACAGATATTTTCGTCATAGTTCGATAATCGGCTAAAAATAATTACGATTTTTTTTAAAAAATTTTTAAATGTGTTTGAATCATCCGTTTTATTTCAAGTCGTCGAGGTTAATAAATTTTCGAAAAATGTTTTCGTTTCACTCTTGAACAAAAAAAAATCAAGTTTCACTAGAAAAATATTTTTGTTGTCGTTATTCTCACTACAAAAAACAATCAACGTAAGAAATTATTAAAAAAAAAAATTAAAATACAAAAAAAATTGTAATTATTTTTGACCCATTATCGAACTAGACGAAAATCGCTGTTTTGGGCCCTAGTGTCTGTGCAAAATGTCATTAATTTAAAAAAGGCCCCTCTTTATGTTTCCCTCAATTTAATAATTACTTAGCTGGGGCAACCCCTAAAAAATGAAATAAATTCTAAAAATTTGAGGTCATATTTTCGGCCAAACGAAACCCACGATTCATTGGACATCAAAGTCCGACGGGGTCAGGCCGATGACCGCGTGATTTGACGTGGAATGCCCCATATATATTAAAGATGATGAGCGACAAATATCAGATGAAACAATGGATGAAAAATACATTGTTAATCGTTCGCTTGAATAAACCTGCCGCATGCTTTGCTCTATATATTTTCCGTGCATCGCTGACGAGTGCATTCCTGACTCTGTCCCCCATCCCATTTATCGGTTAATTTGCGACTATCATATAACACGCTAGCATGTAAAATGGGCAATTGAGTTCTTGTGCCGTCGACCAAAAGCTTATCAGCATTGAAGATTTTTTTTTCAAATCTCATCTTTCAAGGTCGCGGCCTAAAGTTCGACGGGGTCATTCTCGATTTCTCTATTTTTGAAAACGAGTATTGGACACCAAAAAATACGAAATTAGTATTTGAGCAGTTTTTTTTTTCATTAAAAACCGAATGAATGATGCAAGAAGTTGAATTCAAGGTTATTCAATCACAAGGGGCCATTTTTAAGTAAACTTTGATTCAGATGGTCCATCGAGCAGGTTAAAAATTTTGAGTTTACTGACCCCCAAAAAAAATCTGACTTAATTCAGGAGCATAAATTTTGATCTGTGAACATCGTTGTTGCTCTTTGTGAAATAATCTTCACTCTCCTGTTTAATTTTTCATAAATAATTCCTGCGAATAATTCGAATCCAACTTTTAGCTTGGACTGTATTCAAGCGCATTCTCAAAGGTCAATGGATAATAAACAATAATCAATTAAAAATGGTTAATTTTAAATACACTTTGAGTCGATCCATCGATCATTTTCAAAATTCCAAATTCACTGAGCCACGATTTTATCCACAAAGATTACAAAATATTACCATCAAAACTGTTAATTTCTTGTCTAAAACTTTAAATCCAACTTTCAGTTTGGACTGTATACGTGCATTCCCAAAAGATAATAATAGCCCCCAAAATCACAGATTGACGCCAAAAAAGACTGTCAACTTGGAATCGTTCAATTAATGTTGATGTTTTTTTTTTTTCAAACTCACTCGTAGACGCCGCGTCGAGAGAGAGGATTTTTTAAACGCATTTTGTTCTTCTTTCACACAGATACGCGTCGAATGAATAATACTACGACCGGAGTATACGAGAGGAACGAGGAAGAGAGAGGGGCCTCGATGGGGCCAAACTGGAAAGAAGTTATGTGCCGACCCGAACGCGTTTGGAGGACTTCTGGGGTCGTCGGATGGTTCGGCTTCGCTCTGGAGATGGTGAATACTCGCGTCAAAGTTCTCGTCGGTTCTTCGTGAGCGTTCGTCTGTGTGCATTCAACGGATCGAGCGGGGGAGACAAACGGGACAGCGAAAGAGAAAGAACGAGAAAGAGAGAGAGAGAAACAAGTGAAGGGCAGCAGAAGCCTACTTTTGCCGCTGCCAGAAGAAGGAACATCAAGGTTAGAGCAGGGCTCGAACTTATCATCATCAGCATCATTTTTCTTAGCCACAGTTGCTGGCTTTTCTTTGGTGATAATCTTCGAAATATCAGGAAAGGAAAGGATGCAGTTATGAAAACTCGAAAAATCCTAAAAATCCCACGGAATCTTCGGTCTCTGGTAGAGTCATGAAAAAAACCCTAGAATTTTTTGACTTTTCCAGTACTTCCCTATATTAAAAAAAAAAACATATGTTCTATTGTAGGGCGATTTTTTTGCGACTTTTTTTTATTTCTTTCACTCCCCACCCGAAATTTTGTTGCATATGTCTGATGGAAAATTCCCGGAAAATTACAACCATTAATATTAAGTACTTTCCCTTCGCATGATAAGTTTTTTTTATCTAAAATACACGCAAATAAAAAAAACTTTTTTCTTCAAAATTTTACCACTCCGCGGTTTTTTATGCTATTGATTTTGGTCGCAATTTACGCAGAATTGAACGATCTTCGAAAGTGTCCTGAACAGAGTAAGTGTAACTTACACTGGTGAGATGCTACGAGGTCACTAAAGTTGATTTTGACCCAGAATTTCGTTTTTTCGCTGTTATCTCCGAAATGATTAACTTTACCGAAGAAATGTAATGGAAAATTTTTCTGGAAATTTAATTTCCTACAAACAAGGTCCTTTAGACCTAATTGCTAAAATTAATATTTCTTGAGATATTGAACCTTCACTTATTTGTGATATGAACATTTTTATGGATTATCGAACCAAAAGTTTCAAATTGTTCATATTCGATATCATATCACGACTGGTGATATGATATACGATATGGTCATATGATATGGAATATCAACAATTGAAAACTTTTGGTTCAATAAACTATACAAGTTTTATGCCATAAATAAGTTAAGGTTCAATATCTCGAGAAATATTAATTTTAGCAGTTAGTTCTAAAGGACCTTTTTTGTAGGAAATTAAATTTCCAGAAAAATTTTCCTCTACATTCTTTTCGGTAAAGTTAATCATTTCGGAGATAACAGCGAAAAAACGAGAATTTTGGGTAAAAATCAACTTTAGGAACCATCTCACCAGTGTAAGTTACACTTACGCTGTTCAGGACAATTTTAAAGATTGTTCAATTCTACGTAAATTGCGATCGAAATCAATGTGATATTATAAAAAACCGTGGAGTGGTAAAATTTTCACGAAAATAGTTTTTCATTTACGTGTATTTTAGATGGAAAAACTTATCACGCGAAGGGAAAGTACTTAACATTAATATTGGGGGCTGCAACTTTGAGAGAATTTTTTTTCAGACATATCCAACAAAATTTCAGGTGGGGAGTGAGAAAAAAAAATCATTTGAAAAAAAAACGCCCCAGTGTTATTGTTAAATTCTCATTGAACAAGTTTGATTCTTTTTTTCGAAATTGCATGAACTAACTTTTTTGAACTTTATGATATCTTGTAAAAGTTTGACACGAATAATTTTGTGTGTAAAGTTAGTATTTAAATTAGTGAAAGTGCGATTGGAAATTTGAAAGTTTTAGAGATTCTCCATGAAAAAGTAGAAATTAAGAATAATTTTTCAAAATTAATTTTCGAATGAATTAATCCATTCAAGAAGAATGAGAACATTTTCCGTGGAAAATCTGGAAAAGTCAAGGAATTTGTAGAAAGAACCGAGTAAACTCACCCCATATCGTGCTTATTCCTTCTACGATTGATCAAGATCCAAGATCGCGTATTGCGATGCTTTTTTGGTTTATTCGACCGTCCGAAAAAATCGCGTCCTCGTTTTGACCGAAAACCGGAAAACATTTTTCGTCGTTATTCACTGACTCTCGTAAGCGTGTGACGTAAATTAACGTTTTTTTTTTACTCCATGATGAATGACCCAGTTAGTTGTACAATTGACTCGGTATCTCGTTGCACTTGTCGAGCTTGTTTTCTGAATGAAAAAACTCGATTGAGGAGTGGACAACAAATTTCACAAGCCGAATCTAACTCAGGGGGAATTTCCGAAGGTTTTACGTTTCCACAAACTCGGAGAAACTCCGCCAGGTTTTTTAAAAAAGGCAAAACATCCGAAGCGCGGTGTAACAAAATGTTGACTCTCGAGTCAACAGGCGAGGTCTTACAGCGTCGTTGTAGAAACTTCGAAAAAAAACTCGAATAATGTGATTGCCGGAGGAAGAGAGAGGGAGGAGAGAGAGAGAGAGAGAGAGAGAGAGAGAGAGAGAGAGAGAGAGAGAGAGAGAGAGAGTGGGAGGCAAGATTGGACCGTTTGGGAGGGGAAATCGGTCGGTAAAAAAGTTTCGAAATCCAGAGATCTCGGCGTGAGAGAGTGAATCGTCAGACTTCGCATGAAGCACATTAGACTTTGCATACGGATCGCGATTGTTGGAAAGTATCTTAATTGAAAAAATTGCAATTTCGAGTATCATATTTTGCAATATTAATTATGGCCTTTGTACAACAGCTGACTTTGCCGATTCACCCACGCGATGGATTTTACACGCTCGCTCCCAAGCGATGCTCCTATTCATTTTTATTCGATACGGTGAAAGTAGAAAGTCACGCTCGGGCTTTGTGTGAATATTTCGCTTGTAGAGGATGTTTGAATATTTTTCGAATTTTTCTTTTTCATGGAGAAAGCTTTGACTTTGCTGGGACAAGTTTTTCCTGATTTTGTAATTCAAAAATGTCGAAACAAAATATTTAAAAAATGTTTGGATGTCTATGCTGGCCCTTTAAATTCCCCATTCATTCACTGTGGAATTTGTAGCTATTCTGTAAATTTTCAAATGTTGGGGATTAAAATTTTAATTTGCTACGTCTGGCTTCTAATTTTGATATTTCTGGCTTTACAAAATTTCTAGAATGGAAGAATAAAGTTATTTGTAATTGCATTTTGAGAATTCCACGAGGGAAATTCGAGTACTCGAATTTCACGTGAATTTCATTATTTTGTAAAAAACGCTGCAAATTGGACATTTGCAAATTGCTTCCTCATGTTTACACAGCTTCCTTTATCACAAAGTATGGCGATCAAATTTTGCTTCCTCATAAAGGAAGATTTGTTGACTACCGGAAAATATGAGCAATTAATGTGCAAATTTGCCAAATTCCTTCATGTTTACGTCTTACCAAATTTGATTTTTGTCAAATTCAATAGCGAACAACCTTGTTCACTATTTTGAATGTGTACAAAATTTCAGTACAATATCTCGCAAATAGCCGAAGTTAGAGAACGCTATTTTTTTTAAAACCAAAATTTGATAAAATTTTAATCATTCGGTCGATTTTCGCCAAATTTAATAACGAACATCTTCGATAGCTATATTAGCTCTGTGCGAAGTTTTAGTGCTATATCTTGAAAATTGCACGAGTTAGAGCGTTTACGCGATTTTTCAAAAAGTTAAAAATTTCATAAAATTTTAATCTCTCTATGAATTTTCGCCAAATTCGATAGCGAACAACCTTGATAGCTATACTAGTTCCTTACAAAGTTTCGCTGCAATATCTTGAAAATTGTGCAAGTTAGAGCGTTTACCCTATTTTACGAAAAATTCAAAATTTGATAAAAATTTAATCTTTCGATCGATTTTTGTCAAGTTTAATACCAAACAACCTTAATAGCTATACTAGTTCTGTACAAGGTTTGAGTGCAATATCTTGAAAATTGCAGAAGTTGGAGCGTTTACGCCATTGTTGCAAAAACGAAAAAAGTCGATAAAATCTGAACACCCGTTAGAATTAAAACAAGAATTTTTTATAATGAAGGGCAATTCGTGCTGGAAAAGTGTGCAAAATTTTAGCTCGATATCTCGAAGCGTTCTTGAGTTATTAATTATTTACATCAGAAACTCAGGATACACACACACACACACATACACACACTCCAGTACTTTTTTAAAAAATATGATTTTTCGGTGTTTTGGGACATTTTGAACACATTGGCATAAAAATCTCGAAAAAAAAAATTCACGAAAACAAAGCTTCCTTTATGCGGAAGCAGAATATTGAAATTCGTCTCGTTTGTAAAAATTTTGCTATATTGGGCCGATTTTAGAAAAATTATTGGGCAGTTCCAAAAACGTCAACTCAGACGATTATTTATTTTCTCCAAAATTCCAAAGTCAAACAAACGTCGAAATAGCAGTTTTCGGATTATTCTTTGATGAAGGACATTTCCAAAAATCACGAATGTTTTCATAGGTCGTAATTATTTTTCTCAGCTTTTCCTAGTTCACTTCCGCTTCGAAGATGAAATGATATCTTTGTATCTTGACAGTGACGTTCACTTACATTTGTTACGGTCAAACGTGAATCAGGTTGAATCGCAAAGTTGTCCATTTAAGGTGACAAAATGGTCGAGAAATCGGTCAAAGTTGTTCGAAATTTATACTATATACGTTCATTATAGTTTCTTCGCTGAATTGTTTAACCAACCGTTGTCGTCCTCGTTTTTTTTTCGCAAGTATCCTCGATTGGTCAGTGCCTTTGTTTAATGCCCGAATACTTTCTACATTGTCATTGAATTAGTTATTGAGTCGTTAAATTAGCGCCTTATCCGGTGGGTCTTTGTGATGGGGAAAACCTCGGGTCAATTTTTTTTTTTTCGTTTTTTCGACCTCACTCGAACATGCAAATACGAGGTGATTCGAAAAACCGGTTTCAAATAGGGAGAAAAAAAATCAAAGTGACCGAGACCCACGTCTTCTTGGGCATATATATATATATACATAAAATATATAATATATGTGGTATCGGTTCGCGAGAGTTATTCCGAAGACGCCACCAAATCTTTACAGATTTTTTTCAATGCTGGCAAAAATCGCTCGTGCGCAGTCAAATTTTTTGTTCTCTTTTCGTTTCTTATATCGTATTTAATAAACATTTTTTAACCAAATTTTGCCTAATTGCCAAATTAAATCAGATCAATACTTAATCTGAATCCACAAATGACGAGAATATTTATAAAATTTAATTTCGTTTAAAAAAATATGATGGAAATTCATAGAAACATTTTTCTATCAGTAATACAAATGAAAAGACTGGAATGAATTCGCAATAATTAATTGAATAATGAAATGCAAGAAAGTCAAGCAGAAAAAGTGTTTACTCTTTCAATCGTTAGAAAAAATAAATTTGCAATAATTAAATTAAGCTTCAAAGAACTCAGGCAGAAAAATAGTGTTTTATTCTTGATTGTGGAAAAAAAAAATGAAATCCCACAAGCTCGATTGTTCGATTGCGATCATGTTCAAAAAATCTCTTTCGTTATTCAAGTTTGTGGAAGTTTTATTGGGAAAAGCAATTTTTAAAATCTTATCAGAAACATCGTCTAGCTAAATTTTGTTATACCAAATTCTGGAGATTTTTTAACATTGACAAAACGACGTTTTGCGAAAAAAAGCAACGGATATTTTTTCATCAACAAAGAAAAAATGATTTCTCAATTATTCAATTATCAATTATTCAATTATCAATTATTCAATTATCAATTATTCAATTATCAATTATTCAATTATCAATTATTCAATTATTTCAATTATTTTGAGGAATAAAATCTCATTGCGTCAATTATTTCAATTATTTTGAGGAATAAAATTTCATTGAGTAGCTGAAAGAATTTTTTCCAATGAAAATATGTTCATTTCACAAATAAACGCTTTTCAATTTCGGAGTAATTTCCTTATTGAGTCGCGTTCGGCGACGCTATAGGCAAAAATTATCTTACCCATTGTTTTTCGACGTACTCGGCTCACTGCCGATGTAAACGTCAGCCCGAGTTATTACAGTCGAATCCCTCATCTTGTCCATCGATATTGCACATACGTGAATAAACAGTCGCGTCTATAATCCAATCGCGTCACTGATCCAAAGTTCGAGATTAGGATCGACATTTATGATCACGAGACACTTGACGTCAAATCTCACTTGGAATTGAATTATGAAATTTTTTTTTTCAAATTAAAAAAAAAAGAAAGAATCATTCACAAAAATTGTCGAGATGAATCCTCGTCATTGAGATGATGAAAAAAAATGATGATCGTGCAGGGAGAGATAAAAATAACTCGATGAGCCTCGAGGATGTTTCCCTTCCTTGTAAGAAATATTTGAAGGACGCAACATTTTTCTCAGTTACTTTTTGTTGATCACTCTTAAATTTGTTGCAGATTCAAATAATCGACGGTGGAAAATCGAACCCGGCCCGACGACGATTCGGCCAAGACTGATAATCAACAGCCGACAGTCTTTTCCACCGACGCCCCCTACTTTTACTCGCTTCCCCTTTTTCTCTCCACATGTACGTCCGCAATCCTATATATATAGATATGCAGCATTCCATCCCAAATCGGACAGTTTGAAAAACTTTTTTTTATGTCCTTAATTTTTTTTTATTTTTTAGTACCCATCGAAAGAGCCTTGCAGGTAAATTTTTCGATTTTTTTGTTTACTCGTTCAAAAGACCAAAAAAACGCTCTTTTTCGGTATTTTGGTCACCACTTCTTTAATAATGGTCCAAATGAAAAGTTTTTTTTTTTTAAATTTTTTTGTTTTTTATAGCCTTTTCGGAAAAAAATACGATAAATATTCGACGTCTTTTTAAATTAGCTTTTTGAGTTTTAAACTTTGAATCGCGTTTTTGAAAGTCAGTGTATATTTTGATTTTTTTAAATTTTTTGTTTTAAACATCTATCTATTCAACAACTTTTAAGACTAGTTCGATCGTGGGATTTCCATTACTACTATTTTTTTTCGATTTTTGAAAATGAAAATTTTTTTTCTATCAATTATTTTGAACAGGATGGCCACTGTCAGGGAAATCAGGGAAATGTCAGGGAAATTAAATATTAGTCAGGGAAAAAACGAAATATCAAATTGAGAAAAAAAAGAGTATGGGTGAACATTTTTTATTCTGTGCAGCGTTGAAAAAAATTATGGGGAACATTTTTTTTCTGCGCACTGCTAAAAAAAATTATGGGTGAACATTTTTTCTTTTTTTTCCCCTGGAAAATGCAATGTTCCTACCTTGTCACTTTTTTCACAAATCCGTCAGGGAAATTTTCGAAAATGTCAGGAAAATATCAGGGAATTTTTTTCGTTTAATTTAGTGGCCACCCTGATGAATATCAATTTTCGTTACTGTATAGTATTTTTTTCATCATTTAGAATTTATTTTGACACTTTTTTATAAAACTTTTTAAATAAAAAAAAATTTCAGTTTTCAAAAATCGACAAAAATCAGTAGTTATGGAAATCCCACGATCGGAATAGTCTTAAAAGTTGTTGAATAGATAGATGTTAAAAACAAAAAATTTAAAAAAGATCAAAATATACATTCACTTTTAAAAAGGCGATTTAAAGTACAAAACTCAAAAAACTCATTTAAAAAAAAAAACTTTTAATTTGGACCATTATTAAAGAACTTATGACCAGAAAACCGAAAAAAGCGGTTTTTTGTTAATTCAATATCTTTTGAACGGGTAATAAAAAAATCTCAAAATTTACCAGCAAGGGTCTTTTGATGGGTACTAAAAAATATAAGAAAATTGAGGAAATAAAAAAAGTTTTTCAAACTGTCCGATTTGGGATGGAACGCCCCATATATATATTCCACGCACATTCACGGTATAACGTTACACGAGAATTCTTTTTCAACTCGTGTGCACTATTCGTGCTGGAATCTCGCGAAGAAGCGTGATATTTCCGTCTCGACGTCGCTCGGTCGATTTTGATTTTTCTTAAAATCACCCAAGTCCATCTCGGGAAGTTTGAAGAATCATTCTGTTCAATGGCAATTTCGCCATCCTTGCTCAGCTTCCTGCCACGAGTCCTGTGACTCATCGCGGAGGACCCTCCAAATTTTGGGGATGCTTTTTCTCTTCAGCCCTTGAATGAGAGGCCACATGTTTGTGAAGACAGACGGGGGATTGTTCCGGATCGCCACGTGCTGACGATAAATCACTCGAAATACAATGAATTCAGCATCTTTCTTTTCCAAGGATATTTTCATCGGTAAATCGTGAAAAATCTTTGTTGAAAACTTTGCAAAGTAAAATTCGCACATTTTCTTCTTCATGATTTTCCTATACTCGTTCTAATTCATCTATGAAAAATTCATTTAAGGGACTTGAAATCTTCACATTAAAAAATCCATTTATTAAATGAATATTGAAGTGAATGGATTTATTCGAAAAATCATAAAATTGAAATAAAGCCATTTATTAAGGTTCTAGTCTACTTTAGAAGGCCAAAAAAGCAGATATGAGTATAAAATTGTTATTACAACATTGTATCATCCTTCGAAAGTACAAAACAAAAATTTATTTTTTATTTCGATTTTTTGAATAATTTATAGAGGGCGCCAAAGTCGAAAATGTCTTGTCCCATGGCCGACAGTTAAACTCAGGATTGGCAAGTCTTACAAAAAAAAAGCATTTTAAAAAGGAAGGTGTCTTATGCAACAATTTACCACTGTTAATGAAAAATCGATTAAAAAAAAATTGCGGATGTTTGAAATAAATTGTGAAAAATTAAATTTTTATTTTCATTCATTTATCCACCATTTTTTTTAAAACGATTTTTCATTAACGGTGGTTAATTGTTGTGTAAGAAACGTTCCTCTTTGAAATGCTTTTTCTTTTGTTTCAGATCTACATTTTCGACTTTGGCGCCTTCTATAAATTATTCAAAGAATCGAAATAAGAAATAAATTTTTGTTTTGTTCTTTTGAAGGATGAAACCCATTTACTATCCATATCCATTTAATAAATAGATTTTTTAATACGAAAATTTCAACCCACATGTGATTATTTTCAACGAATTTAACAATTAGATTTTTCGGACATAAGTGAACAAAATACTCTATTTGATAAATGAATTTCTTCATCGTCGTCAACTTTTGCACAATTTGATCGTTTCGAACTTTCCATTTCCTCGTGAAAGCAGAAACGGGCTTTGTGGTAAAAAATTGCTCAATCCAGGATTCGGTTTCAATCGTCGACCCAGAAAATTCTCGATTATCGCCACACATTTAAAAATCTAATATTCAGGATCCCACATAAATTTTCCGAAAATTAATTAACCAGGACTTATCACAAACGTTTTTTTCGATCCGATCGACTTCAACGTCACATTTCCATCGTCAGCTCGATATCGTCTAGTCAGGGAACACAAAAACCTTCTCAATTTCATTGAATTTTTTTTTTATTGAAAAAAAACAAGGGAAGTATGTACAGCCAAAAGCGCGCGTGCAACGTTGGCAAAAAAAAACAAACAAAAAGCGCTGACCCAAAACTGTTAATTCAGCGGGATATTCGATGACGCTTTATTTTTTATCATCCGTTTCTCCAAAGGGACTCTCGTACCTTTTATGCCTTCTCTTTCATACTCTGAACCTTCTCGACAAATTCCCAGACGTCATCAGCGAGGAGTTTTGGCTCTTCGAAGGCGCCAAAGTGTCCACCTCGCGGCGGATGAGTGAACTGAACGAGATTCTTGAAGCGAAACTCCATAATTTTTTGCGGCGTGTACGTCAATTCATGGGGAAACGCTGCACATCCAGCTGGTACCTTGACGAGCATTCTGAAAGAAAAAATGGCGTTTTATCTTACTGTCGAATGATTTTCCTTTTTTTTTCCACGATCAGTCTGTGGAAAAAATGTGGGCAGCTTTTTACAAGCTTTTATTTAGCTTCACCTGTCCCGGTGTCTGTCTGTCTGTCTGTAATCAAATCTTACAAGTTATTTTTACAAGCTTTTATTTAGCTTCACCTGTCCCAGTGTCTGTCTGTAATCAAATTTGACAAGTTAAATTTGACCCACTTCCCGGTTTCCGATTGAGTTAAAATTTGTCATGCATATGTAAATCGGATGACAATGCAATATTATCATAAAAAATTTGCAAATTTTTTGCAAAAAAAATTGTTTCGCAAAATTTTTATTACAAATTTGCTTGAAAATTATTTTATTACAAATTTGCTTGAAAATTATTTTGGAACAAAAATTGTTTCGCTAAATTTTGTTTACAAAATGGTTTTAAGCAATTGATTTGCAACATTTCTCCACGAAAATTTTGCGCAAGTCTTTTTCCAAAAAATTTTCTGAAAACATTTTTTTGCATAAATTTTGCTGAAAAATGTTGCAAATTAATTGTGTGAAATAATTTTGTCTAACAAATTTTGCAAAATAATTTTTGTGCAAAAAATTTTGCGAAACATTTTTTTTGCAAAAAATTATGCGAAACTAGATAGACATTACTAAACTAGTTATTTAACATCATAAATACTAAAAAGTAAAAAATAAACAAACGAAAGAAAAATTTTTTTTTTAAACAAGCTTTTATTAGTTGTTAATAAAAAAATAATTAATAACTTAAAAATATAGCTTTTCCGATTGAAAATAAGTTTTCAAATAAAAGCGTGTTACATTTTAACAGCAAGAGAAAAAAGAGGGTGTAACACGCTTTTATTTGAAAACTTATTTCCCATCGGAAAACCTTTATTTTTAAGTTTAAATTATTTTTTATTAACAACTAATAAAAGCTTGTTTTAAATTTTTTTTTTTTCGTTTGTTTTTTTATCTTCTTCTTACTCGTCCCATTTCTGAGCTCGGTAATCCCAGCTGAAAGCCTCGGCGTAAAGTCTCATGCTCGTTGTTATGGAATTTGTTAGCCAATAAATCATCACGTTGTCCAGCAACTCGTCCATCGTGTATTTTTCCAAAAGTCCACCGTCCTCGCGTTTCACGTATTCGGAATTCGTCCAAGTGCTGAATTTCTCGAGTATGTAGGTTGCCAATGATACCGGTGATTCCGAAAGAGCATTGCCTGAAATGAAATTGAATGAAAATTGGCTTTTCAAGCATTTTTTTTCTCTCCTCCGCATCCGTTTTTTTTGTTTTTTTTTTGTGAGTGATCAAAAATCGCAATTACCAATAGTATCGGGTTTCGTTGCTTGCAAATGCATGTAACCACTCTCTCGTAGCATGTAGGCCAGATGATCCTTAAGGGGGAAGACTTTGGACTGATGTTCGGGGGTGACTATCAGGGAGGGATAATAAGCGGCGAATAGCTTGTAAATCGTCGATTTTCCGTTGTTCACGAAACACATGTTTGAGTGAGTTCCGAGTATTCTGAAGAAAATACAAAAAAAAATACCATTAGGATTACTCCAAAAAGAGCTAAATTAAAATTGGAGAGGCGCCAGCTCCGAGTCAAATTTCTGGATTTTTAAAAAAATTCCAATTTCTCTATAGAGAAAGAGCGGATGAAGAATGATAAGTTATGAAATATTTAAAAATAAATTTTGTTTATCACCAATATTCTTATCATTTATCGCTCTTTATTCACTGATGTTTTGGCTTATCGGGAATTGAACTTTGAATCCGCGTTGTAAACAAAATTTTATTTTCATTCTGTTTCAAGTTTTTATTTCCAAATTCTGTACGCATCATTCTAGTAGAGTATCGTTGTCAAAAAAAAATTAGGTATGTTGGCTGCGATGTTGTAAAAATTGGAGCGCTCACGAGCTTTTTTGGAAAGAGTCAACATTTTGCAAAGTCTGAACCCCTTAAGCGATTATTTAGAAATTGAGTGCAACTTTTTATTGTTACTTAGTGTACTTGTATACAAATTTTAAGCTCTCTTGCTACGAATTTATAAACGTTAGAGCGGTTCTGAGAATTTTTTTGAAAATTCCTATATTTTATATAATATGAAGTCTTTGAGTGATTCCTTGAAAATTCAAGGTCATTTGGTCTTATCACCTAATCTATTTGCGTGAAACAAGATTACCATCATGGATGGATTATTAAAGTTAGACAAAAGAATTTTTTCAAATTTCTAAATTTTATAAAATAAAAATCTAGAGATTCTGTCCAAATTTCCGACCAATAAAATAAAAATTCTCACCTGTCCGGGAACATGGTCGCCATATTTGCCGTAATTGCAGCACCCCAGTCACCGCCTTGGGTATAAAACTTCTCGAAACCAAGTCTGGTCATCAAATTCTTGAAAATCACGCCTATCTGCAAATTGGGAAAAAAAGAAGCCTCAATTATTTTTTTTTTCCATCAGCTCGAAATTCGTTCGCTTTTTTCTAGGGTTCCGAACCGGTGAGGTATCATTTGAAAGAGCAAAGGATTCTAAAAATATTTAAAAAAATTATTTTTGATCCAGTAGTCTCAATGATACAGTTCAAAATTTGCTAGAAATAACCGGCGCCCCTTATCTCTTAGCTTTCTAAAGCTAAAATTAAGGTTTTAATAGGTTTTAATAGGTTTAGTGATATTTTAGATTTAGATTTAATTATAATCTAATAATTTACATTTAATAGAGATTTTGGGTCATTGATGACCGGAAAACCACCGGTTTTGCTTCCTTATAGAGGAAGCTTTGTTTTCGTAAAGACAAATTTTTTTTTCAGATTCTCATGTCAGTATGTTCAAAATGTCATAAAACTTTTAAATTTTCAAAAAAAGGGCGTGGTTGCTCTAGTGTTCGCAAATTTTACGATATCGGGTATAAAAAATATTATACAGATAGTTTGAGTGTTAAAGATTATTGCTATTGAATTTCGCGAAAATCGCTCAAGGGGTTCGTGATTTATAAAATTTTGCATTTTTTGCAAAAAGCGCGTGATCGCTCTAGCTTGCACATATTTCGTGATACCACGCTCAAAATTTTTATAATGGTAGTTTAATGAAAGAAGTTACTTGGTATTCAATTTTGCAAAAATCGCTTGAGCCGTGCAAATTTTATGCGATGTTGAAATTTTCAAAGAAAAAGCTTGATCGCTCTAGCGTCCGCAAATTTTGCGATATCAGGTTAAAAAAAATTATACCGATAGCTTGAGTGAAAAATATTGTTGGTATTGAATTTCGCAAAAATTGCTTAAGGCCTTCGTGATTCATAAAATTTTTAATTTTTTGGGAAAGCGCATGATCGCTTTAGCTTGCACATATTTTGTCATATCAGGCTCAAAATTTCTATAATGGTAGTTTAATGGAAAAAGTTACTTTGTAGTCAATTTTGCAAAAATCGCTTGAACCGTGCAAATTTTATGCAATTTTGAAATTTAACAAAAAAAGCTTGATCGAAAATTGTACGATACAAAGCTGGCATTTTATTACTCCGATAACCAGAGGTAGTGAAAAAAACTTGCAAATCGGAAATTTGCACATCCTTTCCAGAGTATTTTTCCATATTTTCAAAGCTTCCTCTATGAGGAAGCCAAAACTGTGACAGCTAACATTTACTAAAATTTGCTAACATTTCCTCATAGAGGAGGATTTGTAAATACGAAAAAATACTGAGGAAGCGATTTGCAAATTTCTAATTTTTTCGACAGTGATAATTGCTGATGAAAATAATATTTTAAATAAAAATAGGTGTTTTGTAGTTCTAGTATGGAATTTAAATTGTTCAAGCTCGACTTATTCTTATCTGGTTCTACTTTTCTTCAAACTTACTTGAGCCGGTCCGAGACCGGGTCGAACGGCACCGTCCGAAAATCCATAACCCGGAAGTGACGGTGCGACGACCTCAAAAACGTAATCGCGATTGTCTCGTGGCTTCGTTAGCATGGGAATGATTTTTTGAAATTCAACGACCGATCCCGGCCATCCGTGCACGAGTAGCAAAGGAATGACTCGCAATTTTCTTCCATCCTTCGGTTGTTGTGGTTTCACTCGATAAAAGTGTATATCCAATCCTTGGCGATAATGCAAAAACGGAAGAGGAGAAGAAAAAATTATTACGCAATCGCATGGCTCGCGACAATAATTCATCATCATATATGGCCGATCGAGGCTGGTTGAATGATTATTCATTATTAATTACCTTGAATACGTGTCACGAACTGAGGATACTTGTTTAGCAATTTTTGCCTCTCGCTCCAATTGTACTTCGTTCTCCAATAATCCACAATAGTCTCCAAATATTTACCGGACATTCCATATTCCCAATTGGACCCTTCCAAAGGTTGAACCAAGTTCCTCTTTGTACCGAGGCGATTTTTCAAATCGATAATTTTCTACGAAACGTAAAATATTAATTACTCCTCACTCTCAACATTCCAATGCTTGACTATATTTTTCTCCATTACCTCTCTCAATTCTTATCAGCTTCCGATAACGCGAAATTCGATCTAACTCGTTTTTCTTATTTTTTCCAGATATTGAAATCGTGCTCACCTCTTCGGGAATGTCTATCTTGAAAGGACGCACGCTTTCGTCTTTCCTCGTCTCCGGAGGGCCCCAATTCGTGTCCGGCAATTTGGGCACCTCCAAATCGACATCGGCGCCGAAATAACTGCGAAACAATGGCAAATGAGGAGCAAAATACAGAGACCGATCGAGGGAAAGAAAAATCTGCGTTGTTTCATATTTACTCGAAGAGATACGAGGCGCCGAGTCCGAGTATAAAAACCAGACCGGCTACTCTGAGCATCGTTCCCATTTTGAATGATTCTCGGTGCTTGCGTTTCGACGCACAACGTTCGACTGATTCGTGGCGTTCTCTCGCGGGTTTTCAGTCTCGAGACTACGTTTGGCGAGCAAAATAAAAAAAAAAAAGCCCCCGTATTTCTTAGGCGCAGGCTTGAATTTGGTGGGGTGACCCCCTCTTTGAATCGTCCAGGCCAAACCGTCAACCTCTTGTGTTTGATACCAACACACATGGTCGTGTGGTGAGTCGGCGATAAGTCTTTTTTTTTTTTTCTTTTATTTTCCCCCCTACAGAAATACAAAGTCGTTCTCACTCGACAATTATATTATCGTACTCAGAGTCCTTCGTACGACGTAACCAGAGTTGTGAAAATAGTAATGTAAAAGTAATGCATTACCCATTACTTTGAACAATGTGTATTGGGCAAGTTTTCCATTACGAATTACAAAAGTAATGTGTAATGGATGGGGGTTCCATTACAAATAAAAAAAGTAATGTGTAATGAATGCATGTGCCATTACAAATTTAAAAAAGTAATGTGTAATGGATGCGTGTTCCATTACAAATAAAAAAGTAATGTGTAATGTATGCACGTTCCATTACAAATTACAATTTAAAAAAAAAGTAATTTGCATTGGAGAATATTCCATTACAAATAGAAAAATTGCTGTGCTCGTATTAGAAACTTGCACATTGCTGTCCCATTATTTTATTTCGCTCGCTAAAAGTTCATCCACAATTATCACAAATGATCCATAAAGATAAAAAAAAAGAACATGCACATTATTTAGGGATTCAATAAAGCGATAAATTTTGTATCAGTAACTTGTAATTTTTATTAGATTGCTTATAGTTGGATAATTGAATAATTGGATAATGAGTTGGATGGATGGATAATAATTGGATGGATAATGAGTTGGATAATTTTTGGGGTTGAGTACATTTTCGTACGTCATATTTAACGATGAACTGTGTTTTTTTTTGTTTCTATTTTTTAACTTTATGGATCATTTGTGATAATTGTGGATGAATTTTTAGTGAGCGAAATAAAATAATGAGACAGCAATGTGCAAGTTTATAATACGAGCACGGGAATTTTTCTATTTGTAATGGCATATTCTCAACTGCAAATTACTTTTTTTTTTAAATTGTAATTTGTAATGGAACGTGCATACATTACACATTACTTTTTTATTTATTTATAATGGCACATGCATCCATTACACATTACTTTTTAATTTATAATGGGAGATGCCGCCATTACACATTACTTTTGTTATTTGTAATGGCACATGCATCTATTACATAATACTTTTTTTTAATTGTAATGGAACACGCATCCATTACACATTACTATTTTTATTTGTAATGGCACACGCATTCATTACACATTACTTTTGTATTTTGTAATGGTACACCTATCCATTTTACATTATGCAGTGTAATGGGTAATAAATACAGTAATGCTTTATTTACAACTCTGGACGTAACGTCAATTTAAAATTTCTTTTCTCGCTGTACGTTTAATTTCGTCGTAATATTCGAAATAAAAAAAAACCCTCCCCGAGGACAGGGTGATGAGGAAAGAGAGGGAAAAAAACACTCCTCTCATTGTTCAATTTTATTTGCCGAGTTTTATGATTTTTCACGATTGTCTTGCGATTTCGATTTCGTGCTTTGTAATCGTTAGAATCGACAGGAAACGTAATATCTTTTTTGCTTCATGAATTGCGTAACTTTTATTTGCTCGAACTCTTCGTTTTTCCCTTCCTTCTTCTTCACCGTCCCCACCCTTTTCGGTACTCATATTTACTGTTGCGCGAATACGTAAATTTGGGACGTTTATACATTTATAAGTGACTGAATTAATTCGATTGAATCACAGTTTCCTGTATTTTTTCTCTGATTTGCATCTTGTACCTATTTTTCTTTTTTCCGCTATAATGATAGCGTGATTCATAATCGGCGTCAAGGTTCTTATAATAGCCTAAAGAAATACTGAAACTTGGATGAATTTTAAAATTATGACCCTTGACATTTCTGAATTTGCTATTTTCGATTTTAGCTCACAATCAATAGAACTTATTAACGGTCGCGCGGATCAAAAAAACCTATTGACCTTTTTTGTCCCTCGTTCAATTCTCCGATGGCCGAATTTTTTCAAAACAGACTAGCACTTACAATTTAGGTTGTTTTGATCCATTTAAACATCCCTCTCAATTTTCTAGTGGCTGATATTTTAAAAAAATTTTAAACTCTTAAAAAAGAAGAAGATGATGAAGCAGGTTACACGGGTCATTTCAACAATTTAGAAGAAGCTACCTTAATTTTGCTTCCTCATAAAGGAAGCTTTGTTTTCGTGAAAACATTTTTTTTTCGAGATTTTTATGCCAATGTGTACGAAATGTCCCAAAACATCGAGAAATCATATTTAGAAAAAATGTCCGAATGAATGTGAAGCTGTAAATAATTAATAACTCAAGAACGCTTCGAGATATCAAGCCGAAATTTGGCACACAGGTCAAGCACGAATTGCTCTTCATTATGAAAAAATTTTAGTTTTAATTCTAACGGGTGTTCAGATTTTATCGACTTTTTTCGTTTTTGCAACAATGGCGTAAACGCTCTAACTTCTGCGATTTTCAAGATATTGCGCTCAAACTTTGTACAGAAGTAGTAGAACTATTAAGGTTTTTTTGTATTGAATTTGGCAAAAATCAATCGAAAGATTAAATTTTTATGAAATTTTGAATTTTTCGAAAAATAGCGTAAACGCTGTAACTTGCACAATTTTCAAGATATTGCACTGAAACTTTGTACAGAACTAGTATAGCTATCAAGGTTGTTTGATATTGAATTTGGCGGAAATCCATCGAGGGATTAAAATTTTATGAAATTTTTAATTTATTGAAAAATACCGTAAACGCTCCAACTTGTGCAATTTTTAAGATACTGCACTGAAACTTTGCACAGAGCTAATATAGCTATCGAGATTGTTCGTTATTAAAGTTGATGAAAATCGATCGAATGATTAAAATTTTATCAAATTTTGGTTTTTCTGAAAGATAACGTACTCTAACTTCGGCCATTTGTGAGATATTGTACTGAAATTTTGTACACAGTCAAAATAGTGATCAAGGTTGTTCGCTATTGAATTTGGCAAATATGAAATTTGGCAAGAAGTAAATTTGAAAGAATTTGGCAAATTTGCACATTGATTACTTCTGTTTTTCGATAGTTAGCAAAGCTTTCTTCACGAGGAAGCCAAATTTGATCGCCATACTTTGTGATAAAGGAAGTTGTGTGAACTATGCATAAAGATGAGGAAGCAATATGTAAATGTCCAATTGGCAGGGCTTTTTTATTAGGTAAAGGCAATTCATCGTTCTCAAACCATAGATCAACGGAAAATTCACCGCTGATTGAAAATTATGCAGTTTCGGTCGAAAAAAAATGTTTTCATGAAAAAAAAGCAAGAAAAATCTGGAAAAAAATTTGGATTTTTAATGAAAATTCATAAAAATTTGGATTTTTTAAGAAAACTATTGGTAGATTAGTGTTCAGTGAGAAAAAATACATCAACATAAGGCAAAAAAAAGTTCGCATTTTGGCCAAAATTGAATCGCTTCAGTAAAATGGCTTATATTTTTTTCGCGTTCGTTGTAGCTCCAAAACCCCGCTGGTTTCATCGGATGCTGATTATTTCTCAATTTTGTGCAGATTTTTAAAATTAGACCATCGATTTTTGCAAATTTTGTAAGATATATCACCCTTAATTCGGAATTTTCTAATTTAATCAATATATCGGCAACTAGAAAATCGAAGGAGAAAGAAAAAAAATCCTGAACTTTTAGTTCCCTGACTGCCTGCTAAGATCACTAATTTCCCTAATTTTCCTAATTCTTTAAATGCAAGTTAATTAATTATTTAAATTGTTTTTTCAAGTTTATCATTGGATTCATGGAAAATGAGCGAAAGAAAAAGCGCAAGATCCCAGCAAAAAACGATGAGAAAATCGCTGAAAATCTGCAATTGCCCCTATTTTCGACGCTGCGGAGCAAAAGAAGAGGAACAAAATGAGTGAGTCAAGTTTAGAGTCTCTCCGGTCATTTCTGGGCAGGACGAATGGTCCAAACCGAACCGAGATCCCGATTTTGATTAACATATTGCCAAATTTGCAAATTGACTCCAACTTGATTTAATTAATTTCGCATCGACTTTCGCCGGGGCCTCGTATCTCTGTATTATCGTAGATCAGGATCAGGTTCTTCTTGTTCTTTTAATTCATTATTATTTCTCCGTGGATTTAAAATCGGTTATTTTTTAAAATAATAATTTGGATCAATAATATTCAGTAGATTTACTCGGACTCTTTCTTCGTTCCATTCCTCGCGATAAGCAGATAATTCGCAAGTGTCATATCCGTTTATTATTGAGATTTTTTTTCCTTCATAAATCGATACGACTTATCACGTGAAACAGATCGATCACGTTGTGTACGATCAGATTTCCTATCAGAGTTCATCATTCAAAGTTTCCACGTTTAAAAATATACCGCAGAAAAAATGTAGGATTGTGAAAACAATGTTTATCAAATTTAATTCCCATCACAAAAATTACAATATTAAAATATGAAATAAAAACAATTACTAACATCGTACAGTTTACAAAAATTATCTCATATAAATCCAGGGTTGCAAATAATGCATTACTTTCTTTAATGCATTTACACTTTCAATAACCATTAACTCTTATTGATTAATTGAAATAATTTCCATTAACCATTAAATGTTAATGGTTAATGGTTAATGTAAATTATTTCTATCAACCATTAAATGTTAATTGTTAATGTAAATTATTTCTATCAACCATTAAATGTTAATTGTTAATGTAAATTATTTCCATTAACCATTAACCACACTGAGAAAAAAATGGTTGAATATGCAAAATCGTTACTTGAATACGGGCAACTAAATATTTATTTGGTCTAACTAAATAATTAGTTTCTTGAATAATTCCACGCTTCGGTTGACCAAAATATTGTTCAGCTAACAAAAATTTGGATTGTACAACTAAATATTTAGTTGCACGTATTCAACTAAACGATTTTGCATATTCAACCATTTTTTTTCTCAGTGCATTAAATGTTAATGGTTAATGTAAATTATTTCCATTAACCATTAAATGTTAATGGTTAATGGAAATTATTTTCATTAACCATTAAATAATTTTTTTTTCTCGGTTGGATTTGACAGCTGTTAGTAATTGTCAAAAAAGTAACTCTCCCAAAATTTCTCCCCTTAACCATTAACCATTAACATTTAATGGTTAATGAAAATTATTTCCATTTGCCATTAAAAAAATAATGATTAATGCATTACTTCTTCATTAAAAATTTCGCAACCCTGTATGAATCTAGCAACCTTTATAAAAATATCTTAAAAAAAGAACTTAGAGTTCTTTGGATTTCTCGTTCTTGATGTCAGTCTTCTTCTTTCTGAGTTCCTCCATTTTTGCTATTGTTTCCCAAACGTCGTTGGCCAAAAGTTCGGGTTCTTCGAGAGCGGCGAAATGACCACCTCGCGGCATTATTTTTGCTCCGACGAGATTTTTAAATCTCTCGTTCAATAAGTTCGCCGGTTGATAGACAATCTCGTTGGGAAACTGGGCGCAGGCGCTCGGCACAGTGATTGGAACTCTGTTATGGCGATGAATACCAAAATATGCATATCACAGTGACTCGGCAGTTTTGTCGTTGTTTTTGCAACGGTACCGCCTTATCTCTATCTTATTCCTTCTCATACATGAATGTAAAAGTTACTGAGGACACAAAAAAAGCTTACGTGTCAATTCCAAGGCTTAGGGTTTTTCGATTGAACGTCTCAGCGTAAATTCTCATTGCAGTTGTCATGCTATTTGGTATCCAGTACATCATTAGATTATCGATGAGTTCGACGAGCGTGAATTTCTCGAGAATTCCACCGTCCTCTTTGAATCTGTACGATTGATTTGTCGCTGTGGAGAATTTTTCTAGCACGTAAGCAGCCAAAGCTGCTGGCGAATCGCTGGGTCCGACACCTAAAATTCATAAAAGGCCAGATTTCAAAGCAGCAAAAAAATGGACATCAGAAACATCAGAATAATATTCGAGATGTTGAGGAGTAATTATTTAGTTCAGTGACTTTTCCGAAAATCGATGGGAAATTTTTTTTTCTCGCTATTTCCTCATTTATTTAGTTATAAATAATGATATTCAGATGGGGGAAACCGAAATTTTCTATCAACAAATTTTTTAACAGCGAAATATCGTAAAAAGTAATATCAGAATTTTTAAAAATTTCGAAAAAAGATGGGCATTTTTTTTTCCCATGAAATCTTATATTACATCATAGTAAGTAATATTCGGTTGGAGGAAGTTGAAATTTTTCATTAACAAATTTTTTGCAAGGAAAAAACCAGTTCAAAAAATGGTAATTATTGGGAAGTGCGATTCATCGGAAAGGCGCATCTCAATTTTTTTAAAAATTATATTCTATTAGTTAATGATTAAAAAAAATATATTAGCCGGGGGAGGCCAACTTTTTATATTTTGTTAAAAAAAAACACAATAAAGGAATTTACCTACTAGAATAGATATCCCCGTTGCAGAATTTAGGTTTTTTTTAGGTTCGATAAAAAACGTTGGATAAAAAGAAAAAAAATTATAAAACCAACTTTTTATATGTATATTTTTTTTTATCGAACGTTTTTTATCAAACCCAAAAAACAACCAAAACTCCCCAACGGGGATATCAATTCTAGTAGCTAAATCCCTTTATTTTATTAACAAAAAAAAATTATCAAACGTTAGCCTTTTTTCGAATTAATAATAATTATTATATCATATATTATAGATTTTATGAATAATAATTTTTTTATCATATCATAAAGACGATAAAAACTATGAAAACTGCAGATTTTTCGATTTCTGGCATTTATTAGCCTATCAAAAATTGAATAATAAAAAACTGAATCCCCCAACGGAATATCACTTATTCATGGTTAAAAAAAAAAATTCCCGTCGATTTTCGGAAAAGTCACTAAACTAAATAATTATCTCAAGTCTTTTCCGGAGGATTGTGGAAGTATTTTCCCATAAAATCTGACATTTGGGGAAGTCGATTTTCTTTTGTGCCAAGTTTAAAAGAAGCTTGGAGCTTGCCACCCATTCAAAATTGGAACGGAGATAGAAAATTTTGAGAAGGTATGGCATCTTGTGGTTTCTTACCCACAGTGTCTGGCTTAGTGGACTGAATGTGCAAGTAACCACTTTCCTCTATATATCGCATGCAGCGTTCCTTCAGTGGATACATCAAGTATTGGTCCTCCTTTGGCAGGAGCAATGATGGTGCAATCGAGTAGATCAGGGTTTTAAGTATGGCCGTCAAACTTCCCGAAAAGCACATATTTGAATGCATACCCAGAACGCTGTTGAGAAATTCAGGAATCATAAAATCATCAATAATCAAAGTTTGCGGACCGCCCAATCATAAATCCTCCTGGAATTAACATTTTGGTCAATCATTAAAATTGAGTATAGAAGGGAATTGCCATGCATCAGGGTTGCAAATAATGCATTACTTTTTTTAATGCATTACATTTTCAATAACCATTAACTCTTATGGATTAATTGAAATAATTTCCATTAACCATTAAATGTTAATAGTTAATGGAAATTATTTCCATTAATATATAAGAGTTAAGGTTTAATGAAAATCATCTCCATTAACCATTTAATGTTGATAGTTAATGAAAATAATTTCCATTAACCATTCAATGTTATTGGTTAATGAAAATTATTACAATTAACCATAATGCTAATGGTTAACGGAAGTTATTTCCATTAAACATTACATGTTAATGGTTAATGGGAGTTATTTCCATTAACCATTAAATGTTAATAGTTAATGGAAATAATTTCCATTAATATATAAGAGTTAAGGTTTAATGAAAATCATCTCCATTAACCATTTAATGTTGATAGTTAATGAAAATAATTTCCATTAACCATTCAATGTTATTGGTTAATGAAAATTATTACAATTAACCATAATGCTAATGGTTAACGGAAGTTATTTCCATTAAACATTACATGTTAATGGTTAATGGGAGTTATTCCCATTAACCATTAAATGTTAATAGTTAATGGAAATGATTTCCATTCATATATAAGAGTTAATGTTTAATGAAAATAATTTCCATTAACCATTCAATGTTATTGGTTAATGAAAATTATTACAATTAGCCATAGTGTTAATGGTTAACGGAAGTTATTTCCATGAAACATTACATGTTAATGGTTAACGGAAGTTATTTCCATTAACCATAATGCTAATGGTTAACGGAAGTTATTTCCATTAACCATTACATGTTAATGGTTAATGGGAATTATTTCCATTAACCACTAATATATAAGAGTTAATGTTTAATGAAATAATCTCCATTAACCATTTAATGTTAATAGTCAATGAAAATAATTTCCATCAGCCACTAACATTAAATGATTGATGGAAATTATTTTCATTAACCATCAACACGTAATGGTTAATGGAGATAATTTTCATTAACCATTGACTCTTATTGATCATTGAAAATAACTTCCGTTAACCATTAACATTTATTGATTAATGGAAATTATTTCCATTAATCATTCAATGTTATTAGTTAGTTGAAATTATTTTCATTAACCATTAACATTTAATGGTTAATGGCAATTATTTTCATTAGCCATTAAAACAGTTATTATTAATGCATCAATTTTTCATTAAAAATATCGCAACCCTGCCATGCACAATGGCTTTTCTTACTGTTCAGGAAATAACGCTGCAAGATTCGTCGTCGTTATTGCTCCCCAGTCGCCTCCTTGAGTATAAAACTTCTCGTGACCAATTCTGAGCATCAGATTCTTCAGCACAACGGCCATTTGTGGACTACCGAGTCCGGCTTTTGTGGCGGCACTCGAAAAACCAAAGCCCGGTAATGAGGGTGCTACAACCTCAAAGACAAAATCGTACTCGCCACGAGGCTCGGTTAGCATCGGTATTATTTTGTGAAATTCGACAACGGAACCGGGCCAACCGTGCTGAATCAACAACGGTAAAATTCGTTTCTTCGGTGACACATTTTTTGGTTTCACGTGAATGTAGTGAATGTCCAGACCTGAATTATAAACAAATAAAAAAAAAAAAAAACAATTCTAGTTATCTTAGGATAGATTTTTCGGCATTCTATTATAAACTGTGTTAGCTAAATTGAAAAAAATGTCATTCTTCGAAGATTCTTCAATTTTCTTTTTGAAGATTCTTTTTCTCAAGTATTCTAGTCTGGAATTTTGCAAAAAAAATAATTTTTTTTGCATATTCTTAAAGTTTAGTCCTTGAAGAATATATCCTCGAAAGGAAATTTTTCAATTCCAATAATTTATGGAGTTTTAACTATTTTAGTGACGCAGCAACTAATCTCGTCACCTCGGAGCCAATCGCACTATGGACCTTTTTTTTCAAAACTACTTTTCTCATCATGGCTGTTATTATATCTCAAGTTCTACTCAACCCATTTACTTCAAGTTTTTTTTACCAATCTTCAATGTGTAATTCTCTATGGGTAATTATATTCAATGTATAACTATCCACTATACCACTTTTATACATAAAAAAATTTTTTTTTATGTATAAAAGAATTTTTATGTATAAAGAAATTAAGAACTAAAAAAAGAGTCGAAAAACGTCTTTTTATGTTCAGACAGTCGCCATTTTGCAAATTTTTTTTTCCATTTTCTCTGAGGTTGGAGGTTTTAGCGACATTCTTACTAATTAAGAATCTTTTTTCGAATTTTGTATGAAATGACTAAAAAGGTTGCTATCGCGTCAGCGAGCACGCCCTTTTTTTAGCCCCAACTTTACCAACTTATAACTTATTTAATTTTCTTTTCTCAAAAATTTTATTGTTTGTTGTCAAAATTTTTATAAATATGTTTTTAAAAAATGGTAAAAATATTTTTTTAGCTCGACAAAACTCTCAAAATGCACGACTCTAGACCAGAATACCGCCTCAAATCTACACCCGCACTATTTAGCTTAGAAATCTTAAATGAGTGAGAGGTTCTTCAACAATCGTCTAGAAAAAAATCCTATCGGATTCTCAAGTATTAAAAAAAAAAAAGAAAATTTAAATTTTCTTCAAAGGAGGTCTCCCAATTTTTTACAGTGCTTCATGAATTTTTTTCACATCTTTTCAGCAACTTTTCAAACGATCTCTCTTCGTAAATTTACCACACTATTTTTTTTCCATGCTTAAAAAAATTCCACAATTCTTTCGATGCATTTTTGGCGCAATAAACCCTTCAAGATAATCGAATCGAACGATTTTGAAAAATTATCTCTGACGAAGAACCGCTCATTACAACACCTAAGAAATACTGAAGAAACATTTATGTACAACCTTGAATGTTCGTGATAAATTGTGGATGACGATTCATATATGATTCCCGTTCTGTGAAATTATACTCGTTTTGCCAATAACGGAGAACGGTCGGCAAAAAACCACCTCCGTCCACGCCATAAGTCCAACCGGTGCCTTCCAAGGCATTCGCAAGTTTTCTCGTATTTTTCAATCGCCACTTAAGATCCTCGATATCCTAGAAAAATGAAAAAAAAAAAAAAAACAAAGAAATAAAAAATAAAAAAATTAATAAGGGTGATTCCACGTCAAACCAGCAGGTCAAAAAATCGATGTCTGCGATCGTTCGATATTTTCCTGTGTTCTCTATCATGAGAAAACATTGCTGTTAAATCGCTAGCCCAAAATAAAATTATTCGTACGAGTTATGATCTTTTGAAAATTGCGTACTTTCAACGACTCGAAAAACAACTGTTTTGCTTTTGTGTATAACTCCGCCGGATTTTGGAACTCGTGAATTTTACTTCGAGAAATTGAAACTTTATTCAAAAACCTTCAAAATGAGCACAACTTAACCTCATTTGGTGCATTTATGACGCCACAATCGTAAAACTACGTTTTTTCGAAAATCAAGTATAACTGAAAAACTTCATTGTTAAAAAATCTGAAAAAATCATATTCAATTTTTACGACCAAAAAACTATATTTCTGTGGAGTTTCAACTAGTTCTGACCAATAGATTTTGAATTATTGATCAATTTCATCTTTCAGAAATCAGTTTCAGCTATTTTCGGACTTTCAGGTTTTGACGTTAGGTTTTCTGAGAATTTCGTCAATAAAATCGATAGTCATTGTTTCAAAAAATTATAAAACAATTTATTTACAATTCTTTGAGATCCATCTTTATTGTAACTGTAGAATTGTTAATAAATTGTTTTATAAATTTTTACAATTCAAACAATCGCAACTTTAGACCTAAAGTTGCAAAAAAAGCAATTATTCGTAAATATTAGCATTTGATAGAGATGGATCTCAAAGAATTGTAAATAAATTGTTTTATTTACAATTATACTTGTATAAATTGTATTATTTACAATTATAATTTTTTGAAACAACAACTATCGATTTTATTGACGAAATTCTCAGAAAACCTAAAGTCAAAACCCGAATGTCTCAAAATAGCTGAAACTAATTTCTAAAAGATGAAATTGATCAATAATTCAAAATCTATTGGTCAGAACTAGTTCAAACTCCACAGAAATACAGATTTTTTGTTATAAAAATGTAAAATGATTTTTTCAGATTAAAAAAAAATGAGGTTTTTCAGTTATTCGTGATTTTCGAAAAAACGTAGTTTTGCGATTGTGGCGTCATAAATGCACCAAATGAGGTTAATTTGTGCTCATTTTGAAGGGTTTTGTATACAGTTTCGATTTCTCGAAGTGAAATTCTCGAATTCTAAAATCCGGCGGAGTTATACACAAAAGCAAAAAAGTTTTTTTTCGAGTCGTTAAAAGTACGCAATTTTCAAAAAATCACAACTCGTACGAATAATTTTATTTTGGGCTAGCGATTTATCGAGAGTATGATCGGAGACATCGATTTTTTTGACCTGCTGGTTTGACGTGGAATCACTCCTAAAATAAATAAAATGAATAAAATAAATAAAATAAATAAAATAAATAAAATAAATAAAATAAATAAAATAAATAAAATAAATAAAATAAATAAAATAAATAAAATAAATAAAATAAATAAAATAAATAAAATAAATAAAATAAATGAAATAAATAAAATAAATAAAATAAATAAAATAAATAAAATAAATAAAATAAATAAAATAAATAAAATAAATAAAATAAATAAAATAAATAAAAAAAAAAATTAGAGTCAATAGAATAAATGGAATAAGTAAAATAATAAATTGATGAATAATAAAATTTAATTTACTTTTTACAAAAACGTTATAGATAAGCAATCTCGTTGTCCTTAAGAGTCTTAAGTGACCGTGCACTTAATTATTACGTTCATTATTTTCTTACCTTGTCGCTAAACTTCACGCTAAAAGGTCTGATAGCCTTGTTCGTATTTTCGGCGTTTCCCGGTCCCCACCACGTTTCCGGTAATTTCGGTATCGTCGAATCTGCCTTTGTCATGTAATAAAAACCGCAAACGAACGCCAAACCGATGGAAATCAATGCAAAAGCGATCATCTTTCGTCCATGGAATTTCAACGCCGAACTCAAAGCCTCCATTTAAGATAAAACAATTTTGTCTTCCTCGGTTGTATCAATCTGCATCAATCGACCTCAGAGGAAAGAATGCACTCGGCCCGATGCTCCGGTTTTCCTTGCAGCTGTAAAACGGTACTCGACTCTGTACCGGCGATTTTTTTTTCCCGCATATAAAAAAGAATCGTCGATGGTGGAGGGAAAAAAAAATTGGCAAAGGATGCGTAGTCTCGATTATCGGCAGTCGGTAAAGTAGGGAACGATAAGAATTATTGGCACGAATTATAGAAAATAAAGAACATGAAGAGTAAAATTTGAAAAAAAAGGGAAACAATAAAATTCAATTAAAACAATAACAAATACATATATACTTTCGAAATGTGATACAGTAAATTTTGTGTTGGTATATTCATCGTTCTTATTTTTCGTTTTTCATTCATTATTTTTTTTTTTTTTCGGTAGTAATACGTACTAGTTTCGTACGGACTCGATCATTTTCTCCTGTTTTTTGTTTGTTTTACATTTATGGATCGGATGATTTTTATTTTTTCATGGTGGCCGAATTTTCACTCGATTTTTCGTTTTTTTTTCTTTCGTCTCGTCGCTGCTTTGATCTTTTCGGTGAGCGGAGAAGTCACACACGATACACACACCCACACACACACACACACACACACTCACACATGCACACACATACAATTCGCGCCGCAAATTATTATCGTCATATCGCGCGAGAAACAAGGCATTTTTTATTTTTTATTGTTTTTTTTTTGGATCCGGGCCCCAATTCGCAGTTACGTCGAAAAAATCCTTTTCCATTCATCGTTGAATCGCGTTAAAAACAAAAAAAACATAAATCATCGCGAAGGAATCACAAATTTCGATTTTTTTAAAAAAAATTTTTGCATCCACAATTACACGTCGTTTTTTGTTTGTTCGGTCTTCGAAATTTCTCTCTCTTGCTCGTTTCGCGTGATAAAATTTGTCGAGAAATTTGCGCGCAGAAATAAAATAAAAACAATGATTTCTCATTTTTGTTCCAGGAGAATGTTAGAAAAAAACGTTCCAACAAAAAAAAGTCTGGAATTTATCGTGATGGAAAAAAAAATCTCTACATCGAGAAGTACATTATAAAAAAAAAAAAAACAACAAAAATACATCGATGTTCCGTAAAATCGCTCATGCCCAAAATTTGCCTGAAAAAATCACTAAATATCTTGGCGAATAACATTGTTGTTTTTTTCTTTCTCTTCGTTTTGTTTTTCTTCCAATTGCGCGTTACTCACTTTAGTCACTCGGTTATTTCTCATCGTAAAACACAAAATAAACATCTACAAACTTAAAAATTGATCGCTGGGTTAGCAGCCAATAATAATAATAATAATAATAATAATAATAATAATAATAATAACAACTCGAACACGATGGGGGATGCTTCGCTTCTCCACATCTGTCTCTCTCTCTCCCCCTGATTATCGCGATCGAGGGTTTATTTTTTCTCGCGACTTACTCATCTATTTATTCTTAATTGGTATATATCTCTGTTTATTTTACGTTTTTTTTTTTTCATTTAATTTCTTCCTCATATATATATGTGTATTTTCATACAAGAGTGGCCACGCGCCGACGTTTCAGAGGCCAAACGCTTTCTGCGCACTTACGCGCACTCACACTCACAATCACACTTTGAGTGTCGAGTAAGCAAAGAAATCGGATGGAATAGGATCAATGTGCGAAAAAGAAAATTTTGATTCTTTCCAGTGATGCAACTGAATCAGCCGGTTTTCAGTGTCAGTTTGGTCATTGATATCAGATTTACATCGAAAAGGAGATTTTGCTCGATGATTTCTTTCGTTCTATACATTTTATTTTTTCCATTGCTGTACACTGTCATTTTCTACATCGAGGAAAAAAAAAAAAATTTTTTTCACAATTTTTTTTCGTATATTCAACTATCTTACATTTTGTCATTCGTTTCAAAATCTTTGCGAGCAAAACTGAGATCATTGAACTAATGACGATTTCTCGGGGAATCAGTCGCTTTCGTTTCGGCGAGAAATTGTGAGAATTTGTTTTTTTTTCTTTGGAGTATTTTTTTGCTTTATGAGGGTCGAGTGTAAAACGAGAAATAAAATCTGATGAAGAGTAAAAAAAACATAAGTTGGATATTTAGGAGGTTTGGAGATGGTTGGATAACTGGCTTAGCCGCGGTTATTATTATTATTATTATTATTAATATTATTATTATCATTATTAATTTATAGTAAGTGCGCAGAAAACGTCGATTTCAACGTCACAATCATGACCACTCTGCTACAAAATTTTTTCCATACATCACTTTCTTTGTACAAATCTAACTTCTTGTTTTTTTTTGTCTCTCCTCGTCTCGAGCTTCCGAAAAAGGAACTCTCGTGTCTGTGCTTATTGTAATATATATATATATTTTTTTTAATGCGCGGTGAAACGCGATTTCATGGTTCAGCCTAATTTTCCTTTTTAATTATCAATCGTGATGCTTCTCCGTAGGCTTCTAAATAATGGGTACTAGCAGTATTCGATATCCGCTTTATCTACTCCATTTTGTGGTTTTTTTTTCGACTTTTTTTCTTGCACTTTTTTCGTACTACAAATGTACTACGATATTAATGTACGTACCCACACATACGTACACGCATATATATATATATATATATATATATATATATATATATATATATATATATATATATATATACTCGCTCTTTTTTTCTTCTTACTTCCTCGTTCTTTTTATACATAATGCTAACTATACATATATAACTATGTACAAGTGAGAGGGAATCTCGGGACAGGGGATATTTGCATTTTTTTCGTTAGCGGGAATCGGCAGGGGAGGTTGTTTTTTTTTTTTTAAATGGAGCTTGATGGACTTTTGCCACTGTTTTCCTTTTTCGCGATGATGTGTCTCGTCCCAAGTCGTTTCGCGACTTGTCTACGTGTCTTTCCTTTATTTTTCTCGATCCACACCTTTTACGACGATCACTGGCGCGAATAATTGTCACCTCGGGGCTGAAACTTCCCTTTTCTGTAGGTGTTGGCTTCCTTCTTTGTTGTTGTTGTTGTTTTTCAAATCCTTCCACGCATCCTCGGGCGACTTCGGCCGATTAAAAAAAATGTCCTGCTCGCGCTGATGAAGAGCGAATTTCGATAATTATTCACGGAACGTCCGTCAAACGCGCCAATTCGGCCCTCGGTTAAACGTCCGTGTATTTGCTCAGTTTGTCGCGCAGCAGCATGTTCTCGTTCTTTAACCGATCCAACTCTTGACGCAAGCCCATGTTCTGCAATTTTTAATCGAGTATTAGGACCTGTTTACGAGGTGCGCCATCTGACGGAGGCGTGGAACTCTGGGGCAATATTCATTCCTCCATCTTTTCGTGATTTGGAGTCACGGAATGATGGGATTGTAATTTCTGGGGAATTATTTTCGTTATGAAGAGTGATAAAACCAATAAACGATTGTGCTTTTGCAAGTGGCGAGTGGCAAAATTTTTTTTTTGTTCTGTTTTATCAAGCCGTTTTCGAGGAAAAACAGGTTGAACATTATTTTGAGGTTAATCGACTCCACCTCAAATTTTCAAACTCAATTTTCTCAGTGATTACCGATCGGAAATGAATGAATTTTTTTTGGTAGTTACAGAATAATGGCAAGAATAATGTACAGCGATTTTTTTTAAATTCCATCTAATGATTCTTGAGAAAATCTTGTTTCATTGTTTTTGAGGTTATGTCGATGATGGCGAATAAGAAAAAAATTAACTTGCCTCTTTCTCGAGAAAGCCAGCCCTCAGTGCAATCTGGTTCTCCTTCATTCGTCGCGCATCTCGCGACCTCTTCGCCGCCATATTGTTCTTCCTGCGACGCGCCCAGTATTTGTCGTCCTTCAAATCATCAGGAACAAACTGCGTTCAGACATCACAAGAATCGAGAATTAGCATATTCGTGAATTTAAATTTCATTGCTTGTATTTTATAGTTGGCCAAGCCAGTGAAATTTGTGAGAAAGAAAAAGTTATCGAATTTCGAATGATAAAATACAAACCGGTGAGGAATATATCGATGTTCTCACCTGCTTCCGTGACTTCTTGATCATCGGTTGGGGTTTGAGCTCCTCGTCGGAGAATGCACGGGTTCTTGGATCGAAGTCTCTCCCCGACGATGCCATCGAGAGCGCTATTAAACAATATCACAATAAATATTAATAATAATCAATATTAATCATTTTTATAATCACGATAAAGTATAATTGAAAATAATTTTTTTTTTAGATTTATTAAATATTTATCTGGGTGTCGCAAAATGAGTTCCATGTTTTTTATTATTTGCTCTACTCATTTTTCAAATATCGATCATCATTTATCAATGGTTGTGTAAAAATTGCGACTTTTTTCACATATTTTGTATGCTCGAGTTTCAATTCGTCGCCATTCTGTTGAATCAAATGATTTCAAAAATCGACGATCGACAATTAATCCTATTTATTGCAAACTTGAATAATCCGTTTGGTTTTTGAATTTCAAATGGAACGTTTTAGCTGGAGGCGCCATCAAACGTCACAGCAAACATTTCATCGTTTGCCGGTGGCCATGTTTTTCTTGTTTTCAAGGATTTTGGAGATTCTTTGTTTAAAAACCCTTAATATACACTCCCGTTCAAAAGTTTGGAAACATCATTCATCAACATTGATCATTGTTTGATAAATTGTTACACAATTGTTTAATCAATTTGTTAATGACTTTTGGGCAATATTATTATTGATAATTGTTGTTTATAGCATGCCAAACTCTATAATTTTTGAATTACGTTGCATCTTTAAAAATTTGTCTTTTTCAGCCAAAAATGAAATAACTTTGCGAGATGAAAACCTACGAAAATTAAAAAAAAACGAAAATGTAGCGTCTGCTAACCTTTTCAAATGTCCCATATAGATAAAAATGACGAAAAAAATGTCCTTAAGTTATGCGCCCAATTCGCGATGGTCGAAAAAGGCCAAAAAACGGTCACGTACAAAAATGCGTACCGGACCGCAAAAAAATAATGAAAAATATTTTTAAAAAAAAGCAAAATAAAGCTGAATTCCTTCCCGTCAAAACGCTTTGTTTAAAAATTCGATCATCTTCTTTTTTGACGTAGTTGTGCAACTTCTAGTGCAGCAAGGAATATTGACTGGTGTTTCCAAACTTTTGAGCCGGAGTGTATGTACCCTTGTGTTGCAAAAAAGAAGTCTCCTTTTCACCTTCAGATTGTAAGAAAAAAATTTCGAATTTGGCAATTTTTTGGGGTCTCCAACTAAACTCAGCCCATTAAGGCATGCATTCTGTTTTTTCCACAATCGATTCATCGCAATATTGATTGTATATTCTTCTTATACTTACTAGAGTCAGCTGGTGATGGTGGATTAAGGGTGTCTGGAGAGCAACATTCGCTCGGCGATGGAGATCTCTCGCGTTTGGTAACAGGCTCAAGATGAAGACCGGCGGGACCCTGATGACTCGTCGTTTCCCCGCTGTTGATCTTGTGCAATTGGCTTGATTGCATTGTACCCTGACCACTGCCGGCCACACCGTCAACCGGTATACCATTTTCGGATAGGAACTCATCCAGATCAACGTACTGCTCCACGAATCAGGAAAACAAAGAAAAAGTACGAAAATATAGGGACAATTCGCAGATTACCAAAAGACTCCTCCTCGTCGGACTTCTAGCTTTCAACTTGGAATCAGAGTTGTGAAAATAGTAATGTAAAAGTAACACAATATCCATTACTTTGGACAATGTGTATTCGACAAGTTTTCCATTACAAATTACAAAAGTAATGTGTAATGGATGGGTGTTCCATTACAAATAAAAGAGTAATGTGTAATATATGCGTGTTCCATTACAAATAAAAATAGTAATGTGTAATAGATGCGTGTTCCATTACAAATAAAAAATTAATGTGTAATGTATGCACGTTCCACTAAAAATTTCAATTAAAAAAAAAAGTAATTTGCATTGGAGAATATTCCATTACAAATAGGAAAATTGCCGTGCTCGTATTAGAAAGTATTGCACATTGCTGTCTCCTTATTTTATTTCGTTCATTAAAAATTCTTCCACAATTATCACGAATGATCCATAAAGTTAAAACAAAAAGAACATGCACATTATTTAGGGATTGAATAGAGCGACAAATTTTGTATCAGTAACTTGTAATTTTTATTAAATTACTTATAATTATGGGTAACAGCGTGTAAAAGCAAGTTCAATATAAAGTTGGATAATTTTTGGAGTTGAGTACATTTTCGTACTTCATATTTAACGATGAACTGTCTGTTTTTTGTTTCTATTTTTCAACTTTATGGATCATTTGTGATAATTGTGGATGAACTTTTAGTGAGCGAAATAAAATAATGAGACAGTAATGTGCAAGTTTCTAATACGAGTACGGCAACTTTTCTATTTGTAATGGAATATTCTCCACTGCAAATTACTTTTTTTTATTTGTAATGGCACATGCATCCATTACACACTACTTTTTGTATTTGTAATGGAACACGCAACCATTACACATTACTTTTTTATTTGTAATGGCACATGCATCCATTACACATTACTTTTTATTTGTAATGGGACATGCATCCATTACACATTGCTTTTTTTAATTGTAATGGAACACGCATCCATTACACATTACTTTTTTTAATTATAATGGAACACGCATCCATTACACATTACTTTTTTACTTGTAATGGCACACATTTGTAATGCATTATTTACAACTCTGCTTGAAATCAACGAGTACCAAAATTCATTTTACGGCGGTTTTCTTCTTTTATTAGCCTCGCGAGCTTTTTTTATTCCGGTCAAACGCCAAACGCGACTTTCACCCTGCGCGGAGAGGGGACATTTTTTATTCCTGTACGTCGGCATTGATAACGGAAATTCAATTCGTTTTAATGGCGATAAGCCCGTTAGGTGGACAGAGCTTGGACCGAAAGAAAGTTCACGAGCGGATAACACTTCCGTACGGGACAAGTTCGTAAATCTCTGCGCTGATCGGCGCGAAACGATGCAAGTCCCGACGACCGATCTGGAGAAAGTCCCGTGACTCGATTAACGCGCGCGCGCACACACATACACATGTCCTTACCTTTGCGAATAAATGTCGGACTGACTCGGCCGATTAAGTGCATACATCAATACTGATTATGGCTCTTTTGTGAGTTAAACGGCCGATAGTATCGAATTTTACGATTAGTGAAATTATGGCTTATTTGAATTTACAAAAAATTCTTTTATTGCACTCCGTGCGTAAAGTGACCACTTCTCGCACGCGTCGTTTCGCTGCGCGTGCGAGAAGCGGGCACTTTACGCACTCGTGCGATAAGATTTTGTACAATACTCGTGCGAGAAACTTTTTCTCAACTCGTGTGATTGCAGCATTCGCCTTCGGCGCATGCTGCAAACTCACACTCGTCGAGAAGAAGTTTCATCGCACTCGTATCGTAATGTACTATTCTTCACTGTCTTGCTTGGTTTCCGCACAAGTCCCGATCTCAGCAATATCCTACCCTGATTTTTGTCGGGAAATTCAAAAAAATCGGATAAATTCGAAATTTGTAAGTGGCCTCCTCATTTTTTAATCAGTAGATCGACTATGACTTACTCATTGACGCAGGATACCACCTTTGGCTGCAATTTTTTAATGAGTTATTGATGAATTTTTTTTTTCACAAAAAAATGGGCAGAAACAAAATGGGTTTGAGGCTTTTATTACTATATTATTCAAGTTGCAAAAAAAAGAAAATAATTTCACGCTGAAAAACTTAAAAATGATCTCTTGTAAGTGGCGCCAAAGTTTGAGGAGCACTTTCGATCTGCGTGTCTAATTACTCATCCAATTTTTATTGGATTGACTTGAAAATTTGCATAATTCTTCTCCATAGTATAATCCAAGGATGTACGTAGGATTTTTTCGGTAGAGCTGTTATTTTATTTTTGGTGCACAGTCTAAGCAACTTTTTTTACCATGAAAAATGCACTTTTTTTTTAAATGAACGTCATTTCTCAAAAAATCGAAATTTCGAAAAAGCCCTACGTACGGTCATAAAATATATTGCTCTTAAATAAGTAGAAATTTTTATTTTTCTCCTAGGAGCCACCTGCAAGAAGATTTTTGACACGCAGACCGAAAGCGCTCCTCAAACTGTGGCGCCACTTACAAAAGGCCTTTTTTAAGTTTTTCAACATTGAAATTTTTGTTTCATCTTGAATGATATAGTAATAAATGCCTTAAATGCATTTTGGTTCTGTCAATTTTTTTTGTGAAAAAAAAAATTTATTAAAAACTCATACGGTGTAAGGAAATCAGAAAGCTGTGTGAAAATGTCCAATTTCCACGATTTTTTCGTCACTTGAAAAATTTCATCATTTCTAACGACCACGAGTAATCCTTTGCAAATTTTATGTGATTTTGTGCTCAAAATTTGACATTTGAAGCTGCAAAATTCCAAAAGTGAGAACGCTTACATTTGCGAAAAATTCAAAAAAAAATTCTGAGATGTAATTCTTGACCGATTCTTTTTAAAATTGACATTCATTCTTCCTGTCTTTCACTTCATTTGGGCAACAATATTGAGATCATTTGCTGCGAAATTCCACAAGTTGCAGCGTTGTTAAGCGTTTTTTGAAATTTCCATATTTTTTTAAAACCAAAATTCAATTTTAAAAGTCCTTATAATCGAAAAAATTGAGAAATCTACGGACACATGGCGCAAAATTGGAAATCATCCAGAAAGTATAATGACAAGGATATCCGGACATCGTTTCTAAATATGGCTTCTCGACCAGAGTTGTAAATAATGCATTACTTTGATAATGCATTAATGTATTTATTACCCATTACACTGCATAATGTGAAATGGATAAGTCTACCATTACAAAAAAAAAAGTAATGTGTAATGGAGCATGTGCCATTACAAATTAAAAAAGTAATGTGTAATGGTTGTGTGTTCCATTACAAATACAAAAAGTAATGTGTAATGTATGCATGTTCCGTTACAAATGAAAGAAGTAATGTGTAATGGTTGCATGTGCCATTACAAATTAAAAAAGTAATGTGTAATGGTTGCGTGTTCCATTACAAATACAAAAAGTAATGTGTAATGTATGCATGTCCCGTTAGAAATAAAAAAAGTAATGTGTAATGGATGCATGTTCCATTACAAATAAAAAGAGTAATGTGTAATGGCTGCATGTCCCATTACAAATAAAAAAAGTAATTTGCGGTGGAGAATATTCCATTACAAATAGAAAAATTACCGTGCTCGTATTAGAAACTTACACAATGCCGTCGCATTACTTTATTTCGCTCACTAAAAGTTCATCCGAATTATCACAAATGATCCATAAAGTTAAAAAATAGAAACAAAAAAAACAGACAGTTCATCGTTAAATATGAAGTACGAAAATGTACTCAGCCCCAAAAATTATCCATCTTTATATTGAACTTGCTTTTACACGCTATTACCCATAAGTGTAAGCTATCTAATAAAAATTACAAGTTACTGATACAAAATTTGTCGCTTTATTGAATCCCTAAATAATGTGCATGTTCTTTTTTTTAACTTTATGGATCGTTTGCGATAATTCTGGATGAACTTTTAGTGCGCGAAATAAAATAATGAGACAACAATGTGCAAGTTTCTAATACGAGCACGGCAATTTTTCTATTTGTAATGGAATATTCTCCACTGCAAATTATTTTTTTAAAAATCGTAATTTGTAATGGGACGTGCATACATAACACATTACTTTTTTTATTTGTAATGGCACATGCATCCATTACACATTACTTTTTTATTTGTAATGGCACATGCATCCATTACACATTACTTTTTTCATTTGCAATGGAACACGCATCCATTATACATTAATTTTTTAATTGTAATGGAACACGCATGCATTACACATTACTTTTTTTTTATTTATAATGGAATATTTGTCCAATACACAATGTTTAAAGTAATGGGTAATGCATTACTTTTACATCACTATTTTCACAACTCTGTTCTCGACACTTTGGGACTTTTCGAACATATTGGGACATTTTGGTCGAAAAATCTATTTAAAAAATCACGAAAACAAAGCTTCCTTTGCAAGGAAGCATGGAATAAATTAAACGATATAGACGCGAGAATAGCGAGATCAAACTTGAGCGTGATAAAACGGAGAGCAAGGACGAGGGTGAAAGTCCAAGTCACCTGATCGACGATGCATTAACGATGCATGCACGTGGCGTTCAGTACGACAAACCGCGAATGTATCGAGTTTCCCGTTTTTAGAGGAAGTTTCCGTTCCACTATTACTGTCTTTTCTTGTCCCTCGGTTGCGCAACGAAATCGAGCTCTCGCGATTCGCGAGGGATTATAAATAAATAGATAAATATATATCATCGGCCTGAACAATCGAGGAATAAAAAATTATGGAGGCAAATAAAAACATGAAACAAAGGAAAAGAAAAAAAAACGAGATTCGTTACTGTTAGTCGGATGAAAATCGGAAAGCACACACAGCAGCCTTATGATTTATTTGGCAAACGAAAAAAAAAACCATAGTTTAGTTTGTTTATGCAAAAAACCATAGTTTAGTCCTGGGGAATTTGTCCTTCATTGGATCGTTTGTTTTCTCGTGATTCTACATTATTTTTGTTAGGAAATAAAAAACAAATTTAAAAAAGAAAAAACAATCAAAGATACGGAAAAAAAAATCAAAGGGATGAAATGAATCGGCTTTAACGCTGCTTACCGTCGTCACGACTTTGTACATACATGATTCAATACCTTCAGGTCGGCATCGTACGGCAATGTCTTGTCCCATAAATTTGGCCCGAGGAAGGCGGCCTGCGCTTCCACGTTGCCCCATAATTCACCGTCCGCGTCTTTCTTCTCGTCGGGTCCATCTTTGCCTTGTTTCCCTGTAATTAAAGAAAATAAATTAGAAAAAAGGTATTGACTATCATCCGGCGAAGTAATAATTCAAAAAATGTTTCAGTTTGGCATATTTACAAAAATTCTAATCACAAAAAGGAATCTTCCTCCAGGATTTGGAGGAAAAATTCGTTGGAACCGTAACGGGGGAAATTTTGGACCCCAATGGCGACAAAATTAGTTCTCTTGGAGGGAGTCTTTGGGAATGGAAACTTACTTGGTACCAGAGTTGTAAATAATGCATTACGGTATTCATTACCCATTACACTGCATAATGTGAAATGGACAAGTGTACCGTTACAAAATACAAAAGTAATGTGTAATGGATGCATTTGGCATTACAAATAAAAAAAAAAGTAATATGTAATGGATGAATGCTCCATTACAAATTACAATTGAAACAAAAGTAATTTGGAGGATATTCCATTACAAATTAGTGTTTCTACCACAATTTAGAGCAGGTAGTATTTTGCTCAAAGACAAGTCTATTAATTTTTCAATAAAAATAATTTGTGTGGATAAAGTTTTTGCTAACTTTACTATCGTAGTGGTAAATGTATGAACAGTGATTTTTTGGAGTAATTTTTACTCCATTCTTGAATTGTATTTTTTACAACAATGGAGTAAAAATTACTCCAAAAAAATCACTGTTCATAGGTGTCAGTGTATATTAAGTTAATATACACTGACACCTATAAGTTTTTCTTGAATTGCAATTTTTGCATTTACCACTACGATAGTAAAATTGCCAAAAACTTGATACACACAAATTATTTTCATTGAAAAATTAAGACTTACCTTTGAGCAAAATAGTACCTGCTCCTAATTGTGGTAGAAACACACTAATTTGTAATGGAATATTCTTCACTACAAATTACTTTTTTTCAATTGTAATTTGTAATGGAGCACTCTTTCATTACACGTTATTTTTTTGATTTGTAATGGCATATGCATTAATAACACATTACTTTTATTATTTGTAATGGAACATGCATACATTACACATTACTTTTGTTCATTTGTAATGGAACACGCATCCATTACACATAACTATTTTCATTTGTAACGGAACATTCATTCATTACACGTTACATTTGTAATTTGTAATGGAAAACTTATAATGTAAAGGAATATTCTCGACTACAAATTACTTTTTTTTCATTGTAATTTGTAATGGAGCACTCATTCATTACACGTTATTTTTTTATTTGTAATGGCACAAGCATCCATTACACATTACTTTTATTATTTGTAATGGAACATGCATACATTACACATTATTTTTTTTATTTGTAACGGAACACGCATCCATTACATGTTACATTTGTAATTTGTAATGGAAAACTTATAATGTAATGGAATATTCTCGACTACAAATTACTTTTTTTCCATTGTAATTTGTAATGGAGCACTCATTCATTACACGTTATTTTTTTTATTTGTAATGGAACATGCATATATTAGACTTTACTTTTTTTTATTTGTAACGGAACACACATCCATTAGACATTACTTTTTTTTATTTGTAATGGAACACTCATTCATTACACGTTACATTTGTAATTTGCAATGGAAAATTTATAATGTAATGAAATATTCTCAACTACAAATTACTTTTTTTTCCATTGTAATTTGTAATGGAGCACTCATTCATTACACGTTATTTTTTTGATTTGTAATGGCACATGCATCCATAACACATTACTTTTATTATTTCTAATGGAAAACTCATCCAATACACATTGTTCAAAGTAATTGGTAATGCATTACTTTTACATTACTATTTTCACAACTCTGCTCGGTACTTCTTTATAGTGAACAATGCACATGCATAACGTGACAATTTTTGTTCATTGTCTTGCAGGATTCCACGAGCAAACGGTAGCCTCTCGGTTTGAGCCAACGGGGGAAACTACGTCTGTGTCTGTCTGCGTGTGTCCGCGAGATATCGGGATCCGATCGCTCGGCCAATTGGGATAGAAGTTATAGAGAGGAGAGAGAGACGGAGAATGGTCGCGGGTCGACTGTCAAGGCTACGAGAGCATGTGCCTTGGTGTCACGTCACGATAGCCGCTCGGATATTACAGATATAGATATAGATATATATATATATATATATATATATATATATATATGTATCCATCGGAGAAAATAACACGCTACAGTGACCACGTTGATGATGATGATGACGACTATACGACGGAGACGAACGACGAGTTACATTGATTATGATGATCGAGGTAAGTACCCACACAGTCGTTATTCGTACGAGAATATGACTCCACTAATAAGTTGGATTCCTCTTTGGTAGCAAAATTTTGCTTTTTTTTTACAATCGTTTCGTCATTTCGAGTGGCAAAATACGTGTCATTAAGTAGGTCCGAGCACCGCACTCCAGACAAATCAGTGCTAAATTTTAGTAATCGCCTCTGCAAACATCCGCTCATAAATCGTTAATAACGAGACACAGTTTGCAATGTCAAGTGTCCCTCAATCCAGAAAAACCATCATGCCGATGGCATTCGGTCAAAGTATTAAAGAAAAAAAATATTATGTACAACAATAACCATATATATAATATCCAAGTATAAAAATATAAATAATATCCAGCTGATATTATTATATATTATTATATATATAATAGTGTAATAATAATAATTAGTTAATATCGTTCTTGGGAAACTGTAGCATAAAAATTGTGCGGATGAATTTTAGAGGTCCGATGAAAGAATTATTGTTGCTGAATATAATTTCAAAGTTCTAACTTCAAAGCTCTAACTTCGAAGGTTCTATATTTCTTATAATGAAATTGATTAAATTTATAAGTAGTTTCTGGATATTTAATGTTATTACTTGATTCCATGTTGATGGTGGAAATTTTAATGGCTGATGTTGCCGAATTTAATTTTGATAATGTTTATAAGTAATGATTAATCAGTAATTTGTGCTTGTTATATGAAAGTAATTACTGGAATGCGATAATGTTGATTTGAGAACAAATGAATCGAATTTATTTGGTATTTAATGTAATTAATTGATCTTGCTCAAATTGTATATGGCCACGTGGCAAGTAGAGATTCTGTGATGTTTTGTCGTTTGAGAACGCCCTAGGCTAGATTCAATCTTAAGCTTAGTAGCTAGAGGCAGAATATTTGTCCCCGAAGATTTTGTCTTCGGAAGAATACGTTTTTCCCTTCGAGCAATCATATTCCTTTTCACTATTCAAAGGTATTGATTAATAAGTAATTTTCAGTGGATATTATTATTATTTTTGTGCTTTGATATTTTTGTGGATGTTCTTGTTTTTTGCTTCCTCATAAAGGAAGCTTTGTGTTCGTGAAAAAATTTTTTTTCCGAGATTTTTATGTCATTGCGTTGAAAATGTTTCAAAACGTCGAGAAATCATATTTAGAAAAAATGTCCGGATGTGTATGCGCGCGCGCGCGCGCGCGCGCGTGTGTGTGTGTGTGTGTGTCCTGAGTTTTTGATGTAAATAATTAATATCTCAAGAACGCTCCGAGATATCGAGCTGAAATTTGGCACACTTACCCAGAACGAATTGCCCTTTATGATGAAATTTTTTTGTTTCAATTCTAACGGGAACTCAGATTTTATCGACTTTTTTCGTTTTTGCAACAATGGCGTAAACGCTCTAACTTCTGCAATTTTCAAGATATTGCATTCAAACTTTGTACAGAATTAGTAAAGCTATTAAGCTTGTTTGATATTGAATTTGACAAGAATCGATCGGAAGATTAAATTTTTATCAAATTTTGGATTTTTTGAAAAATAGCGTAAACGCTCTAGCTTGCACAATTTTCAAGATATTGCAGTGAAACTTTGTAAGGAACTAGTATAGCTATCGAGGTTGTTCACTATTGAATTTGGCGAAAATCCATCGAGGGATTGAAATTTTATGAAATTTTTAATTTTTTGAAAAATAGCGTAAACGCTCTAACTCGTGCAATGATTAAAATTTTATCAAATTTTTTTTTTTTTTTTCAAATAGCGTACTCTAACTTCGGCTATTTGGGAGCTATTGTACTAAAATTTTGTACACATTCTAAATAGTGATCAAGGTTGTTTGCTATTAAATTTGGCAAAAATCAAATTTGGCAAATTTGCACGTCGATTACTTATATTTTTCGATAGTTAACAAAGCTTCCTTTATGAGGAAGCCAAATTTGATCGCTATCCTTTGTGATAAAGGAAGCTGTGTGAACTATGGATTTTATATTCTTGTTTTTTTCTAGAGCCTATTTTTGACTTGATATTTGAACCTTACGACCAATTACCATTCTAAAATTTGGATGTAACTTGAAATTTAG
>OX333071.1:72737991-72768226 GCA_946863875.1 Alloplasta piceator
CGTCACTTTCATCTGACACATTTGTTTCTGAATACGGCATCTTTCTTGATGATTTTACATCGGTCGAAAGCTTCATCGACCTCACCGAATGAAAATCGTCCAATGGAGCTATCCCGAAATCCTCGATTCGGCAAACAAAAGAGATTTTTATACAAGTTGATGATGAATTTAGGGGCCGTATTGTTAAAGAAAATTCAATCTCGATATTGAGAGTCGCCACTTTCATCTGACACATTTTTTCTTAAGTTCGGCATCTTTCTTAATGATTTTATATCGATCGGAGGCTTCATCGATCTCGCCGAATGAAAATCGTCCAATGGAGTTATCCCGAAATCCTCGATTCGGCAAACAAAAGAGATTTTTATACAGGATGATGATGAATTTAGGGGCCGTATTGTTAAACAAAATTCAATCTCTATATTGAGAGTCGTCACTCTTATCTGACACGTTTTTTTCTAAGTACAGCATCTTTCTTGATGATTTTATATCGATCGGAGGCTTCATTGATCTCGCTGAATGAAAATCGTTCAATAAAGCTATGCCGAACACCTCGATTTTCCGTAAATACGGCGGCTTTTTTTTTGATGATTTTCTATCGATTGGAAGCTGCAAATACGCCGAATAAAAGTCTGCTAATAATGCTATCCCGAAATCCTCGATTCGCATGAGATAATGACGAATTAAGAGGCCGTATCGTCAAGAAAAAATCAATTCCATCATTAAGAATCGTCATTCTTATCTTGGCATGTTTTTTTCCTAATTACGGCGTCTCCCAAAAATTTTATATCAATGGGATCTTCCACCCATTCCGCCGAAAAATTTACACCGAAATCATCAATTCGGCTCGAATAAATCGCACCTCAAGGCCCGAAAAAAATCGTTTCTTATCGCACTTCTGTGTTTACATTTCGCCCAAAACACCGATTCAACAGTCGCGTCGGTTCACCGAGGTTCGAAATAGATTCCAAGGCCTTTGCCGAATAAAAAATAGCATTTTATCTCGAAGAATACCCTCCCAGTTTGTCTACGAGAATCTTTGCGTTTTGCGGCTCGTACGATAAGCCACGTTCTCGATCAGAAGCGCCAAGAAATAGCAAGTTTTGCCAGGGAGGAAAAAAAAATTATAAATATATGCATTGAAATACGAGGAGGTCGAGAAGCTAGAAAGAGAGAGAGAAAGAGAGACAGACATAACCCCGATCGATTCCTCTCGCCGCTGGATCCAAAGGATTCACTTTCGTTCCCGCGGCTCGGGCAAGCTCGAATAGATGTGTACACCGCGAGAGAGCCGGCTCTCGGCAAGTTATGCGATGTAATCTCATACGCGTATCCTTGATAGAACCGTCACGGTTCAACGAGAAAAAAAAACAAAGTCCGTACAGACGACTTTGTCTCTCCCACTTGATTTTTAAACTCCACACGACCAATGAGAATTCCCGCTCAAAGTCTCTGCTTACGTTTCTTCCAAATTGTTAATTCACGCGGAAACTAGCCGAATTTTTAATATTATCAAAGTGTCCAGAGCCCAGGACTTGGCCGTAAACCGGATAAAAAATGTTGAAAACATGATGATTTTCAGTGAAACTTTTTTTTTAACAGAGAACATCGTTTGAAAATATTAAATTTTTTTCAATTTTAAATATTAAAATTAGAGACAAGTACATTTCAAAAAGTATCTATGGTTTTACAAAAAGTTGGGAAATAAATTAGATGATACTTGGAATCCTGAGTTTCAGATGTAAATAATTAATAACGAGAGAACGCTTCAAAATATCGAGCTGAAATTTGGTGCACTTGTCGAGCACGAATTGCTTGTCATTATGAAAAAATTTTGTTTTAATTCTAACGGGTGTTCAGATTTGATCGACATTTTTCGTTTTTTTCAAAAATGGCGTAAACGCTCTAACTTGTGCAATTTTTAAGATATTGCACTGAAACTTTGCACAGAGCTAATATAGCTATCGAGGTTGTTCGTTATTAAATTCGGCTAAAATCGATCGAATGATTGCATTCTTATCAAATTTTGGTTTTTTTTTTTTTTTAAATAGTGTACTCTAGCTTCGGCTATTTGCGAGACATTGCACTGAAATTTTGTACACATTCAAAACAGTGATCAAGGTCGTTCGCTATTGAATTTGGCAAAAATCAAATTTGGCAAGAAGTAAATTTGAAAGAATTTGGCAAATTTGCACATTGATTACGCACGTTTTTCGACATTTAACGAAGCTTCCTTTATGAGGAAGCCAAATTTGATCGCCATACTTTGTGATAAAGGAAGCTGCGTGCAAATGTCCAATTTGCAAGTTTTTAAAGACTTTCTTGATTTGTTTATCTATGAAAATGAAGACTTCCTTATGAGGGCGAAAAAAATGGCTATAAAATTAAGATAAAGAGATCTATGAAGAAAAATAAAAATGTATTTTCAAAAAAGATTATCTATCGATCCGACAGGTTCGGATCACGGAAATACCATATTGTCCATGTATGCGTTTGTCGGTTCTCTCGGCTCTGTGTTGAGGAGGGGGAGGGGGAGAGACGGAAGACTCGAAGAAACTTTATAATACCGTGTGGTAGTTTAGTCGCGGTAGTGAAAGTTGCCCGAGCCACTTTCCCCTCGGCACGAGAGACGAGACGTTGCCGCGCTGCGCGTTCCTCGTGGCTCGATCGCGAAAGAGCAAACGGGACGCACGCAAGATCGAAAGAAAAACGAAGGTAGAAGTCCGCGCATACCCTTTGCCGCGTTTCCGGGGGAGGGGGAGAATATACAGCGCCGAATTCGAAGTGAGAAAGATAGAGAAAAATTATTATCGCAAGAATCATTTGATTAGAGCCTTTAAAATCGGCACTGCGGAAAGTGTCGAAGAATTTTACCTTAACAAAAAAAAAAAAAAAGACAGAAGAAACAAATCACGATTGATATGGCTCTATTTACGGCCTCCGTATATTTATCCCCCTTCGTTGTCTCCGTTCCTCGGTTAATAATCTGTTACGATGAACTCGCGGGCAGTTAAATGAGCCGTCAAGTCGTGTACGGCAGACATATATATATGGGGCGTTCCATCCCAAATCGGACAGTTTGAAAAACTTTTTTGTTTATTTCCTCAATTTTTTTATATTTTTGAGTACCCATCAAAAGACCCTTCCTGTTAAATTTTGAGATTTTTTCGATTACTCGTTCAAAATATATTAAATTAACAAAAAAACCGCTCTTTTTTTTTGTATTTTGGTCATAACTTCTTTAATAATGATCCAAATTAAAAGTTTTTTTTTCAAAATTTTTATTTCTTTATGGCCTTTTCAAAAAAAAATACAACAAAAATATTCGACGCGTTTTTGAATCAGTTTTTTGAGTTTTAAACTTTAAATCGCGTTTTTAAAAGTGAGTGTCATTTTTGATTTTTTTTTTTTTTTTTTGTTTCAAACATCTATCTATTCGACAATTTTTAAGACTAGTCCGATCATGAGATTTCCATAACTACTATTTTTTTCGATTTATGGAGATTAAAATTTTTTTTTTCTTATAAATTTTTATGAAAACCAATTTTTGTTACTGTATGGTATTTTTTAAATCATTTTGAATTATTTTTGACACTTTTTCATTGTTAACAGATTTTTAAAATTAATAATTAATCGTTATTAATTTAATCTATTCATAATTAATATTTTAAACCTAAATAGTCTACCGAATATTGCTGTCAAATTTCACCTGAGAAATATTATTCAGATGCAAAAGAAAGATTTTATTTGCGATAAAATACTGCGAAGTCAATCGCAGGAGGACACAAAAATTTCATTCAATTATTCCAATGAGCAACGGAAACGTATTGGCAAATGAATATTCTAATTCAGGAAATAATCGTATATGTAAGGTTTTCAAAAAAATACGTGAATAAATAAAAACTGTTGTTATTATTGTTCATAAACAGACTTAACGATTAATTATTAATTTTAAGAACCTGTTAACAATAAAAAAGTGTCAAAATAAATTCTAAATGTTGAAAAAAATACTATACAGTAACAAAAATTGTTATTCATAATAATTTAATAAAAAAAAAAAATTATTTTCAAAAATCGAAAAAAGAGTAGTTATGGAAATCCCACGATCGGACTAGTCTTAGAAATTGTTAAATAGATAGATGTTTAAAATAATTTTTTTTTTTTTAAATAAAAAATGACACTCAATTTTAAAAACGCGATTCAAAGTTTAAAACTAAAAAAACTCATTGAAAAACACGTCGAATATTTTTGTTGCATTTTTTTCTGAAAAGGCCATTAAAAAAAAATTTTTTTTTTTTTACTTTTAATTTGAACCATTATTAAAGAAGTTATGACCAAAATACCAAAAAAGAGCGGTTTTTTTGTTAATTTAATATCTTTTGAACGGGTAATCAAAAAAATCTCAAAATTTAACGGGAAGGGTCTTTTGATGGGTATTAAATAATATTAAAAAAAATTGAGGGAATAAAAATAAAAGTTTTTCAAACTGTCCGATTTGTGATGGAACACTCCATACATATTCACAAATATATTTGTATATCGCGTTAGAGCTTCCTGAATAAAACACGGAACTCGGTCTCGCATCACATACGCACACACACACGTTTTTTCGCATTTCGATCGAGAGCCCACTTAAACTCGAAGACCTCGCTCTCTGCTGTCTCGCGCAATCGGCTGCAAGACGCCGAGAGGCCCTTATGGGACTTTCTCTCTCGCGGATATCGCGTTCATTCGATAATTATCTCAGTTATTTATGTACGATTGAAAAATTAAGAGTTCACCGTATGTCGTACGGCCCGTATTTCCCTGATTCGTGGGGCCGAATTTTTGTCAACCGAGGCAATCCCGGAGATTTTGATGATTCTTGATTGCCGTAGGTCAGTAATCCGCTGATTTTATCGCGGTAATCGGTGGAATACGAGGCCGAAATAATTGCCGTATAAGAGTTGAAGGAAATTTCCTGACTACTATATTTTAAATCGGCTTCTCGCTCGGCACAGATCGAACGTTTTCTTGGGGTCCAGCTGAGTATTTCGGTACGTGCATTGCCGAAACATCATCTTAGGGTTGGTACTTCGAGATACGGCAGCGAAAAATTACTTTTTGAAATAGTTATTTACGTACGATTGAAAAATTAAGAATTCACCGTATGTCGTACGGCCCGAATTTCCCTGATTCATAGGGGCCGAATTTTTGTCAATCGAGGCAATCCCGGAGATTTGATGATGCTTGATTGTCGTAGGTCAGTAATCCGCCAATTTTATCGCGGTAATCGATGGAATACAAGGCCGAAATAATTGCCGTATAAAAGTTGAAGGAAATTTCCTGACTATTGGACTTTAAATCGGCTTCTTGCTCGGCACAGATCGAACGTTTTCTTGGGGTCTAGCGGAGTATTCCCGTACTTGGATTGCCGAATTATCATCTTGGGGTCGGTACTTTGAAATACGGCAGCGAAAAATGGCTTTTTCCAGCCGATCCCATGCCCGATTTGACTCGGCTTTTTTGCTGTAATCATGTCTGCGCTTGCCTGAATTGTTTCCGCATGCGGTGTCACGCAAAAAACGAGTACCATGCACCCGGAACAAAAAATGTCATAACCGCACACGAAGAGAGCGCGCGGCGGGAAAAAGCGAGCAAAGTGCGCGACGAGGAACCGTGGGGGTTTCCCAGGAACAGCGTGGAACTCGAGCAGCGAAAGTTACGCTAATCTCTTCCCACTTTTGCTCGGGAGCGCGGAAATCTCGTCGTCAAGTACCATGTACGGCAATTGTGCGTACATCATGATTACATATTTCCTCGTACGCGCTACATCGATTGCTATCAATGAAAATGGCGCAACTAACTATAATTTAGTGTTTTGGCTTCTTTTGCTTCTGGAGGACAGACATACTTGTAAAAAAAATTCGGCCGAAGTTACAATTTCATATCCAAATTTGTGTCTTACGCCTTTCTGCTTCTCAGTTGGAGGATAATGGCGAATTCCTGTCAAACAAAATGGCCGCATTCAAGCCCGAATATTTATCTTACGCCCATTCGCTTCTCAGTTGGCGAATGGAGATAAATTGTTGCCAAAGAAAATGGCCGAATTTACAATTTCATATCCAAATTTGTGTCTTACGCCTTTCTGCTTCTCAATCGGAGGATAATCGCGAATCCCTGTCAAACAAAATGGCCGAACTCGCCATATCGAGCCCGAATGTTTATCTTACGCCTTTCTGCTTCCCAATCGAAGGATAATGGCGAATCCCTGTCAAACAAAATGGCCGAATTCGCAATAAAAGCCCGAATGTTTATGTTACGCCCTTCTGCTTTCAATCGGAGGATAATCGTGAATTCCTGTCCAATAAAATGGCCAAGCTCGCAATAGCGAGCCCGAATGTTTATCTTACGTCCTTTCGCTTGGAGAATGGAGGTAAATCGTTGCTAAAGAAAATGGCCGAACTCATAATTGAAAGCCCGAATCGCTCCTGTGTTTACACATTTTTTGCTCGTTAAACGTTCAAAAACACGAATTTTTTTAATGTCTCTTGGTTCCTCTCGAGAAAGGTGGGTCAGACGATAATGCCGTCCGAATCCGACGCAATTCACTTTCAAACTTTCTCGAACGAGACCCGCGTCCTACACGAACCGGTCCTCGTTCGCTCGATCAACGAAAAAGATGAGAATTTTTTTGGCCGAAAAAAAGAAACAAAATCCAGGGGGAAAAACCACATCTCGTCAAATGCAAAGCGCGTTTATATAAAACCCCGCGGATATAACTTGGCCGATGTTTCGCGAGCGTGGAAAAACGAAAGTGGCTCCGTATACTTTGCGGGTCTCGCTATCGCGAAATCTGTTCGTTCCGGGTACAAAGCGTCGCGCTTCCTCGCGGTTTCTTGAGGAAAAAAAAATAAAAAATTCGGGGCCGAAGGGATATCGCCGAAGCGCCGTGCGGAAGCAAAAGGTGTCGTACGGCAGACACTTTTGATCCGTGGAGGCGGAAAAAAAGGCCGATTCGAATGGAATTTACTGAGCATCGAGCTCGTGTGCTCTATAATCGTTCGTTACGGGCCGATCTAGGAAATGATTTTTTTTTTTTTAATGTTTTGCACACTCAAAGTCAGAGGACGCATCGACGACAATGCGCCCGTTTGCAATGTTACCAAGTTGACCTAGTCAGGCGCCCACTGGCTGTGTAATCTAAAATTAATTCCCAACAGCTGCCGGCAACGCCGATATTCATGTATATTATAGACATATATACACATATTTCAAACCTCCTGGTAACTCCATCGCGTACACGCACATATCCACACACACAGATGCGAAAATATCGCCGCTAGGCGGGCGTTCCGTCATATTTATTCTTTTCATACGTGTCAAGGCCGGATGCCTTTGAACATGTATCTCCTCTCATTTTCTCTGTCTTACAATATTTCTCTCGCTCCTCCGAGTGCGGAAGCTTCTCCGGCCAAGACGCGACGCCGAAGACTTTCTCTTTCGCGAACTCGTTTTCCTCTCTACTCTTTCTCTCTCTCTCCGGGCATTCTCTCTCTCACCCTTTCTCCGTCGTGCATTATCAATCTTCTTCCGCATTTGTACGTTTCCTCCTTCAGGAAGAAACAAAAGTTTCAAAAAAAGTCTATTTTTTTTGTTTTTAATGTTAGGGAAAATGTGGCAAAAATTTGCGAATCATCGAAAATGCTCATTTGAGTGCAATGAATTATTATTTTTGTTCTTTAGCTATCATTCTTATTGATAGGGCTCTTGGAACGGTGGGCTACTGTTTCTCTTGATGTCGTTTTTTTTTGTGGGGCCAAAAAAATAAGGAAATTATTGAATTGTGATGGAATTGAAGAGAAATGGCGGAATGATTGATTGAAACTTATGTTGGAAATTGAGTAAAGAAAAATTGAGAATGTGTAGAAAATCGAAAAAAGTATTCTTTTAACCTTCCGTGGTCACAAGGGGTCAAAATGACTCCATGAATACTTTTCTTTTTTCTTCTTTATGCATTTTTTTGAATATATAGTCGTTTGATTTTTTATAAACTAAATTTTAATACATCAACTAGAAAGTTTGAAGGATGTTCTGTAATTTTTTGAGATTTTTCTGAACGATAGTTTGGTCACAATACTTGGTCAAAAATGGACAAGGTAAAATTGACCTAGATAAGTGTGAACATGGAGGATTAAGGCAGTATTCTGTTTTATCATTCTTTTTTTACAACATATTTATTAATATTTTTACGATAAACAAAAATTTGTTGAGAAAAAAAATGAAAATGAAATAAGTTATAAGCTGGTAAAGTTAGGGGTAAAAAAAAAGGGGTGTCCTGGTTGACACAACTTTTCTAGTCATCCGATACAAAATTGAAAAAAATATTTTTAATTATTAACAATGTCGTTATACTTCAGAGAAAACAGAAAACAAAATTTCGCAAAATGGTGGCTGTCCGAACCAAAAATGCGTTTTCGACTTTTTTTCATATTTTTTAGTTTGTTTACAATAGCAAAAAAAGTCATTTTGCGATAAAAGTGGTACATTGAAGATTGGTAAAAAACTTGAAGTAAATCGGTTGAGTAAAACTTAAGATATTATGTAAACCGTGTTGAGAAAAGTAGTTTTAAGAAAAACGCCTTTAAAGTTTTTGCTCTAAAATACTAAAATAGCTACAACTCCGTAAATTATTGAAATTCAAACATTTCCTTTCGAGGATACATTCTTCAAGGTCCAAACTTGAAGAATGCAAAAAAAATGATTTTTTCAAAATTCTAGACCAGAATACTCCCTCAAATCATGGTGAAGTCTTTTTTTCTTAACTTCTCTCTTAATTTAGGAGAATTATCCACCAAGTACAGCCGACTTTTATTTAAATTAAAAACTGAAGTCACAAATTTGTCGACTTTTGTATCTAGTTAAAAGTTCAAAATTTTAAGTATCCAAAATAATGTGAAATTGTTAAGGTCCGTTTTAGATGAATTTTCCGCTTTCGAGGTTCGTTCACCCAGAAAAAAGATCTAGTCGTAGGTACTATAATCGTTTATTTGATTATTTTTTAGTTACTTTAAAGAAAATTTTCTTTCCACCCATTCATTTTTTATTTGAATTCCCTGTCATCGAGAAACAGGCGTTGAAGAAAAATTCTATTCGTTATTACTAAATACCTATTCACCCGTAATCTCATCCGATCATATCTGCAGCTTTGTCAGTACCCCAAAAATCCGTCAGGTGGCTACCTCTCGCACAAGCGAACCTGCCTCTCGACGCCTATATATCCTTTCCAAGCTCGTCTATGTTTGATATCCTTATTTTTCAGTATGGATATCAAATACATTGAACATTGCGGCAAAACGCAAGATGGTCGAATCCCCGAAAAGGATTCCCATAAAAAAGGGTATTTTTTCTTTCCCCTTCTGTTAAAGAAAAGACGAAGCTCTACGAAATTGTAGACTTCATATGTGTAGCTCTATACATTCAAAGATTGAAATGTTTAAAAAAATGTATTGTGTAAATATAAAAAAAAAATTATTTCATTTAAATACATATTTGTTCAGTTTGAAATAATATTTATTAATATTAAATAAAAATTTATTAGATCGCAATATATTTTCCTAGTAGGTCATTCAAAAAAAAAAATTTCATTGATATGAATAGAGTTGTATTAGGCCAGCCTACGACTAAAAAAATGTATTTGGCTTGACTAGGATTTAGCTAAATGTACTAGATCTTTTTTCTGGGTGTTGAGATGAGTATGGCGATGTTTTTCTCACGTAGAATTAGCGATAAGTATTATCCTTGGCAAATGGTGATGAGACTGAATACGCATATATTAGTAAGGAGAAAAAAAAGGAAAATTATTAAGGAGAGAGACCGCTGCCGCGAGAGAAAGAGAGACAGAGAGAGAGATCGGTGCGTACGGGAGACTGACATTTGAACGGCCTCCTTTCGCCGATGTTAGGGCACGTGGCACAATTTTTTGGCCATCACGGGTTATGTACACACTCTGTTATAGAAAGTATAAAACCCGTTGTGCGCGTTTTAATAGCGTTAGAGAGAAGCAACGCGTTATTCACGTCGTGGCCTAAAATAGGGGAATGCGCCCGTGAAATTTGTCCTTTTGAATCTCCATGGAAATTCGAGCGAAACCCCATTCCATCTCAATCTTTCGAGACAATCGAAAGAATAACAGAAAGGAGCAACAATGATGATAATAACGATGATAATGTGGGAATGTATCGAATATTATTATAATTGGTCATTTCACGCTCGTCCAATTATAATGCCATTGATACGACCGAAATTTACGGCTATGAGAGAGAGAATCATTAAATATCACGTTATCATGGCTTCAGACAATTTTCCACATCAGCCATAACTCGCTCAATCGGTCAGTTGTGATGATGAGGAAAAAAAAGCATTTGCTTAATTGGCCGATAATTGTTCGATATTCCATTGCTCGTGTCATTCCGATAGATAGAGCTTGATTGGCAATTATATTTGCCGCGTCGTTTGGATTATGGACTTTAGGGAGGCGATTATATTGGAAATCGAAAAAATGAGGTTTTTGGTAAATTTTTTGGAAAATCGTTAAAAAGAGGCTTTGTTGTTTTTTAAAAATCAATTTATAATTATTAAACCTTTTATTAAGATATATTTTAATGGCGCATAATTTTTTTACCCAACTTTTTTACTTTTTTTAAATTCAATATATTTTTTTTAATTGACTAAAATTAAGGAATTTGGCTACTAGAATAGATATCCCCGTTGCAGAGTTTCTGCAGTTTTTTTTGGATTTGATGCAAAAAAAAATTTTTTTTTAATTGTAAAAACTTGGTTTTTTGTAATATTTGTATTCAGAGAGAAAAGATACAGCGAGGGTCCTAAAAAAATTGATTGACATTTTTTTTTTTGCATTTTGCCTAATTAATCTGCTCGTTAAAATAGATGTAGGTTTTTTTTCTTCATAAAATTGTGACTCAAGTCTGCGCTCATTAACTTCGTGATCGTTGAAGCCTCAAAAGATTGCTCGGTTGATCCAATTCTGATCACTTTTCAACTTTTCGCAAATTTCTCAAGACCGACCATCGATTTTCGCAAATTTTGCGGTATTCGAAACGTTTGAGTCGTTTTTTCGCATATTAATGCCCATCATTCTTATCGCGTAGTCTAGTATTTAATTACAAATTTAAAAAAAATTGAACCCCTTAATTAATTATTTGCAAGTTCAATTTAAACTATTTTTGTCAGCTCGTTCATCTGAGTAAAATTTTATAATCTAGAAAGAAACAAAATTCCGAAAATTGGAAAATTTACAAACATGAATTTCGTTTAAAACTTTTATACTCAATTCCTCAAGCGATTATTTGCAAATTCTATTTAAACTCCTTTTATCACATAAATTATCCGATAAAAATTTTAGAACCTCGATAGTTGCAAAGTTTGGTAGATTGGAGCGTTCACAAGCATTTCCATTCAATTAAACATTTTTTCAAAAACTAAACCACTCGAGCTATTATTTCAAATTCAATTTGAACCATTTTTGGTAATTATTTAGTTTAGTGGATTTTCTGAGAATCGACGGGAATTTTTTTTTCCGCAATGTCCTCATTTATTTAGTTACAAACGATGATATTCAGATGGGAAAAACCGATATTTTCGATTAACAAATATTTTAAAAGCGAAAAACCGTACAAAGTAAGGATTTTTCAAAAATTCCGAAAAATGACGGGAATTTTCTTGTTTTCATGAACTCTTATATTACATTAATATTCAATTGGAGGAAGCTGAAATTTTTCATTCACAAGCAAAAAACCATTAAAATTTACTGCAGAGATGACATAAGAAAGCTGATTATCGCGAAAAAAAAAATTCCCTTCGATTTTCGAAAAAGTCACTAAACTAAATAATGACCCCATTTTTTTCATGCAATTCATCCGATAAAAATTTTAGAATCTCGATAGTTGTAAAAGACCGAAAGTTAGAGCATTTGTTTTCAATTAAAAAATTGTTCAAAAACTAAACCCTTCAAGCAGTAATTTGCAAATCCAATTTTTCCAAATCCAAAAATGGGGTTCAAAAGCTGCAGACTACAAAAGTTTGGGAAACGGCGTTTTTTTTTGTTTGAAAATTTATATTTAGTTCTCCTCCTGTAAAAACAAAGAGTCCTTTATGAGGAAGCAAAAAAAAACATAAAAGGTAATAATAATTCACGTTTGTTAAGTCAAGGCATAGCGGAATAGGGAAAGTTCTCGTCACGCTCCCGTTCTCGGTCGTATCATGAGACGTTTGCCGCAGCATTTTTACACTGAAATTTCGGGACTTTTCACGCTTCGGGGGGGGGGGGGGGGGGATTTAATTAGGAATTCAAATTTCAACGCGCGGGAGAGAAAGAGTGAAACGAGGAGGATGAAGAAAAAAAAAGAGAAACTCGAAGTATTTGGTCGATAGATCTCGCGTCAACCTTGAATGCCTTTTAATAAATAACACGAGACTCTCTGTGCATATACCAGCAAAAATATATGGGGCGTTCCATCCCAAATAGGACAGTTTGAAAAACTTTTTTTTTTTCCTCAATTTTTAAATATTTTTTAGTACCCATCAAAAGACCGTTCCTGTTAAATTTTGATATTTTTTTTTATTACCCGTTCGAAAGATATTAAATTAACAAAATAACGGCTCTTTTTAGATATTTTGGTCACAACTTCTTTGATAATGATCCAAATTGAAAGTTTTTTTTTCAAAATTTTTGTTTTTTTATGGCTTTTTCAGAACAAAAATACAACAAAAATATTCGACGAGTTTTTGAATGAGTTTTTTGCGTTTTAAACTTTAAATCGCGTTTTTAAAAGTGGATGTTATTTTTTATTTTATTTTTAGATTTTTTGCTTTAAACATCTATCTATTCAACAAGTTTTAAGTCCGATCGTGGGATTTCCATAACTAGTTTTTTTTTCGATTTTTGAAAATTAATTTTTTTTAATTATTATGAATGCCAATTTTTGTTACTGTATAGTATTTTTTTCAACATTTAGAATTTATTTCGACGCTTTTTTTATTGTTAACAGGTTCTTAAAATTAATAATTAATCGTTAAGTCTGTTTGTGAACAATAATAACAACAGTTTTTATTTATTCACGTATTTTTTTGAAAACCTTACATATACGATTATTTCCTGAATTAGAATATTCTTTTGCCCACACGTTTCCGTTGCTCATTGTAATAATTGAATGAAATTTTTGTGTCCCCCTGTGATTGACTTCGCAGTATTTTATCGCAAATAAAATCTTTCTTTTGCATCTAAATAATGTTTCTCAGGTGAAAATTTGACAGCAATATTCGGTAGACTATGTAGATTCAATTTCTACTCATACAATTCTTGAACTGTTGTTATTTGTTCATCGATTAATTATTAATTTTTGAAATCTGTTAACAATGAAAAAATGTCAAAATTAATTCAAAATTATTTAAAAAATACTATACAGTAACAAAAATTGGTATTCATAATACGTTATGAAAAAAAATATGTAATTTTCAAAAATCGAAAAAAATAGTAGTTATTGAAATTCCACGATTGGACTAGTCTTGAAAATTGTTGAATAGATAGATGTTTAAAACAATTTTTTTTTTAAATAAAAAATGACACTTCTAGAAACGAGATTTAACGTTTAAAACTCAAAAAACTCATTCAATAACGCGTCGAATATTTTTGTTGTATTTTTTCTGAAAAGGCCATAAAAAACAAAAATTTTGAAAAAAAACTTTTAATTTGGACCATTATTAAAGAATTATGACCAAAATACGAAAAAAAGAGTGGTTTTTTTGTTAATTTAATATCTTTTGAACGGGTAATCAAAAAAATCTCAAAATTTAACAGGAAGGGTCTTTTGATGGGTACTAAAAAATATAAAAAAATTGAGGGAATAAAAAAAAGTTTTTCAAACTGTCCGTTTTGGGATCGAACGCCCCATATACGTGAGTTGGCCCACGATTAAATTTAAAAAAAATCCCGCGCGAGAGAGTCTCGCCGCGCTTACTTCCTAGTTCTATCTGACTCACGAGAGAGAAAAAGTAAAAGAGGAGAGAGAGAGAGAGAGAGAGAGAGAGAGAGAGAGAGAGAGAGAGAGAGAGAGAGAGAGAGAGCCTTTCGCTTTCACTGTATATAGTACCAAAATTAAACGGGGACTAACGCACACACCTTTTTCTTTATTTCTCACGGCTTTCGGTCCCGACTTTTTAGCCGAGTCGTCGCCGATTGAAATCAAGAAAACAATGAAAAAAAGACATCTTATTAATGGCGCAAAAGTTGCACGGATCTGTGAAAATAAAAATTCTTTGAGGAAAATGTGTGAATGAAAATAATGGCTGAAGAAAAATTTCACAGACATGTTTTTTGAAGATTTAAGACTGTATTGTGGTCTGGAATTTTGAAAAATCCATTTTCTTGCATATTCTTAAAGTTTAGTCTTTTAAGAATATATCAATAGATGGAACATTTTCAATTCCAATAATTTACGGAGTTACAGCCATTTTAGTGACGCAGCAAGTCACATCGTTAAAACGCGTTTTTCTCAAAACTACTTTTTTCAACACGGTTGACATGATATCTCAACTTCTACTCGACCGATTTACTTCAAATTTTTTACCAATCTTCAATGTCCAACTCTCCATCGCCCCTATCACTTTCGTATCGCAATTTTTTTTTTTACTATCGTAAAAAAAATTAAAAACCATGAAAAAAGAGTCGAAAAACGCTTTTTTTTGTTCAGACAGCCGCCATTTTGCAAAAATTGGACTCCTTTTTTTATTCCCAACTTTACCAGCTTATTACTTACTTAATTTTCTTTTTTTTTTTTGAAACTTTTTTTGTTCATTGTGAAAATATTAATAAATATCTTGTAAAAAAAGAATGGTAAAAATATATGAAGCATTCCACGCTATTTCGATCAAAATCTTGCCCCGATGATGTCGATTTTCCTCTAAATTTTTTATATAAAAAAATACATTGAAAAAAATCTAATTTTTTCAGAATTTTTTGGTCACGCGTTTTTTTTTTTAATGGACCACTTTGTGAAATCAGAAAAAAATCAGAATAATCAAATGAAATATAACAACATTTTTAGGCTTTGTTCCAGAATGGAGATTTTAATACTTCATGAGTAAAATCCAAAAAAAAATTTTTTTTTGCAATTTTTTGAATTGTACTCATAGAGTATTAAAATCTCCATTTTGAAACAAAGCCCAAAAATTTTATTATATTTTATTAGATTAATCTGAATTTTTTTAGTTTTTACAAAGTGGTTCCTTTAAAAAAAAAAAAATCCAAAAAACGCGTGACCAAAAAATTCTAAAAAATTGGAGACATTTTTTTTCAATGCGTTTTTTTACATAAAAATGTAGAGGAAAATCGAAGTCATCAAGGCACGATTTTGATCGAAAAAGCGTGGAATGCCTCATATATTTTTTAATTTTTTAATCGAGCTCGACAAAATGCTCAGGATGTATGTCTCTAGATGAAATTACCGCCTCAAACGTTTTTTCGCATGTTAAGATTATATGATAAAAAGGATTTAAAAAATTTCTTCTTTCAATAAAAAGTTGAAAAAAATGGTCCTTGATATTTTTTTTTAGATTTTTGGAAGGGAACACTGAGGAAACAATATAAACAATGTAGGATTTGTTAACTCTTAACAAATGTAAAGTTGAATATGGCGAAATGAATTATTTTTTCACAGTTAATAAATTATTTTGGCACAAATAAAATATTCCTTAACGACTAACAAATTTTGTAACAGTTGAGGAATATTTAATTGTGAGTGAAAGTGCTAACTCAATATATTTCTTTACTACAAATAAACTGTTTTCTCAGTGAAAAAAAAAATATTGTCCAAGTTATTGACCAAGTGAGTGATTTTGACGATTATCGTAATAATCCCTCATAGTTTGTAAAGTCATAATAAATAATTTGGTAAATTTGTAAACCAATTATTTGTAGGGTTGGTTTATAAAAATGCTTGAAAAGAAGAAAAAAAAATGAATCTCCAGGTCGCTGGCAAGGAGGCACTTCCTCGCCGTGACGACCGTTTCTGACTCCGCTCAGTTCTTGTACTCTCAACCCGGAAGAGAAGTCTCTCCCGCAAGCGTGAGCGCTCGTATAAGTTGCTCGGCGGGTATCTCTCTCCGGCTGTCTCTCGAGGAGAGGTGCGCCGACCGAGCGACCGAGCGACCGATCGCGTCGGAGAAAGTAATCACGGCCCACGCCAACGGTTGCCAATGGAGAGAGAGAGAGAGAGAGAGAGAGAGAGAGAGAGAGAGAGAGAGAGAGAGAGAGAGAGAGAGAGAGAGAGAGAGAGAGAGAGAGAGAGAGAGAGAGAGAGGGAGGGAGGGAGGGAGACAGATACAGAAACCTCATCGTGGTCTTCTCTGTTCTTTTTTTTTGCCAGCGGTTCTCGTGCAAAAATCTCAGAGGGGGGCCCCCCTTTTGTAAGAGAAAAAAAAATTGCAAAATAAGAGAAAAAAGAACCTATCGTAGAAACGATCGAGAAACTCGTTTGAGATTTTTGGCACGCAATTTTTTGCCGAATTCAAAAGAAGTTTAGTGCCCCACGGCTCCTCTGCCCTTCTCTTCTTTCCGTGGGAATTAAGTACTACATAAATTCGTATATTGCAAGTGAATTAAATACTTGGGGTCGAGACGCTGCCGCGTCTCTTGATACATCTTGTGCCGAAAGTTTGACTTTCGGTAGAGATCTTTGATGTATCCGAAGAGTATTGAAAATATATTTTTCATGTTTTTAAATCTCGAAAGTTTGATGCGTTGAAAGGATTCTTATATGCGTTTCTTTGTTATCAATGTTTTGCCTAATTTAAAAAAAAGTTTCGTTTCCTTTTGTGGAGATTGAATATATGGAATTCATATATTGCAAATATATTAAATATATTTCCATGCGAAAATTTAATATTCGGTATCGTTATATCCGAAAAGTATTAAAAATATATTTTTCATATATTTAGGTCCCAAAAGTTTAATTTGTTGAATATATTCTTGCATATATTTATTTGCCTCGAATTTTTGCTGAATTTAGAAGAAGTTTAGTGGCCCCCGTTTCGCTTGCTTTTTTGGGAATTAAATATATGAAATTCGTTTATTGAAAATATATTAAATAAATTTTTTTCCGAAAATTTGATATTCGGTTTCCATCTTTGATGTGTCCAAAAAATATAAAAAATATATTTTCATATATTTAGGTGCCAAAAGTTTAATATGTTAAATATATCCTTGATGCCAATATATTCATTTGCCATGAATTTTTTGCCGAATTTAAAAGAAGTTTAGTGGCCCCCGTTTCGTTTCCCTTTATTGGAATTGAATATATGAAATTCATATATTGAAAATAGATTAAATTTATTTTCTTCCGAAAATTTGATATTTGGTATCCATCTCTGATATATCCAAAAATTATTAAAAATATATTTTTCATATATTTATGTCCCGAAAGTTTAATATATTAAATATATTCTTCATATATTTATATCCCGAAAGTTTGAAATGTCAAATCTATTTAGAGGTGAAAAAACACCAGATCTTAAGAGTCGTATGATATTTATATGAATTTTCGTTTATGCAGAATCGATGAAGTTTTGGGAGGCGGCGCTAATTCATAGTTATTCCGCAATTAAACGGATAAAGGAAAGCAAGCGAAACCGGACTCGCATGCATCGCGTTAGGTCGATTGTGATGCCGATTGCAATCCACACGTGTCGGAAACAAGAGAGAGAGAGGGAGAGAGAGAGAGAGAGAGAGAGAGAGAGAGGAGAGGAGGGGGGGGGGACGAGAGAGACAGATAGATTAAAAAAAATTGGAGAGAACGGATTCACAAAGTGCGCGGTTCGTGCATTATGATCGAGTTGAAAGTGAAAACGGAGTTTCCCCTCTCGTAGTCTCTGGGAATTTTAGCATAAAGTCTAGTTCCTAGCGCTCCAACCTACACACTCACCTGTGCTTTAGTTTCCTCTTAAATGTTATTTTTTTTCCTCCTATCGCTGAAAGTAATGAATAAAATAATGAATATCATTTCCTCTCTCTCTCTCTCTTTCTCTCTCTCTCTCTCTCTCTCTCTCCCTCTCTCCAGTTTCCGTATAATCTCCCCTCTCCTCCTCCCTCCATAATAAAACAATTATGAAGAATTAGGCCGACCGATTTCCGACTTTTTTTCTCAATTCGCGATGAAAATTAACAATTAAAGAATTCAGTAAAAATAAATTTCAGACGGAGATTATCTTTCTTAATTAACGCTAGTGTTGATTATCGTGAAAAGTATGAGCCGAATCAAGAGGCCGGAAGTTTATATCCAGAGAACCCTCCAGGCCAGGAAGATTGTTTTTTTTTTGCGCACAGAAATGAAAGTGAAATCGACCTGTTGAGAGAAATATATATCGGGCATTCTGTACCAAGCCGACCTATCCGTGGACCCGATAATTTTCGATTTTGTCGAAAATTTTCTATTTTTTTGTACGTACTGAAAGCAGTCTCTCAGAATTTTTTTAGATTTTTGTGTCAACCCAAATAACCACAATAAATTTTTCAAAATTTGTCACAATTTTTTTTCACATGCTCCTAACTTTTTAAAAAACGGAAATATCGAAATAAAACAGATCTTTTTTTCCGACTCGAGTTGTAGTTTTATAAAAAAACAATACAAAATAATATCTATATTCATTTTCATATGTTTTTTGAAGTTTCAAACGCAAAATATATTTTTTGTTCAACTTTGACCATTTTTATTTAAAAAAAAAAAATGCACTACTTTTTAAGAGACATTTTCACGAGTAGCAAAAAATTGGCAGCTTGTGATATTCATAACTTGTATTTTTTTTATTGTAATAATAATTATAATAATATAATAATTATTAATATTGACGGTTGTTACATGCAATGACACTAAAACTGTGTCGTTTTGAAAAAGGTGACAATGAGGGACTATTAGAAATAAAATATTGGATTGTTAAACTATCATAATCGTGTAGTATTAAGTTATGAGCATTTGAAAAAAAAATTGTGTAAAATTTTGAAAAATTTGAGACAAAAATCTAAAAAAGTTCTGAGAAACTACATTCGGTACGTACAAAAAAAAATAGAAAATTTTCAACAAAATAAAAAATGGTCGGGTCAACGTGGGTCGGCTTGGTATGGAATGCCCCATATATATGTAGGAGCAGCCCCCTCCCCTCCCTCTTTTACTGCTCCAAGCGAGCGTTTATATCCCGCATATATATCTTGTTTATTTATATTCGTGCCAATGCGTGGATTTATAGTCGAAAATCACTAACTTCGAATCGCGATGATCAGAGGAGCGACAAAATGAGCGCGTCGCGTTATAATTGCGCTTTTTTAAATTTTCTTCGGACTTGCCGGTATTTCCTTTTGGGGCCACCGGGTAGACCACTTTTGTCCACTGATAAGAGGAAAGAGATAGAGAGAGGGAGAGAGAGACTGTGATAAGAGCATGTAAAAAGGCAATATGCAATTTTCTATTATAGCTAAAAAAAAAACCTACGGACGAGCATAAGAACTACGCCAACAGTCTCAAATGACATTAACGACGTTTCACCATTTTTTTTTCTTCTTTAGAAAAAATTAAAGATGGATTTGAATTTTTGAATTGGAAAAAGTATTCAAAATCATCGAGCAGTGGAATCAATTTTCTCCAAATCCAAATTTAGTTCATTCCACTGCTCGATGATTTCGAATTTTTCTCCCAATTCAAAAATTCAAATTGATCTTTAATTTTTTAAATTAGTGGCTCTGATCAATCCGTTTATTGCACCAAAATTCTGAATTCACAAAATTTTATGGAGCAATCGAAATTTTGCTGATTTCGCTCTTTTTATCGCTGCACCCAGAAAAAAGATCTAGTCGTAGGTACTATAATCGTTTATTTGATTATTTTTTAGTTACTTTAAAGAAAATTTTCTTTCCATCCAATTTTGGGCGATATTTACTTCCACTATATTTATTTATTTGAATTCCCTGTCATCGAGAAACAGGCGTTGAAGAAAAATTTTATTCGTTGTAAATACCTATTCACCCGTAATCTCATCCGATCATATCTGCAGATTTGTCAGTACCCCAAAAATCCGCCAGGTGGCTACCTCTCGCACAAGCGAACCTGCCTCTCGAAGCCTATATCCTTTCCAAGCTCGTCTATGTTTGATAACCTTATTTTTCAGTATGGATATTTAATACATTGAACATTGCGGCAAAACGCAAGATGGTCGAATCCCCGAAAAGGATTCCCTTAAAAAAGGGTCTTTTTCCTTCTGTTAAAGAAATGACGAAGCTCAACGAAATTGTAGACCTCATATGTGTAGCTATACATTCAAAGATTGAAATGTTTAAAAATATATATTGTGTAAATATAAAAAAAAAATTATTTCATTTGAATACATATTTGTTCAGTTTGAAATAATATTAATTAATATTAAATAAAAATTTATTAGATCGCAATATATTTTCCTAGTAGGTCAATAAAAAAAAAAAAAAAAAATTCGTTGACATGAATAGAGTTGTATTAGGCCGGTCTACAACTAAAAAAATTTATTTGGCTTGACTAGGATTTAGTTAAATGTACTAGATCTTTTTTCTGGGTGTGGATTGAATTTTGAAAATGATTTTTTCAAATCTAAAATATTGTCGAAACGGAACAATAAGATCTAAAAATTTTTTTTGCACGAATCTCAATTTTTTATCTCAATTCTTATGACAATCCATTTGCCAGCAATTATCAGCGAGAATTGTCGAAAAAAAATTAAAATCGGGTTCTTAAATTGATACAAATTTAAATTTCTCCATTTGTCAATCTTTTTCTCTCACCGTCGATTTTCCCTTTTTTCTTTGTCCTTGCGTCACCGGATCATTTGTCATACTTAATTAAATTTCATCGAATTGCAATAGAAAAGAGCGTTAAACAATGTCGTCTTCTTCGGCCCATCGCCTTTTTGCATAAATACATGTAGATATATAGTTGATTCGTAATGTCAACCGCAAAACCACAGAATGAACCAGACCAGGGTGTAAATCGTTAAATTATCATTCCTCATTCGCCGTTTGAATGACGGGGTAATTCTTGAGTTGTCTTCGACAGGCTCATTATAATAAATCTTAAGTCCCTTCTGTCCCCTCGATTACAGAGTCGCGCATATTACATATTTATTACATCCGATGTATTGCATAGTTCCAACAATCCGGTCCTAAGAACGATAAAATCCTTCCGCGTCGAAAAAAATCTATTCACTCAAATTTTTATCTCGTTTCCTTTCTTCATTTTTCGCAAAATGTCGAACGATGACGAATCGCTCGAGCCACACCTTCGTTTCAATACGTTTTTTGGTATGCATATACCTTATTATGCGGTTCAAGACAAGCCATCACTTATGGAAGTTTCCATTGAAAAAATACCACGTTTCTCAGTCCCATTTTTTGGCTTTTTTGAATTTTTAATTTTTGGGAAAATTACGATTTTGTTATTTGAACTGTTTCTATCGAATTATGGGACTCCAAAGGTAATCGTTGGGGTCCAAACTTGACTGGAAAATTTGAAATTTTCCAAAGTCGTTCATTGCATCTTAAAAACTCACAAAAAGTAAATTAAGGGCGTATTCTGGTTTAGAATTTTGAAAAAGTCATTTTTTTTTGCATATTCTTAAAGTTTAGACCTTTGAGAATGTATCCTTGAAAATAAATTTTTGAATTTCAATAATTTACGGAGTTATAGCTATTTTAGTGACGCAGCAACTGCGCTCGTCATGTCGGAGTAAATAACAGACGTTTTTCTCAAAACTGCTTTGCTCAACACGCCTGACATGATATCTCAAGTTTTCCTCAACCGATTTACTTCAAATTTGTCACCAATCTTCAATGTATAACTCTCTATCGGCCCTAACACTTTTGTATCGAAATTATTATTTTTGCTACTGTAAAAAAAATTAAAAACTATGAAAAAGAGTCAAAAAACGCCTTTTTTGCCGCCATTTTGCAAAATTTTTGTTTCCGTTTTCTCTGAGGTAAAGGCTATAACGACATTTTTACTAATTAAGAATCTTTTTTTAAATTTTGTATCGGATGACTATAGAACGGTTGCAATCGTGTCAGTCAGCACACCCCTTTTTTTACCCCCAACTTTACCAGGTTATAACTAATTAAATTATCATTTTTTTTCTCGAATTTTTTGTTTGATTATTGCAGAGTTGGGCAAAGTACTTAAAAGTACTTCAAGTATCAAGTACCGGTGGTACTTGAAAAAATCAAGTACCAGTATCAAATACTTTTCAAGTTTTCGGGTACATCTTGTAAATTCTGGTACTTGGGTCATTCCATGTCAAATCGACCAAGAGTGGGAATCGACCACTTTCAATTTCGATGAAATTTAGTCAGAAGTTTTGTTTTATCATAAAACCAAGTTCTACCAAGGAACAAAAATTAAACTTTTTTTTTCAAAAGTTTTGCAAAATTCAAAATTTAACCATTTTTCATTTTTTTTTTCTTAATATCTTGAAAACTATGATAGTTATGAAAAATCGTTTGTTTCGTCTTGAAGAGTATACTTGGGGCTACGAAAAAAAAAAATATTCCGACAAATTTTTTTGAAAAATGATGAATTTGGAGAGTTTTTAATTTTTTTAAATCGTTAAAATCCACAATTAACATCGAATTTTTTGTTCAATTTTTTAAATATAATACCTTGTACTGATTTGAAAAGATCCTGAAATTTTCAGAAAGGTGTTTTTTTTTGTTTCAAAAATATGAATTTTTTTAAGTTGAGCAATCATGTAATTTTATAATTTTTAGCAGTCAAAGTTACATGATTCATCAACTTAGAGGTAAAAAAAAAGTTTTACCAAAATTAAAAAATTCATATTTTTGAAACAAAAAAAAACACATTTCTGAAAATTTCAGGATCTTTTAATATCAGCACAAGGTGTTATATAAAATAAAATAAAACCAAAAATTTAATGTTGATCGTGGATTTTCATGATTTTGAAAAATTCAAAATTCTCCAAATTCATCATTTTTAAAAAGTTTGATACTTGTACTTGAAAAAGGTACTTCAATTACACAAAAGTACTTGAAAATTTCAACTACAGTACTTCATATACAGGAATATTTAAGTACAATACTTGAAGTACTTTTTAAGTACTTTCTACTTGCAAGTACTGTACTTCAAGTACCTGCAAGTACCGAGTACTTTCAAATACTGCCCAGCTCTGGTTTATTGTCAAAGTATTAATAAATATGTTGTAAAAAAAAGAATGGTAAAAATATATTTTTTTTTTATCGAGCTCGACAAAACGCTCAAAATGTATGTCTCTAGACCAGAATACCGCCTTTAAAAAAATTGATTTTGTCTCCTTGAAAAGATGATGCTGAAGTTTGCATCGTTTTAATGCAACGGTAATCGTTTATTTTTTAATATAATTAATTCTTCTTGAGAAATTTTCGTCCTGAAAAAACGTTAAAATGTTTTTTGGGACCTTTGTTAAGGACTTAAAACTTTTTATGAGCAAGCAAAACTTAAATCATCTGACTAAAAATTAAGTAAAAAAAAATATTTTCGTTGCATTCCAACGATGCAAACTTCAAAATCATTTGAAAAAGGATTCCATACAATGAGAATCTAATTCGTGAAAAAAAAAAAATCTTGAGGCAAAGTAAAAATAATGTTAATTGAACATATAAAAAAAATCTGTTATCAACAATAGTTCTGATACACGTGGAATAGCGCATATATATATATATATATGTATACCTGTAGACAACAAAAATGTAAGAAGTCAAGGAAGCCGCAAAACCGTTTAACCGCGCGGAAATCTATAATCGCGTCGAGTTCTCTAGATGACGCCAGACTTTTTTTTTCAAATATCTCAAAAAACGAATTTTCAAATGAATAATTTCATCTTCTTTTTGTCCTTGATTTTTCAAATTTCCATCTGGTTAAGTACTTTGAGAAAGAAAAATATATCCCCAGCGTGAACTCCGCGCTTCGGAGAAAAATAGTCAGCTTGTTTTTTTTTTGCGGGGCTTCGTTATTGGTTCGATCCGTTGTATTTACGAAGGTGACCTCGAAGGGTAAATCTCGATCGGGTTACGGTCAGTGGGACGCGTGCGAGGCTTATTCAAACTTCATATTCCCTTTCGTTTGGATATTAATGCAGATTGAATGATCCAATTTGTCGATAAAAGGGTGGAAAAAGAAGGTCGGATTTTTTTTTTATTCTTCAAGAACGATTGGCAGTTTTTTGTGGTTACTTCATCGTTGTCCGAAAGAGTTCTATAAATTTTTGTGGCGATGACGAGTTTGGGCGCTGTGGTTCGACAATAATGCTCGTTGCAAACGACACGGAACCAAACGCACTGCGTCCTCGTTTAGCCAATCCCTTTTCATTGTCGATAGATCGGTCATTGGAGCATTTTTCGTTTTTTTTTTTTTATGTTGTACCAAAGAACCATTCTGGATCGTCGTTACACCATTGTTCGTGGTTAAACCGATTGACCGTAGAGCAGACATTGAGCCTCGCCTCGACCGGAAGATTGCGGCAGTTCAAAACGCGTAGATTCTCGCTTCAATAGGGAGGAAGGCGGACCTAACCATTTTTTAGGTACGGAAAAACATCCCCCCCGTTGAATAGCGAAGCAACAGGTGTGAGCGTTCGTATATCTCCGAGCTTGATACTCAAACATCTGTATTTACTGTATATTCAATGACTTTCAAACTGCGATGAAATTTGCCCAATTCAGGAACTTGAATTTATAGTCAAGTCCCATTATTTTTGTGCCCCCAAAGTTTAACTCGAGCTCAAGTGAGCGCAATCTATTTCTATTACTTTTTATTAACCTTAAGGAATGTTAACCCTATTCAAAGTTGGTCATGTTAATTTCACAGGTTAACTAAGCCTTGATCAACCGTGATTGCTCTTTGTGGATTAACTAAAGATCTTATTGCACCCCATCAATATATTTGATCATGTCATCATTTTTGTGCCCCAACATTTTTAAGTTATTCTTTAGGATTTAATTTTACCGGTTAACTAAGCCTTAAGGATGTTAATCCTTTTCAAGGTCATGTTAATTTTACAGGTTAACTAAGCCTTGATAAAGCATGATCGCTCTTTCTGGATTAACTAAAGATCGTATTGCACCGCATCAATATTTTTGATCATGTCAATGCCATCATTTTTGTGCCCTAAAATTTTAATGTTATTCTTTATCCCACTATTTTCGTATCTCAAGAGTTAACCAAGTTCGAAATAAGTTCAATACCTTTCTCGATCATTTCAATGTGATTGTTGTACTCTTTCGGCGTTTGCTCCTGCTACTCTTATCATTATGACACCCCGAAGCTCAATCGGGGTTAAAATGAACGTAATCTCTTCTTTCTCTCTCCATTCAAAGTAATCTGGTGCCCTATTCATATTTGCTCATTCCACTTCGATTATTTTCATCGCTAAAGCTGAACCATGATGAAAATGACTCTATCTTTGGGCTCTAAACTTGGGATTTCAATCTGCCTTTGCTAACGTTAATCCTATCATTTCTGTACTTCAAAGTCAGGGTTAAAATGAAGGCAATCTGCTCTCTCATTTTTTAACCCCATTTTGTGCCCTATTCATATTCGCTCATGTTACTCCGATTATTTTGATCCCCAAAGCTTAACTAGGATTAAATCGAATCTTTATCTGCCCCCATTTAGCTTAACCCTATCATTCGTCCACCCCAAAGCGCAAGACAGGAATAATGGTCAACATAGCCCCAAAATTTGGTTAAGCTACTTCTGGAAGATCACTTGATGGAATAAAAAACGAATGGTGGGACCGCCTCCACAATTAACGTATGCAGGTGGTCCCACTATTCTTTTTTGATTTCCTCAAGTCGTTAACGAGAAATAGGTAGAAATTTCAGCTCTATCTCTTCCGCACTGATAACCAGGGTTAACGCAATATGATTGTCTCCCTAAATTCGGCGTCACTTAGTGCTACGCTAACTCCATTATCAGTGGACAAAAGGCTTTAATCGGCTCTAAAATTAGTGTAAGCGCATTTTAACCAAGGCATAAATAAAATCAATCAATCAATCTCGTTCCTGTGCTTTTCAAGCTGAAGTCAGAAGGTTCCTATCCCACGACAGGAATTGATTCCTGCCTCACACTCTTCCTCTCTCACCGTTGACGTAGACATGATGCTGCCTCCATATATGCTGATACTGTGTCCATCGGGAGCTGGTACTGTCGTCGTGTATCGGCGGTAAGGGCGGATGGATTGGATGTGCGTGTGTCGGTGGTGGAGGCGGTAATGACGGGGTTGGAGGTTGGGGCTGATGCGCCGGCGCCAGAACAATGTGAGGATGAGGCGGAGGCGGACCCTGTGTCTGATGTTGCTGCGTCTGAGGCTGCTGCTGCTGCTGCAACTGTGGGGTTGGTGGCGGCGGTGGTGGTGGCTGCTGAGATTGTTGGGGATGATGGGGTTGGTGCTGCACAACAATTTGAACCAACGGTGGCGCCAATTGTTGATACTCCATTGCGCAGCTCATTCGACACCACCCTCTTTCGCACTCTCTCTTTATCTCTCTCTCTTCCTCGCAATATTTATCTCCCCCAAGCATTTGATTTAGATCTCGATCCAAACGACACTTATATGTTTTTCTTCGCTATATCTCCATATATATATAAACAAAAGCACGTACACAAAACTCACTCGCGCACAAACACCTGATCTTCAAGAAAAATCCTAATTTTCGTTCCCGAACAAAAAAAAAACAATTCCCAGAAAATTGCCTCCCTTCTCACGATCTCTGGATCCAATCCAATATCGTTATCGATAGGTCTCAACAAAATCATTGATTCTTCGGAGGACGATTTTTCTCGAAGCTTCACTCGCCGATCTATCTATCTATCATCACCAGGAAAAAGGAAAACTTACGTCCAAACACTTGTAAATGCGTCACATTTATCAAATTTACAATTACTTCCTCGGATCACTCACTAAGAAGTATTATTTTCCATGAATCAATATGATTTGCGATTATCTCTTCTGGGACCAATCCTCGAATGTATTCCCGATCAATAAGCGAAGAAGACACTCGGTGGATGGAAAATGGACACACGTGACAATGTCTGTCAACCCCGTTTGCTATTGTTGTTTTTTTCTCTTTTCGACGAAGCTTTTCGGGCCTTGATGGCGTTTCGATGGACGGAAAATTCGATCGGCTCCCGGATTAACTTTTTGACAGAGAAGGGGAGGGGGAAGGGGGGGTGAGGTGGGGTTTATTAGCGATAATCGAGCACCTTCCTGGTGCGGATAAGCGTGCTGCTCGCGGTTTTATTAAGGCCGGCTCGCGGCTCCGTTTCGTGTCGAACGGTGGCCGCGTTCGAAAAGACACTGGCGGGCATTTCAGCGGCAACTTCGAAGTAGAGCCATCCCGTGTTGTGTACGGCTTAACTAGAGAGGAGAGAGAGAGAGAGAGAGAGCCAACCAAGAAAGCACTCATGGCAGCACGCAAGCCTCCTCTCTCCTTCCCCCACCCCGTGCCCCGCTCTATGCCCCCCTCCCCGACTAATGCCCCCTTCCCTTCCGCTTACCCCCCTACGCTGCCCTCTCTCCCATTTTGAGTCTTCGCGTCCCACCACCCCTTTTCCATGGCGCTGGACGACGGCGTCATGACGCGGTACCGCGCGCGCGCGCTCCTCCATCGCGCCACAAACCCGCGAGAGACTCCCTCGCGACATCTCCGGAGACTGCAATGTCTGCATCGAACAAATTCACTTCTCTCGCTCTCTCTCTTTTTGTAAATTTTCCCTCTCCCGAGATTATACTTCTCATCCGGGTCCCTTTCTCCTTCCGCGTTTCTCGGTTCCTCTTTGTTTCTTTCGCTTATTTTTTAGGAACACGGAAACAAAATGCCACATATTCCCCGAAGATAAAGGGCCTAAGCGTTTTTGGACCCCTTTCTAACATCCTTTTTTTTCTATTTTTCGTCGAACACGCCATGAGAGAACGAAATTTGGAATCTTCGAGCGAGAAATTCCCATCGGGAGGATTCGAAAGTCCCGAAGCAACTTCTCGCCCGGGTCAAAGTAGGTCGAGGTCTCTCACGGATTCTCTCGAAAAAAAACCCACGAGTATACAAATGTCTATAACGCGGAAGGATTGTTTCTTCCATAGCTGTTTTTAGGGTTCCCGTACCTTAAAAGGATAAAACGGAACCAGTTGAGAAACAGTTTTTTTTTATTTTTTTTAACTATGGAGGAATTTGAAATTTGGCATGATTTTAAGTCTTCGTGACGTGTACCGTCAGGCAATGATTGGGAGAAAAATTATTTTAGATTAAAATAAGGGAGTCAGTCTGGATCAAAAGAAAGGATTTTAAAAATCGTTGTTTTCTAAATAATTATTGGTCTAGTTATCTTGATGATATACTTTTATGTTTGCTAGCAATGACCGTCCTCCTCCGATCTCCTAGATTCCTAGAGTTAACATTTAGATTTTAATAGATATTGAGATTACCGGAAAATCATTAGTTTTTTCGACTATGTAATAATTGATAAAAAAAATATTTTTAGTTTAGAAAAAAGTAATATATCGTGCAGTATATTATTTAATAGAGCTACCTCTAAGCATTCTGAAAACATTTCCTTTAGAATTTTTGGTCCAGCATTTTCAATGGCATAATTCAAAATTTGCAAGAATTCATCGTTTCCCCCTGACCTGCGTTTCTGAAGCTAAAATGTAGATTTTAGTATAGTGAACATATATTGAGTCGTAGATTACCGGACAACTACTAGTTTTTTCAAAAGTGTAACAGTTGCTGATAAAAAAAATTAATTGAAAAACAAAATTAATTTATCTATCATGTGAGATATCATTTGAAAGAGCTACTTCTAGAGATTCTAAAAATATAGTTTTTATAATTTTTTGTACAGTGGTCTGAATGATGGACTTCAAAATTTGCTAAAAATGACCGCCCTCCTGATCTATAGATTCCTAGAGCTATAAAATCAGATTTTACCAGAGTTAATAGATATTGAGTCATAGATGACGAGAAAGGTGTCGATTTTTTAACAGCAACAAATAAAATAATTTTAATAAAAATAGGTGTTAAAAATAGGTCTCTGAGAGAGAATTCACGAATTTCAGTACTTACCAAGGTTGCGAAATTTTTAATGAAAAAGTAATGCATTAACCATTACTTTTTAAATGGCTAATGAAATTAATTTCCATTAACCATTAAAATTTAATGGTTAATGGAAATGCAATTGCATTAAAAAAAGTAATGCATTATTCGCAACCCTGCCCATTACAATGTAGTGTGTAATAGAAAAAATTTCCATTACCCATTGCAATGTAATGTGTAATGGACAAACCTTTGATTGCAATTTTGGGAATGGAAAAATATAAATGAATAAATTATTGCAATTCTGCATTACATTTTATTGACTTAGGACTTAGATTTTCACCTTAAATTCTAAAAAACATCTATATTATAATTCTGAAAATCTAAGTTCTAAGTCAATAAAATGTAATGCAAAACTGCAATAATTTATTCATCTATATTTTTCGATTCCCAAACTTGCAATCAAAGTTTTGTCCATTACACGTTACATTGCAATGGGTAATGGAAATTTTTCTATTACACACTACATTGTAATGGGCAGGGTTGCAAATAATACATTACTTTTTTTTAATGCAATTGCATTAAAAAAATAATAGAAAAATAATAAAAGAAAATAATTTCCATTAACCATTAAATTTTAATGGTTGACGAAAATAATTTCCATTAACCATTAAATTTTACTGGTTAATGAAAATAATTTCCATTAACCATTAACCATTAAATTTTAATGGTTAATGAAAATAATTTCCAATAACCATTAAACGTTAATGGTTAATGAAAATGCAAATGCATTAAAAAAAGTAATGCATTATTTGCAACCCTGGTACTTACTAACCCAATCATACATCAGGTTTAAGTTCCCATTAAAAAAAAAGGAAAACTCTGTTTTCGACTCCCCTCCAATTGTCTTCTCTCCTTTATGGTCTTTTTGTACACATTGAAAATCGAAAGTTTACGCCGTCGACTGGAACGCGGACGTGAAAAGAAAATTTCTTCGCATTCGATTATTCGAACGATTGAGCGATCTTTGAATCCGAGACGCGCGCGATTAGAGATCAAAGTTGGCGAAATTTAAGGAGAGAGAGAGAGAAAAAA